>OX578136.1:9922189-10517189 GCA_951213105.1 Amaurobius ferox
ATATATATATATATAATATATATATATATATATATAATATATATATATATATATATTATATATATATATTATATATATATATATTCACCCATTCTTATCACCTCACTTACCACTTGGCCTGAGTCTAATACTGTTTACTATTTTCGAATGACTATTTTCCACTTGTCCTGAGTCCTATACTGTTTACTATTTTCGAAAGTCTCCATACATATTATGTATCGTTCAATTGTATTCATTCCCACTCGCATTGACGAAGTGAGGTGAAATGCTCGCCCACTCGCATTGACGAAGTGAGATGAAATGCTCAGTCACTAGTTTATCTTACACGTGGTGCTATGCTTTTCATTTCTCATTACAGTTCGAGGAGGTATTGTTTTTCAGCTTTGTATAATTCAATTGTTTTATTTTTCTCCTTCCACTAGCCAGTAGACAGTTCCAATGGTGTCTATAGTTAAATACTATCGCCATTGTCAGAAACTGGCTATTCTATCGGTTTTAATTCGAATTGTATGGCTGTCCTGATGAGAATGCAATTTCGAACTAACCGCCATTTTTTGTGTAGTTTCAATTGATTGTTCTCTATTCTTAATCTCTTATCTTGAGCTGATTATTATTGCCTATTCTCATTTTTGCAGAGTTTTATTTTTATTTACTTTTATATACTTTTAATTGTGATTTTTGAATCCTAATATTCTTCTCATCCCCCTTTCCATTGTAGTGATATGTTACCTTCTATCTTTATCCTTAGACTTGGCTTATAATTACTCATTAGTAACAGATATGCTAGAGATGGGTTTTTTTTTGTACATACAGTAGTTTATGCATAATTTTCGATTAAAATCCTTCAATTTTTATTTATAATATATATATATATATATATATATATATATATATATATATATATATATATATAATATATATATATATATATATATATATATATATATATATATATATATATATATATATATATATATATATATATATATATATATATATATAATATAAAGTAGAAAAAGTAGGGTGCCTAATACTTTTGATCAAGGCTGTATTACATCTACAGTCAAATATATATTATATGTTGTTGTAACATATGGCTTTATTGGAATCTAATCCATACAAATAGAGATCTCATCACATACAAAAGAAAAATAACAAGAACAAGCAAAGTAGCAAACAGGGGAATACAGAGAACACCGTCAATGCAAAAGAAAAGAGTCCAAGGAAGCATACGGCGAAGAGGCGGCAGACATTCTTTATCATTCCATAAGATTCCTAGCATAAGCATCCCAATAAAGTTTAATGATATCTCCCTGGCGCTGGGCAACCTTATCCAGTCCTGGACACCATTCTGCCAACATTATTCATTGGGCAAATGTTCAACAGAGTTCATTTGGCCAACATTACATATTGGACAAATGTTCGTGGGGAGAACACCTATTCTATTTAGGTGCTCTGCTAAACAATCATGTCCGGTTTGCAATCTAAAATTCGCAACCGCTTCTTTACGTGGTCTGGCATTGAAAATTTTCCAATTATCTTGGATATCAAGCTACATTTTACCCCTAAATTTAGTCATAAGGTTATCTTTATAAGTGTTTATCATGTCTCTATGTACAAACTTTTTAAAGGATTCCGGTGGGACAAGTATTTGATTGTTTACATTATTTCCCTTCTTGGCAAGCAGATTAGCTGCTTCATTTCCGTTGATTCCCACATGGGAAGGTATCCATTGAAAAACAATCTGTTTATCTCTACTTCTCAAGTATTTTATATCTTTCTTTATTTGAGTTATTATCTGCATTTCTGAGTGATGGTTTGTTGATACAGCCTGGATAGCTGCACTGGAGTTCACACATATTACAACCTTAGAATAATAGTTATTATTAACTCTGAATATCAAGTTGTTAATTGCCAAATGAATAGCATAAATTTCAGCGACAAAATTGGTTATATATTTTCCTACAGGTGCATAATTAGAAAACAATTCACAATAAACACCTGCCCCAATTGTTTTATTTATTTGGGACCCATCAGTAAAAATTCTTGTCCATTGGGGTTCAGGGTATTTTTCTTCCATCAAGGACATCACAGCATCTTTCAGTATCACATCAATGTTATCTTTCTTGGTAAGATCATCCAATGTTAAATGATGATCTATATCAATGTACTCTAATGGGTTTACTAGTTTTTTCAATAGTCCCATGGAGACATCTCTATCAATGTCATTCAGTATCCTCTGACATTTTTTGATAGGGGATATTTGTGTTTTGAGGCATCCTCTATAATTTTCTTCAATTCACTTTGCTCTTTGTGAGGATTTTATTCTGATGTATGTTTTAACAGCCTGCCTCTTTATTTCCTCTACAGGGTGTATCATATTGAATGGGATAAAAAGAATAGCATAGTACAAATTCTGTAATTGATTTATTTAGCTGAAACAAATTAATTCTGAAACTACAATTATACAAGTTTTATCTGGCAACAGCAAAAAATCTTCTGGTTACTGTTTGTTGGAAGGTTTTAACGCCTGCACCATCTGAAAGGTATATGGCCGGAATTTTAGACGTTTCCGTAACACATGCCACACCGTTGTATGAGGCACATTGAGTTCAGAACTCGCACGACGTATTGATTTTGTGGGACTTTGTGAAAACGTTTCACGAATTTTTTCAACCACTTCTGTTTTGGCTCCTGGTCATCCTGGGCTGTTTTTCTTACACAAGCAGCTCGTGTCCTCAAACTGCTTCACCCACCGTTCGATGTTGTGATGATGCGGTGGTTCTTTACCAAATTACGTGCGAAAATGTTTTTGAACGACGATAAACGATGATGTTTTGGCGTATTCCAAAACACAGTACGCTTTCTCCTGCATGGATGGTGCCATTTTGATTAACAGTGCCTCTAGCGGCGATTTCGTAACTGGAAGATTTTTCGCTGTTGCCAGATAAAACTTGTATAATTCTAGCTTCAGAATTAATTTGTTTCGACTAAATAAATCAGTTACAGAATTTGTACTATGCTATTCTTTTTGTCCCATTCAATATGATACACCCTGTATATAGCTGCATTGCAGCTATGGGGGTAGTCTTGACAGACCCTGTTATTATCTGTAGAGGGTCATTCCACATGGGGACACCCTATGAGTGTTGCTTTATAGTCACAGATTTTTTTTTTAATTTTTACCATGGATACACATGGTAATAAAACCCCCAAATCTGAATTTGTAATGTATATATCCCAATAATGACCCAGATACAGGCATTTGAAAAAGTCATTTTTGCGAAATGGCAGCCATCTTGGATTTTGCATTAATGTTTAAAAATGTAATAGCGTGAGAACTAATGGCTCAAATGAAATAATTCTGGTACCCATTTAAAGCTATTTATATATCAGAAATATAAGTACCATATTAAAATAATTAAAAAGATATATTTTAAGATTGTTATTACATGAAAATTGCAAAAATCACCTTCGGATTGATGAACAATTTAAATGGGCTATAAAAAAATGGCCCCTAATATTTTTTTTTGAAACTTGGTACAAATACTAACTAATATGTTTGCTTTAAGTAAAAAGAAATTAGAAAGGTAATATTTCTCATTGCAGAGAAAAGTAGCTTTAAAACATATATACATTTAGTTAACATTTGACATACAATGCTTTAATCATTTAAAAAAATATATTTTTTTTAAAACAAATAATGAGCAAAAATAAAACATAGGCATTTTTTACACACTAACTAGTATGTGTGCTTTAAGTAAAAAAAAAATAGAACGGTAATATTTAATTTAATGACTAAAAAAATACTGTTATATGTATAGGAAATCAGTGTAAAGTTTCTGGAGTGCTGAAAAATTCTGATAAAAATCTTCCTAAAAACTATACAGTTATCTCTTTTGTATTTTATTTTCTTATTTCAAATTTTAAGAAGGTATTTTCTGTATTCAGTACAGCTAAAGGTATACATTTTTTCCTAATGGCCACTGGCTTCTAAACCAATTTCACCTTGGAGGCAGTACAATAATCTTTGGCATATTGGTTATAAATGACAACTATCACTTAATACTGAAGCTTTACAGCATACATATAGTTAATTCCACAAAAAGTAATTTGTAATTAGATAATATAAAACACTCATTTTCATGAAAAGCATTAAAAAAAAAAAATTAAACAGAACTGCAGCATGTTGATCATCAAAACGCATCTTTAGCCTTATGCCAACTCCAAAGGAAACACTAGGCAATATCCCCTATCCAGTGGAAACAGGGGCAACAAGCTAAACATAAACAAACAAGTTATTGGAGAAGAAATGATCCCATAGTACCAATATTGTTTCTGGATCATTTATAAACACCTGCTTCTGGTCTTTGTGTACATAAGACATCAACTGTCTATAGCATCAGAATTTTCAACTCTAATATTCATATAGTTCTGTTATATAAGTAATAGCAATTAACATGTACCAGTTGTCAGAGTTCCTGAAAATATTACGTGTACTGCATAATCTGTTTTCTCTTGGGTTGAATTTAAAGTACCATACAATATTACATTTCTGGGTGATTTATTCTTTTCAGAGCTCATTTTTGCTTAAGTGTTCAGAGCTGAGTATGTTCTACAAATAAATCAGTGAATTTCAATGATTATTTCTTTTATTATGTTCCTTTTATTTAGTTCTTGTCTTATGCTATAAAAATTGAATGTTTTGTATGCAAGAGAATCAATGTGTCATTAAGCCTTCCTGCTTATTCATGTACTTGTGTCTTGAGTAGTAGTATATGCAAGGTTCACAAAGATGAATATATGAAATGGTGCAGTTTAAGACAAAAAACTTGTGATCTATTTTATAAACCACCAAAATCAGAGCTAAGTCCCTAAAACCAATTTCTCTGAGACTGTCAATGATAAATCAAGAATTTCTCATTCCAGGGAGAAAAAAACTCTGCATGTCTTGTTATTCTTCCTCGTATTCATCAATTAGTGAGTCAGCGGTTTCTACTGATGACATGGAAATGACCAATGATGCAGATTATAGTGAAGTCACAATAGTAATTGAACAATTGAATAAAAGCTGTGAACTTTTGGATTTATCACTAATAAAGATCAATAGATTTAGCTCTAAGAGGAAACTTAGTTATATGCAAGTTAAGAAATTAAGTTGCTACTAAAACTGCTTCAGTATTAGGTATTGAAAGTATTAATAAGCCACAAAATTCAATACATTATTTGCCCAAATTGCACATTTATGATGGAAAATTATTGAATAAGTTTTCTTTAGATACATCATTTAAAGAAAATGTGCAGATTTTAAAATTAGTCCAAGATTCAAGGATAGTCCAATAGACAAAAACATGTTATATTGCTACAGTGAATTTAGTAAAAAAAAAACAAAACAAAAAAAAAAAACAAGAAAAATTAAAAGAAACAGAAGGGATGTTATCAATGCCTAGTGAGATATAAGTGTTAAATTAAATTCGCATATCTATAGCAAGTGAAAATGGGAAAGTATTAAAACAAAAGAGATTACTTTTGCACAATTTAAAAGAATTATATGCTGCATTTAAAGAAAATATAATGAAATAAAAATACTATGTAAATTTTGTACACTACATCCAACAGAATATGTAACTGTTGGAAACAAAGTTATTCATTCTGTACGTGTTTGTATATACCATCAAAATATTAAACTCATGCTCCATGCCATCCATATCAGTGAATATATCACATCATTATTAAAAGAAACAAGTTTATTGCACTGAATCAGAAAAGTATGGCGAGCTGGTGTGATAACTGTCCATCTCCAGAAATTCTAAAGTACCAATGCATCTCAATGAATTAGAAATTAGTATGTGTTTTGTTTGTATATGTTATGGTTATGCATTCTTATGGCCCAAGTGCATTATATATATGGCCAAGACCTCTAGATGTGTGCCAAAGATTATGATACTTGCTATTAGATGAAATTGGTTTAAGAGCCAGTGGCCACTAGGAAAAAATGGGTATCTTCAGCTCTACTGAATATAGAAAATACCTTTTCATAATTTGAAATAAGAGAATAAAATATAAAATTGATAACTGCATGGATTTTTATTAGAATGTTTCAGCACCCCAGAAATTTTACATTGATTTCCTATACATATAACAGTATTTCTTTAGTCATTAAATTAAATATTACCATCCTAATTTTTTTTTTGTGCTTAAAGCACACATACTAGTTAGTGTGTAGAAAAATTCCTATGTTTTGTTTTTGCTCATTATTTAAAAAAAAAAAAAACAACATTTTTAACACTTTACAACGAAGTTGAAAAGTGTTTATGACTTTGTTCATTCTGTCTGTCTGTCTGTCCGTTAGCACGATAACTGCCGTAAAAATGACTTAATCAAAATGAAATTTTAGTATGTTGTTCAGACTGTCTGTAGGACCTATGGGAATATAAATAAATAATATCACCCAATTAGTTTTGGATTTAACCCGGGTTGAAAAAATGAAATACATTGAACCCTATGGGACCTAATTTTTCAAACATTTTTTAAGCGGATTTAAAATTCACAAATTGCTTCGAAAATTTTAGGTAATATTCAAATTATTCCCTAAAATATATAAAAAAAAATTCAGCAAAATATATTCAGTAGTTTTTTAAATAAAAATTAAAATAATAATTACACCTCTTATATGAAGCGATCACATGACCATGATATGAAACGATCACGTGACCAACTTCAAAATATAATACGGCATCCATCTTGTCTCAAAATCGTCATTTTTAAAATTCTTTTTAATTCATATTGAGTGTTGTATTCGTCGTAAAACCTCTTTATTTTCGCTTAAATTTTGTGCATCTACATACTGAAACAACGCAATGACAATATATTTGAGTTTAAATGAGCATCCAACTTTGATTATTTCTCTAACGAAGCCTATTTTTCACTTATGTGAAATGTAAACAGCAAAATATGTAGGATGAGTTGTATAGGAATTGCTGTATTTTTTTAACGCAAAAGAATTTAGCTCATGGAGTCTGCATAGCTGATATGACAGAAATATTCATTGACTTTACCGAGAGAAGGACGATTTTTTGCGATGAAGTTTTAAGCATAGAGTTAAATTACTTATAGCTCCATGATCTTAATTTTTAAATAAAATAAATTATTATAGTATTGTGATGAATGACATGAATGGGAAATTATTTATGAATGGAATGTTGCTTTTTTAGAGAGAGCCAGCCGTGTTATTTTTTCTATGACGTCATTTGAATGAATTTCAGTTGTTTTCGATGAAGTTTTTAAATATAATAAATTATCGTGGTATTATGATAATTCTAAAATTGTTACCGAGTAATATATCACATTTTAGAGATGTTTAAACCAGGCAATTTATATTTGTATGCCGTCATTTGAATGAAGTTCATTTTTTTCGATGAATGTTTAAGTTTTCAAATATAATAAATCAATGTAGTATTGTGAGAAGTTTTAAAATATTACTGAGGAATGTATTGCATTTTAGACATGTTTAAATAAAATTGCATTGAAGTTGGAAAGTGTTTCATAATCAATGCTTTAAGCATGATTGATCTTTCTTGTTTTTTAAATGATTAAAGTATTGCATGTTAAATGTTAACTAAATGTATATATGTTTTATAGCTATTTTTCTCTATAATAAGAAAAATAACCTTTTTAATTTTTTTTGTACTTAAAGCACACATATTAGTTAATATTTGTACAAGTTTCAGAAAAAAATAATTGGGGCCATTTTTTTTATAGCCCATTAAAGTTGACTATCCATCTGAAGGTGATTTTTGCAATTTTCATGTAATAACGATATTAAAATATATATATTTTCATTTTTTGATATAGCACTTATATTCCTGATATTAATAGCTTCAAATTAGTACCAGAATTGTTTAATTTGAACCATTAGTTCTCAAGCTATTACATTTATAAACATTGGTGCAAAATCCAAGATGGCCACCATTCGGCAAAAATGACCATTTTTCAAATGTCTGTATCTTGGCAATTATTGCGATATATACATTACAAATTCAGATTTGGGGGTTTTATTACCATGTGTATCCATGGTAAAAATTTAAAAAAAATCCGTGACTATAGAGCAACAAGTTTTTCTTAAAATGGGTGTTTTCACGTGGAATGACCCTAGAGCTCTATTCTGTATACGTTCTAAAATTCAATTTTATCCTGCGCAGCAGTCAGCAAAACCACACTTCTGTACCTTAGAATAGGTTTTATATATGTATTGTAAGTTTTATTTAATGTATTTTGGGTGTACCTCCATTTGGCACCTGCCAATCTTCTCAAGATTCTCAATCTCTTCTCTGTCTTTGCCCCGATATCTTTCACATGTTCTTTAAAACTTAGTTTCTTATCCAGCACAACTCCTAAGTATTTGGAGTTTTTGTTATTAACTAGGTTACAATTGTCTATTTTTAAGTTGAAATCAGGGTCCACATGTCTCAACGAAAAGAATTGATATACAGTCTTTAAGCTGTTTACAGTCGTGTTATTCTCCTTTACCTAAATTTGGGGCTTCTCAAGTGCTTTATTCATAATATTCTCCAAAATTTGTCTCTGGCTCCATAGAGAATTTTTTGCATCTGTCCATATTATTAGATCATTTGCAAACATACTAACATTTATGTCTTTGATATTTTGTAGATTTTTTATTAAGTCATTTATATAGATATTGAAAAGTGTGCAGCTACTAACTGCACCTTGCGGTTAGTAGCTGCTTGCTTTGACCATATTTTGACTCCACCTGGTTCCATTGTGTCCTCACCCATCTTTGCACCAAAAACCTATTAAGCCAGCTCAACATGTTACCACCAATTCCATTATTCTTTAATTTGTTGATCAATCCATCTCGCTAAACTTTATTATAAGCACCCTGGAAGTCAACAAAAACTGCTAGGGTACTTCTTTTGTTGTTAAAATCTGATTTAATTTTATGCACCACCTTCAATAATGAGTTAGAAGTAGACATGTTCTCTCTAAAGCCTGTCTGTTCCTCGGCTATAATGTCTTGACTCTCCAGAAAGTATTTTAATCTTGTCATCAACATTTTTTCAAAGGTCTTGACTATAATGGACGTGAGAAATATCTGTCTGTATGATCCCATAGTATCTTTTGGTTTTCCCGGTTTGAGAATAGGAATTACTGTGGCCTTTACTCATTCAGTAGGTAGACTCAGATTCTGATTCCAGAAGTCATTATATATTTTCAAAAGTGTTTTCTCTCTTGGCCAGATATCCCATATGTTTAAAAAATTCCGGGAATATGTTATCAGCTCCTGGCAATTTTTTCACTTTTATGTCTTTAATTGCCTTTTGAAGTTCCCTCATGGAGAAATCCTCAATAATTATATAACATATATTATATAACAAGGCTAAAAGAAGGCTTAAATCTAGAAATATATAAAAAAAATTATACATGAAAATTTCTTATATCTGTATACTGCAATTAGCAACTACAATTTATTATTTTCCTTAAATGCGCTAGCTTTTGATTACTTATAAAAAAAAAAATTCTATTTTGTCTATAATAATGTTTTTTTACTTTTAAAATTACAATTTAAAGCATTGCTCAAAAGGAATAGCATGAGAAATAATTTAAAACTGTTCAGCCTTAGAATCATAGCTAATTTACTGTTTATTATAGGTATAAAATATAGATTATGAAATATAAAATTAAACTGATCTAAACTTATTAAAATTAAACTGAAATTAAAAATTAAACTGATTTTTAAAAAAAATTAAACTGATTGTAATTGAAAATTACATTAAAAATTCTTTTCAAAATTAGAAAACTCAATGATTAAAAACTTTTTGTAAAGCTACTTGCTTTTCAGAAAAACAGATTGGAAAAAGTATTACATTCTATTTTCAAACTAATTAGAAAGAAAAAAATTAAGAGTGGAAAATTTTCCCATTTCCAGAAAATTTTCCGACCCACATCTCTAATTATATCCAGTACTTTATTTTAAGGAGACCAAAATTATTTTAAGGGGATAATTATTAAAAATCTATTTTTCAATTAGTAGCTCAAAAAATGAAATAAGGTCTGCTGATTACAAAAGTTTTTAACATGTCTACCTTTCATATCTTAAAAAGTAAAAAATTTAAGATTAAAAACTCGAACAACATGCACCACATTCATTCTAAGAACTATTTAAAGTTGTTGTTGTTGAGACCCAGACCATCCGACCTACCAGAAAGGTGTAAGGTAACCGTTTGGTCGGCGGGAAGTACCACCCAATTTAGACCGGAACCCAGTGGGGGGAGGCATCCACAGGGACCGTACCCTCCTTCTACCACGAACCAGGGCTTGCGGACTCACATGTTTAACGTGATCGTACTCCGCATGAACACAGCGACAGTTATGGCAGCGTGCAAACCATCGGGCTACCGCGCCCGAGCTATTTAAAGTATATTTTCTCAAAATATATTTTTTGTTGCTTTGGTACATATTTATATAAATTCTCGAGCATCTACATTCATGTAATTTTTCAAGAGCATAAAATTTATGATTGTGCATCCAGTGAACCCATACTTTTCTACATAAATTGCTTGGTATTTTTAAAAAGTGTTTCCTATTATTGATATGCCCATTATTGATATGCAATAATTTCTAAACTCATATACACTTTAGTTGAAATTATGAAACTAAATGTAATACATTTATATCTTGTTTCTTTGTTTCAAAAATAGTTTTTCTTCATTCAACTCGGATTTATGCAAACACACAATATTTGAATAAAATTTATAAAAAGTTAATACTTAAATTAAATAAAGGAATATTTAGAAAAAGGTAGGTATGTGATGCTTCTCCAGAAAAGGAAAATCCTCATATTTTCTGTTTGCGTGATATGAATAAGTCTTACTGCAGCAATCTATATACAGCATTTGTTTTGTATTGTCTTTTTATGTGCAGGTATTCTTGATGACACACCGGATGAAAGCAAATGCCCACCCCATGAGAGATTAAATGTTCTGGATACAAATGTCACCTGTACAAATTTGAAAGTCTGTGAGTCGAAGGAAGTCTGTGCTGAGCAAGAAATTGACTTTCCATCTGAACCTGAAGATTCCAAGTGCTTGGGTGCTGAAGCTGAAGTTCCTGTGTGTGTGTCTCCTATATCTGATGCCTCTGATAGACAAGATGACTCGGGTTATAAAAGGGAGAAATACAGATCTGTGAAGGATGAAGCTCATGGAAAGCATTTAAGACAAAGGTATTTGTTATTCTATTCATTCATGTTCATTTCTTAGCTATTTGTTTCCTGAATATACATTAACTCTGCCGTCTCTCATTTAAGATTCATTTCTTACATATTTCAGTGAAGTTAATTATGCGAATTAAAACTATACACTATTGTTTCATTTATCTTATATTTGTAGGTATCATATCCCTTCTTCTTTACCTACTAAAATGAGAAAGTTCTGTTTTTTGTTTTTTTTATACATAACCTACATAAAGGAAAATTTAATTGTATTAATTTTTCTATGTATTAAAGAAAATTTCAAATTTATCAAATGAAAATACTACTTTTGATGATAAATAATCTAAAGTTTTGTTGAGTTCTTTCATAAATTGAGTTTGACTAAATGTGTGACCAAATCTATTTGCATAGCAGCCAACTCTTCTGAATCTTTCACAATTTCAAAATAATAAAAATCTCCTGAATTTTAGACTATTTGGAACAAAATCCTTTATGTAGGAAAGTTTAAGAAAAAAGTCGCAAGTATTTTTGAAGAAGTCAAAGTCTGTATCTTACCACTCATTAAAATATTAAAACTTTTCAGAAATGCCTAATATGCCACTACCACTACTACTAAGATATTTCCCAATTTGTTAATTTTTAATTTACTTTATATATTAATTTTTATTTAATTCAGATTAAATTTGAATTGAGTTTACCCTTGTACCTACCAGTAGCATAGCGTGAGATTTTTGACTGGAGAGGCTTGTAACAAAAAATTAGGTATTACAAGTGAAATTTATATTAGAATTCATATTTTTAGTTTTATTTATTGGTGAAGTTTTATTTATTGGTGAATAAAATAAAATAATTTTGCATAAAAATGCAAAAAGTGGATGAAATAAATGCACAAGATTTTAAAATGTTACCTATGTAAGATGAATACATAAAAGACATAACATTATAAATGTTTCTTTATTTCTAAATTAGATGAACTTTTTCAATCATTTTATTAAATATGAAGTCATGGTCGCCCATAGGGGAGGTAAAGGGGAGGGGTCACACTTCCCCTTGGACATGCAATGTAACAAAGGCGAATATGAAGTCAGTCAATGTCGTACATCATGTGCCATGTGCTTGAGCCCCCCATCCCCGGGAAAATTTTTACAGGCACCTATGTATGAAGTAGAAATATATTAGAATATTATTAACAAGTGATAGAAAAAAACATATCATCAAACATATCACAAAACATCAGTTTTGTAAATATAAACAGCTAGAACTAACAAAATAAAGCAATTCAAAGGAGTGCACTGAAAATGGGTGAGAAATATATCTGGAATATAAGCTTAGTTGAAAATCACTATAGTTAACTATGTCCGTAAACAATTTTGTATTTTAATTTTTTACAAATACTATATTTTGTTTAACTGAGATTCTCGAGTAATGTAATTTTTAAAGGGAAATCAGATTTATTCTTTCTAAAACTCCCAAATACGCAAACGGATACTTCACCATATTTATGACTACGTCTACTTCACAAACTACTTAAATTTAATGGTAGTCATTATTAATGTGTTTCTTCGTCTTTGTTTAAATTTAGGTGAATGTCATGTTATTCATGGAAAATGCCTCATATTTTTTAGTATTACATATGACTTTTCTGTGAAGATTAATTGGTAGAACCATGTTTGACCCAAAGTGGCGGATCCATTAGCCTTGCTTACGAAATTTTCATTCATAAAATGTCATGTCCCATGTCCAATCATTGTCTTAAGTTACGCAGTTTATAAAGGGTTGAAAATGGGGGGAAGAAATAGCCACACCTTTCTGGAAGCTAGCTTATAATTCTAGCTTATTAGCCAGAGTTTAACAGGTGGGCAGTCCTAATACCATGATTCTTTCAACGCACCGTGAAAGCTAGATAATTTCAACTTCTAGATATGCGTTTTAATGAGAAAAATACTTAACGTCTCATTTTAAGTAAGTGTAACAGTTTTCTAAAAAAAGACATATATATTCGCAAAGTTATTTTAAAAAATATAATAAATGAAAGTATCTTTAAATTAGATTTTAAACAAGGAAGGCTCAGCTTCTGAGCCTCAATGGATGCTACGCCACTGATACCTACTACCATGTTTTATTGGGGGAAAAGTAATATCCTACTCAAAAAATTTCCCCTCTTTAGCCATTATAAAATTTTAGATGTGCTATAAGGATTATCAAATGATATGAAGTCTCCCTAAAGCTATGTTTGTGCTTTTATTACCTTGTATTGAAAAAGTTGCCATCCTGCCTGTTGAACATTGAATCTTGGATTTCAATCATTTTTTTTTTCTAAATCATAAAAATACAGATAATTTTTTTTAAATCAGGATGTTGAAAAATTTCTTTTATTATTCTATATTATATAACCTTACACTTATTTAAAATTTTTCACAAAATAAGTAATTTATTAATATCAATAATCAGTAAATTGTATATATATATGTAACATAGCCTTTTTTTATCAGAATGAATTAGACAGCACCAGTATCAACAAAGGCAAGACAGGAGGTAATGAGGACATGTGTGTTTGCCTTCATTGGTACTGGTGCTTTGTCTGATTCATCCTGATAAAGAAGGCTATTTTTTGTTTTTGAAACCCTTTGATATCTTATGTAACCTTTTTATGCTATTGACTATTTTATTATGTTTAATTTTCAAATTCAGTATATTGGTTTATAAATTAGCATAAAAATTTTGGCTATTTAGTTAAATCTTTCATTATTCAGCCAAGGAGTAAAAAATTTAAAATTTTAACTTGTCTGATAAAAGTTCAAAACCCTTTTTGGAAAACTTTAATTTTTTTTATTGGAGTAGTAAACTAGATTGTTCCTTCAGATTTGTATTATGAAATTTGCATTTGGCAATTTAGTATTCAAATAAAGATTTTAGTTGAAGTTTTAGCAAATTTCCTTTATATAGTATAATTTTTATTTGATTCATTTACTTATATTGCTAAGAAGCATTATGTATTTATATGCATTATTTGATTTAGGACTAACAGTTTTCGTCGTTCCAAAACAACTTCACTCTCAGAAGAGGCTATGACTTATCAACATAATCCCCAGGCCACTTCTGTGCACACCAAAAGAGGTAATAAGTTACTAATATTATTCACCTATATTTGTTAGGGATGTAGTAAAAATCAAGGATGCTTTATTTTCTTGAAGATCCATGAAATTTTGATACTTGGAGTGATGAAAATGAAGTAGTAAAATCAGCAATAAGGAAGACATGAAGAACTTATTTAAGCACAAATAAATTAATAATGTAAAATAAAAAAAATAGCCTGGATTTTCATATCCTCAAAGAAAATTTAATGACTTTTGTGATTACACTTTTGCTCATAATGTGCTATGCAGGATTGGCACCGTTTCATGTAATTAATATAAATTTCTTGGAGAGGATGCAGTAAAAAGCATCATTGCATCTGCTGAATGCAAATGCACTCTGAGAATAGGAGCAGTTTAAAAAGATCAGATTTAGCTTATCATTTTTTATGGTATATTTTTAATTTTATCAGCTCAGCCTGTTTGGGGCCTGTAATAGGAAAAAGAAAATGTTTTTCAAGGGAGGGGGGGGGGGGTAATAATTCCTTTAAAAAAATACAATGAGGTCTGTTGTGATGGGAGTTTATCTTGTTATAACTGAATTGCTCCCAATACATTTATTTCTGATTCTTAACTCATATTAATTTCATAAAGTGATTGATTTGCAGCAGTTTTTTATTTTATTTTCATATGCCTCAGAGAGAACAGGGAAAACCTGGAAGAATAAAAACTGGAATAAAATCTCATGTGCTGAGATCATAAATTGTTTAGTCTAGTACAGGCCTTGTGTTTCCATTGGATGAATGGTTGGGCACCCCACAAAAACGGATGTTTGGGGTGAATGAAATGTACCAGCCATTTTAAAACTGTATGCTGATGAAGGAAAAGATTAAATAAAGCCAGGAGTATAGAGCAAAAAAAAAATTTTTTTTTAAGAAAAAATGTTTTGTTTCATCATCTAGTGGCATATCTAGAGGAGAAGGGAGAATGGAACAAGCACTTCCTAGTCTGAAATATCGCAACAACTGAAACAAAAGTTTAATGAAAGTGAAAGCAGGTGCAAAAAATTCCAATATTAACAATTTTGAATTGGAGTATTTGATTTGTTTTAGAATTATCTGCTCTGTCCAGATATCACTAATGAAATGTTTTGTCTTTGAGTCTGACCATAATAAAGCAGGGCTGAGTGACTACTCTAGGGTATGAAATGAGAAAGAAACACTATATATAATTAATTTAAAATTTAAACAGCTAGGCTTATATTTGAAATAATGATCTCAAATGGGATATCATTTGTGTGAATTGTAAAACTTTTATGAACTGTATTGCAAAAGGTTATAAAAATTGGATTTTGCAGGATTTTAGGCAAATCTTTTTTGAGGCTAGTACTTCGTTAGTTAATAAATTTAGGGAGATGTTCTTATGCACCATTAAAAAATCTTTAAATGCATCATTGAAAAACATAAATAAAATAGTCAATGGGAATTCAATTTGTCATTTTATACTTTATGTAAGCATATATCTTTATTTCCAAACATCACCAATTGAAATTTTTACAAACTTTCAATTTTTTTTTCTTTCTATCATTTTAATTATTAGATTGAATTTGTTCAAATAGCTTTTAGGTAAGTTATAAAAATATTGTGATATTTGTAAAAAGTAATTACATGAAGAATTAGTTACAGAAAGATTGCCACAAATTTATTATGGAAAGTAGTCTATTGATTTTAACACTTGTATTTCTAGTTTTTGAATCTAAATTGTAAGAAAGGTTTTTGAGTGATGTGTCACCTAACTTTTACATGGGATATTTGGTAGATCTGCAGAAAAACCTTTAATATTTAGAGATGCGTGTATTAATATATTAATTTATGTAAAAGAAAATTGCAGAGGGAAAAAGTTTAAATTTTTATCAAAAAATGTTGTAAATGTCATATGAAAATATGATGTATCTAAATGTATTCATCCCTTTGTGACTCTAAAAATAAGCAAACTAAATATACTTCCCGACTGCGTAAACAATAGCTCTATGCCCTCAGGTGAGTCGGACTGCCTGGGTTTTTCCACTAAATATACTCTGATTATTAGAACCTAACAGAAATTTAAAAGTGCCCAGTGTTATATTCTGGGATTAAGTGCACATATCAACTTGTAAGAGTCTTTATGGTGGTCTAAGGATGATTATTAGATAATTTAAGAAAATTTCACTGTGTGGTAAAGCTTAATTTAAATCCATTTTTTTCTTAGGTTATGAAAAGTGCAAGAAAGATTTAAATCGACAAACTATTTCTCTTCAAAGAATCCATTATCAAGTCGATAAAGCCCTGGAAGAATCGTCAAAGAAGTTAAAAAGTGTTTTTAACGACTTAAAGAAAATGTAAGTATTTTTAGAGTGCAAATTAAGATTTCAAATAGTATTCAAATGTATAGTGTTCAAATAGTATTTTAAAAAACAAGAATAATGCAGAATAAAAAAACAAGAAAAATGTGCAATGCCATCCATCAAAATGCCATCCACAAATTTGAATGTAAATATGAATTTTCAAAAAATATAATATCGGGTTTGATCGGAAAGTTATGCAAGATTAAGATAGACAACTTCTAATGAAAAAAAAACTTTGTTGATGCATTAAATTAATCATCACACAATATAGTCTCCATCATTTTCTATAGCATTTGCCCATCTCTCGGGCAACTTTTTAATTCCTACTTTGAAGAATTTTTTTGGCTTTGACTCCATTCTTTCGATGCAATCCTGGCTTTGCTGTGGGAATAAGCTTCTCTTTTGGGTTGAACCATTGTCTTTTTTGTATAACATTAGCATAAAGGATCTACTTTTCACCACCAGTCACAATTCGCCTTAAAAAAGGCTCTACTTCATTTTGTGAGACCAGTGAAGTGCAAAGTGATACTTGGTGCTGACGGTTATAAGCTGAGAGTTCATGTCGGACCCATAAACCAGCATAACAAGACTTGCCTATTCATTTCAAATGTTCCATTGCTATTGATTGTGCACAATGAAGCAAGCCTCTCAGCTATTTCCCTACTGGTGATATGTGGATCTGACTCCACCATTATCTTTAATTCATCATCAACTTGCCTTGGCCGCCCATATCTAGGCTCGTCCTCAAAATTGAAATTTCCCTCTTGAAACTTTTTAAATCATTGTTAGCATTGACATTCACTGATAGCATTTGGATATACTGAACAAATCTTCAGAGTGACTTCTACAGCATTTTCATGAAGCCGAAATTCATTCATAAAGCATGATATGGCGGATATGTAACTTGCCATAAGACATCATTTGTCTGCAAATAAAAAATGAATTATATGAAAAATGAAGTGAAAAAAGAAAGGGAATGAGCTCAAGATTATAGCAATTATAAAATTTGCGATTACAGAATCTATTTAATGGACTGTTATGCACTTAAAAGCTAAGATCCTTAAGTAAGCTAAAATCCTGTATTACTTTCCGATTAACCCAATATAAGGCTTATAGGAATTACATTAAGTTTTTTGTATTACTGCTTCATTACTGATAAACTTTCCTTGGAAATGTTAGTGTAAATCTTTGACCATAAAATTTTGCAATTCACCCACAAGTGCGAATTTTGCCCCTTTTCATTTGAAAAAAAATGATCAAAATTTTTTTTGTTACCAATAGAAGTTGCTTATTCCCAAATATAAATTAAAATATTTCAAGTTTCTTTGTGTATTTGAACAAAGAATCAGTGATAAAATTTTGATGTACGAGGCATGTTTTTTAAGTAAGTACCGTTTTGGAATTAAAAAAAGACGTGCAAAGATATCGCAATAATTTTATTTCTACATGAAAGCCTGTACCTTAATCTACTTTTCTACATAATTTCCGTGAATATTGAGGCACTTGTCATAACGTGGCGCCAGTTTTTGAATACCCTCCTCATAAAATTCTGCCGCCTGACTTGTTAACCACCGTATCACAACTGTTTTGACTTCGTTATCGTCTTGAAGACGCTGACCACCCAGGTGTTTCTTCAAGTGCAGGAACAAATGGTAGTCGCTGGGCGCCAGATCAGGGCTGTATGGAGGATGATCTAGAGTTTCCCATTTAAAAGATTTGATGAGATCTTTGGTCCGATTAGCCACATGTGGACGGGCATTGTCATGCAGCAAAACGATACCCTAACTCAACTTGCCACGTCTTTTGTTCTGGATTGCACGACGCAGATTGTTCAATGTCTCACAATAAGACGCTGCATTGATTGTCTCATTACGAGGCAGAAACTCCACTAGCAATACTCCTTTTTTGTCCCAAAAAACTGTGCACATGATTGTCCGGGCAGAAATTGTTTGCTTAAACTTCACTCTGTTGGGTGATGATGAATGTCGCCATTCATTGGATTGTTGTTTTGATTCTGGTGTGACGTAGGCCACCCATGTTTCGTCACCAGTAACAATTTGGTCTAAAAAATCTTCACCTTCATTGTGGTACCGCTCAAGGAAAGTCAATGCACTGCCTAAACGTTGGGTTTTGTGCAAATCCGTCAACATTTTTGGAACCCAACGTGAACACAATTTCCGGTAATTCAAGTTCTCGGTCACAATGCGATACAAAACACTACGAGAATATTGAGGAAACCAGTCGCACATTGATGAAATTGTAAAGCGTCTGTTTTCTCTCACCTTTTCTTCCACTTTCTGCACCAAATCTTCATTAAAGACCGAAGGACGCCCACTCCATTCTCCATCATGCACATTTGTGCGGCCATCTTTAAATGCTCTCACCCATTTCCTTACCATTCCATCACTCATAATGTTTTGTCCGTAAACTTCACAGATCTCACGATGAATATCGATCGGTTTTACGCCTTTAGCACTAAGAAATCGTATAACAGGCCGTACTTCACAATCGGCGGGACTCACGATTGTCGGAGGCATCTTAAACACTCAGTAAACAACGTATACAATGAAGAATCAGACTGTAATGGCGTCAGTGCGTAGACAAGAGATGTAGGTAACCAGCGCGCATGCGCGGAACGCCGACCGTAGCGCTGCGGCGGCGGAATCGCAAAACGGTACTTACATAAAAAACATGCCTCGTATAAGTATTGCCAAGTTTTGACTACTAATTTCTCATGCTAGTTCATCATGCACGTAATATAAATGAATAAATTTAGCAACTTAAATAAAAACAATCAACCAGTCAAAACCATGATCGTCTATTTCTGGTATCGGAAGTTTAACAAAGAATCAACCATCAAATTTTGGTTTACAAACAGTGCTGTGCTTTGAAAAATGAATGATTAACATACACATTTGTCATTCAGGTAGCATGAATTGGCATGAATTGATAATGCTAGAAACATGAAAAAAAAAACCTATCTACCAGATAAAATAATGATTCCCTATTTCAAGGATCCTGTGTTACAAATTGGCTCCTTTCGACAAAAATTTTACAAGGATTTTGTGAAAGGAAAAACTTGGGCTTCTTTGTTAAGGAAGCCTGTCCCGTTCTCCCTGTGGGAGTGGCTGTGGGAGTGGCTAACTTCCGGCTCAAGACTGGCCATGACTTTCTGCAGAACCATTTACATCGTTTTGGCTTGTCTGATTCTCCGACATGCCCACTTTGTGGCGTTGATCACATGACTGGTGACCACCTCTACACTTGCCATGGGTTTAGTGACGTCGTAGATAGAAATTCTGCGGAGGATGACTTTTCGTTTCGTTCAAGACTTTACTGGGCTGCCCGACAGAGACTGATGGTTGAAAAACCAAGGTCCGGCGTAGGATAAAAAAAAAAGGATCCTGTTTTACAAAAAATTAATGGTAAAAAAAGCAATCTACCAGGCAAAATAACAATTTGTTTATTTCCACAGCTGGTTTCCATAAATAGTTGATTAGTCATCAGCCTGAAATCAACATAATTTGCCTTATTTGGTGATCATTTTGGTTATAGATAAAATATTTGGAAAATTTTGCATTATGGAAAAAATTCTCTGGAAAATTTCAGATAATAGGGACATACATTATACAGAATTTTTTTTAATCTGATAGAAAGTAACTTTCAGTCAGAAAACTGGAAGTCTGCATTAAAAGTAATGGGAAAACTTCTGAGAAACCCATAAAAGTTGGTTGGTATATTGTATTTGTGTGTGTGTATACACACACAAATACATATAACATAAAAGTTTTTTTGGAGGGCAAAATTTTTATTGTGGATATTCTGACACTTCATTTAAAGGTTAGTTTCATTTTCAAGTCAGAAAGAATCATTTTTTTCTTTTCTCTCCCGTTCTAACTGTTCTTTTCATTTTGATTAAGCATTCATTCGGATGAATGTATCTAGGAGGGTAGTAAAGTAAATAGTAGGATAATGAGGCTAAATATTGAACTTTATTTTAACTTTCGGACAACAATAGTTATTCATATTCGATGCAAAAGCCAGATTTACTCAAATATAACCCAGATATTGGAAAATAACCCTCCTTCCAACCCTCCTATGGATTAATTTTAGAATTTCCTTGCTAGTTAAACCACTGGAACCATCCGTGCATCAAATTGTCAAATTGTAAGTTTCTTGCCCCTTCCAGAAATGGGTAAACATTTTAGGACATACATGAAAAATAGCCCTTGTATATAGTTTTGGGTCTTTCCATATCAACACAAAAAAGTGACATTTTCAACTCAAAAATTATATATAATATATATATATATATATATATATATATATATATATATATATATATATATATATATATATATATATATATATATAATCTAGTCGGGTATAAAACATACCTGACTAGAGCAAACTAGCATCTACTGCATATTATGAAAATGGTATTGGCCAAGATAAAGGTAGAAGGTGCTTATATGGTGAAAAACAGTAATGAGGTTATTCAGATTTTAAAAAGTATACCAAATAGGCTTTATTATAAAAGTTTTGATTTTAGCGACTTGTTTAACAACATTGACATTGATTACTTATACAATATCGTAATGGATTTGTATGAAAGATACGATTTGCAGTCTTTTATAGCATTGAGTAAATAAAGAGTATTAGTGTCCTTGGTTTTATATGAAACGATACTATTTGATGGAACGCATTTTTATAAACAAATACGTGGTATACCATTGGGTTGTTGTTGTTGAGACCCAGACCGTCCGACCTACCAGAAAGGTGTAAGGTAACTGTATGGACAGCCGGGAAGTGCCACCCAATTTAGACCGGAACCCAGTGGGGGAGGCATCCACAGGGACCGTACCCTCCTTCCCCTACCACCAACCTCTCGGAAGGACTTACGGACCCACATGTTTAACGTGATCGTACTCCGCATGAACACGGCGGCATTTTGTGGTAGCGTGCAAATCTAGCGCGCAAACCACGGGGATACCGCACCCGAGATGGCCAACAGCACGCGGTGTTCCGAGGTGGTCACCCACCAAGTACTAACCGCGCCCGATGCTGCTTGACTTCGGTGATCTAACGAGAACCGGTGTTTTCAGCACGGTACGGCCGTTGGCCCCGGTATACCATTGGGTGGAAGTGTTCATCCATAATAGCAGATATTTATCTAAACAAATTCGAAATGGGAACAGGTCTGCTGAACGAATTAGTGTATATACGTTACGTCAACGACAGATTATTGGCTACGGAGGAAGAGAATTTTGTTATGGATTTCGGTTTCTATCCTGCTACATTGAGTTTGACAGAAACACTTCAAAACTCAGATGAAAGTATTGATTTTTTGGATCTAAATATAAAAAGTCTGGAGGACAAAACTATTTATAAAATATACAACAAGAGAGATGGATTCAATTTCATGATTAATAGTGTAATACCATGGAGCTCAAATTTACGCAAAAATGTATTTCGTAATATTATTGTGAATCTTACAAGAAGCCATAAATTGAATAGTAGTATTGAGGATCGGGATAAATGCATTGGGAAATATGTGAAAGACGCAATAGAACAGGGGTATCCAAGTTCTTAACCGTTGTTATTACTAGTTTTTTCAGAATAACTGTAACAGAGTGTTGCATGCGTTTTGGATACAAATCATAGTAGAGGATATAAAGTGAGTGGCGGAAGAAAGGTTGAGAGCTAAATGCAGACTATTTGTGGAGTGCTATGGCGATACATATGAGGTCAAGGAATTTGTGTTTTTAGGGTAGGTATCCTTATGGATATCATCGAAGAGAGTAAGTAATACGTGGGAATGAAGGTTTTTGTCGTAATGGAGTTGGTATTGGTATTAGTGTCTGATTGTTTGAATCGGGGTTTATGCCTTTTTCCATTTTCGTATTGTTTTGTATTGTACTGTTTTGTAGTGTATATCTTCAGGTATATATCTTTCTGAAATTGGTACCGGCCTCCGGGAGTGTTTGCCGCGGCTCTAAGCATGCTTTAACCGGGGAGTGGGGGTCACCCCCCCCCCCCCACGGCCACTTTGTGGTACTCGATTTGTTCATTTCTCTTTAATTTTTTTGGAAATTTCTATGTCGTTTACGAAGGGTAATGGCAGCAATGCGCCTTATGATTCGTTAACATTTGGTATGGTATAGGGTTTTTAAATTTTATAACCTTTGTGTGTATATATATATATATATATAATATATAAGATAGAAAGTGGAAATTATTTAAGATATTGAAGTGTTATAGCATATATGCGCAAAGCAGCTACAAATACTATACACGATATAAATATAAAAAGTATAAATAGCATGTAAAAAATTGGAAAAAAGAAGGAAGGCTTAGCGAGAAGCTTACTTAATGGCGGTAAGGGGTTGTGACCTTACATCCCAGTTGTCAACATGCATGTCATAAATGCCGCGGCATTGCACTCCTGGATGCCAGCCCTGGCTGAAGCCAACCTCCGAAGTGACAATAACAATCATCACAAGACCGTTGAAAAAGAAAAGTCTAATGATAAGGTGCAGTCCATTACTGGATGGCATACTAGTTCTTCAGACTACTATGACCTTTATATATCTGCGTGTTATCGTTCTGTGGTCCTGTTATTCATAGTATGTGAACCTTCATCGACCAAATTGGCGGTAAGGGTCGTCCATTCCTTTTTTGCAACATTATATTAATAATTTCTATGGAAATAATAATGAATATTGTTCAAAGTTAAAATCAATTTTATCTCATACTATGCATATATATATATATATATATATATATTTAGATTTGAAAGATAATGTAAATAATTCAGCCATTCAATAAATGCTAGACATCCACTGAAAAGCATAACTGATTAAACAATTCTTAAGAAATATGCATTATCATTCTTAACTAAAAGTTATTAACAGAAGTACACCTAATATAGACTTATGTTTGGTGTGGGTGAAATGTATGTATCTATATGGTGGTGCCAATGAAATAACTAGATCCAAAAAGAATTTCAGGGTGCTAACTAAAATTAATTTTTAAAATAACAAATTGAATTCACACTATTTTATTTAATGTATGTTTTTTACTGATGAATTTAAAGATATTTTTAATAGTGCACAAGAAAATCTTCCTAAATTTATTAATAATAAACTACTACAAGCTTCAGAACAGTTTGCACTAGCATCCTGGAAATCCCAATATTTATAACTTTTTGCTATACAGTTCATAAAATTTTTTCAATCGCACAAATGACATACCATTTGAGATCATTATTTCAAATATTTATAAATATAGCTGTTTAAAAAATATTAAATAAAAAATACGAAGAAAAAAGTCATATTGTTTGAGCTGAAACTTGTCTAGCAGAAAAAAATGTCAAAGTAATTATTATTTAGCAGCACCCCATTCTCATTCCACACCCTGAAGCAGTCTGGCCACACATCAAGCTATAGTAAGCCTTCAGGTCTGTCGTGTGGTCTGGGTTTTTCACACCCTGAAGCAATCACTCTACCCCGTTTTATGATAACAGGTCATTTGCTGGCACCCCAGAAAGATGAAAAGCATTTAGTTAGTAATATCTAGACAGAGCAGACCATTCTAATAGAATTCAAGTACTTCAACTCCTTGGCAAAATTGCTAATATTTGAATTTTTTTTGCATCTGCTTTCAGTTTCATTGTTTCCTAAAACTTTTGTTTTAGTTGTTACAGTATTTCAGACTCTGCCTTTCCCCCCAAATATATCACTAAGTGATAAAACAAACAAAACTTTGTTCCTTAAAGATTTTTGTATTCTTTATAATTTTCGCTTTGTATACTGGCTTCATCTTTTCTTTTATCAGCATATAGTTGTTTTAAGATTGCTGGTACATTTCACCTACCCCAAATGTATGTTTTTATGGGATGCCTAACGAATGGAAACACAAATTTATTAGACTAAACAATTGATGACCTCAGAAACACGAGAACACAAGTGAAAATCATGTTTGTGGGATTCATATGCACTATTAGCGGACTGCACAAATTCTAAAAAAATAATCTAAGATTTTAATCTTTATTCTAGTGAATTATTTAATCAATCATGCTTTTCTGTAGTTTCCAACATTTTTCAAATAGCTGCTCATATAACATATATTTATTTAGAATTTTTTTTACTATGAACCCATGCTTTTCCCAACTTGAAAATTTTATATTATAGAGATAAATGGCTTATTAACAAAATATAATTTTATGAAAAAATAAAAAAAAAATAAAGATACACTTTTTTTACAATTCAATATCAAAGGCCAAATTAAGTGACTTTGAAATGAAAAATATCATTTGCAAGGTCATGTGATATATCACAAGGAAGGTCATACCTTAAACTATAAAAGAAGCTTTATTTCTGCACAATCTGTTGATTGGATCAAAATATACAGTCGTTTGAATGTCAAGAATCATAAAAAATTACCAAATTTTCCAAACTTCAAATTTTTATAAATAAAAAACTGAGAATTGGGGGCTAAAATTTTGTATACAGTCTATATATGAGTGGACAACAAAATACCCAAGTTTTAAAAAAGTCGGTTTCTGTCAAGTTGGAGGCTGTGTTGATTTGATATGGAATGACCCTTTTACAAGTCGCTTTCGTCCTTAACCTAATAAAGGGCGATGTGATTGTGTGTATATGTGAAGTCCATAACGTGAAATGCAAGTGTCGTATGTTCATAAAATATCGTACACAGGTACTGCAAGACCTAGAAAGGTGCACCTCTGTGATTTTTTTTTTTATTTCAAATTTATTTTTTAGTTAATATATGTTTCAAAATGTTACAATAAGGGTATAAGGGTTCAAAAGTGACCCAATAGCGGAATGTCGCTGAATCTGGCAACTCTGTCTTTAATTGGAAGCACCAAGTTTAATATCTATACTATGCATTTGACTAGGAATGGTTTCATTTAAGTTCCTTGTGGCTTGCTTGTTGCTAACTGGCTCAGTTTTAAAAAGAAATTTCATGTATATATATAGAGTTAAAGATCTCCATACTATTTTAAAAGATGAATAGATAACAGAAAGGTGGGATCATTGACCACAAAAATTTTAACATAGTGCTAAATGACCTTCGACTTGAGTTATTCTTTTATGCAGATGTGCAGGATCTAACAGACATATTCTTGGCCTCCAGTGTCTACTTTTCTGTTTCAAAACGAAAGGCAGTTCCCATTTCCTTAATGCTAAAGTATGAAAACAAAAAGAAAAATATCGGATCTATTGGTTTATCGGTTTTCAAATATTGGTTTATCGTTATTATCAAGAAATACTAATATGATGGCGAAACCGATAATGAAATATCGGAACACCTCCTATATAAAAGACAGAATAAAGCCAAAAAATTAAATACATAAAGAATACTTGCACCTTAAAATATTACTACTTTTACACAGACAAAAAATATTAATTTTTAAAAATTAAGAATTTTAATGATAATTGAAATTCAATTATAGATTTAACCAAAAAGAAATAAACATGTAATAGGAAATATAGTTGAGAAATATTGATCCAATATTCTGCAAAATATTGAAAAAATTATAGATTTATTAATAGATGAATAAAATAATTAAATATCATATTTTAATACAAAAATTTTTGAACAAACTTTGTTTGAATTTGGTTAAAAATTCACAAAGTGATTTTATCTTCCATTAGGTTAGACAGTAGACAAGAGCAAATAGAACAAGAATTATCTAAAACTAAAGAAGATGCTTGTAAGTATGATTTATATTCTTTGAGATTTGCATGAATGCATGTATATAATTGTGCTTAACAATGCAAAGAATATGATTAAACATTTCCCTTGTTAGTGAACCTTTTGAAAAGCCGCCAAGATTTGTCTGTTGAGTTAAAACGGCGTGTTGATCGAACACCATCCCTCACTGAATCTGAATGGTCTGAATTGAGATCAGATGTAAAGGTAATTATCTGTTTTGGGTCTAATTAAATTTTAGCTTAATGTTTTGTTGTGTCAATTTAGTAATTTATCAATATGTAAATTTTTACCATATTGTGTTAGCCTGGCTTAGTGACTAAGACTTTCTAGTATTTCCCTGAAGAAAGCAATCATAAGTAGGTGACTGCAATTGTTTTGAAGGCGGATACAGAAGGTAGCTCACATTTTCCGCAGGTCAGATGTAGTGTGCTTTATTAACAAATGCTAACTGCAACATGGCAGGCAAAAAAACAATTGGATAGATCTGGAACACCCAAAGTGAGAATTCACAAGCAGGGGTAAGATATAGAAATTGAAACCCTAAACATAGACATATTATTTCAGGCCAATAAGGCAGCCTAACTAAACTGCATTGGTATGAGATTTATAACCAGAAATTATCTGCAAATTTTATGCTTCTGGAAATATCAATAACAAATTGGGGAATTCTGCCGAAAGTCAGGGAAAATTGCAAATTTCTATAATGAGGTTTTTATTTCTGACATATTTTTTAGCTGAATGAATGATGCTTATTCATTCCATGATGTTACATTTTTCATCTTGCATCACAAGACCCAATACCCATATCCTTTAAATATACTTACATCTGAACAAGCAGCTGGAGGGAGAATTTCCTCCAACAGGTGAAATAACCTTAAAAACTTCTCCAAATGCCCATATGCCGAATTTTGCATATATATAAATATATATATACAAAGTAGGATCAAAAAGTTTGGAGACTGTGCTGATATCTCCAACCCTGATTGGAGGAGAGGGGAACTATTTTACCATGGCGTAGAGGCACATGTGACATGAGATGTGAAAAGGAAGAAGCAAGTGATCATTGTTCTTCAAACGCCATTTCTGTTTTCGATGAATACGAACGACTACAATTCATTGACACGCATTGTCTGGAAAAACCCTGTGTTGCAGACCTGCTTCTTCCTTTTCACATCTCGCATCACATGTGCCTCTCTCTATGCCATGGTAAAATAGTTCCCCTCTTCTCCAATCAGTGTTGAAGATATCAGCACAGTCTCCGAATTTTTTGATCCTACCTTGTATATGTTTGTTAAATCCCTAAAGGTTTAATTAAATACATCCATTGCATTAAAATCAAAATGTTGTCTTGATATATAGGAACATTTACAATCCAAATATTAGGATTTTGTTTTTTATAGTAGCTATCTTTTTTATATACTTCCTACTATCCTTATAGTGGCTTTTTTATAGTAACTATTTTTCTTTATCAAGAATTGTTTTTAAAATAAATGATGCTGAGTTAAACTTAAAATTTTCCATAGTTTAATTTAAGTCATGATTAATTAGTTTTTTACAATTTTCGTTTTGTAATATGAATTTGTTTTGAAAGTGCAGTTTTTAAAAAAAATTTCAAGGGTTATATTACTCATGTAGTAATCCTGTAGCTTCTTTCTTCCTTTATGAAGATATTTAAAAAAATAAAGAATTGTTTTTTAAAAATCTAAAATTTAAAATTTCTCATAATTTTATTTATTTTAAGTAAATAAAAATAATTATCCTATAATGTAATTGTTCATGTTTTTCTGTAATGCAGCCTCATTGTTATTTTAAAAAGCCATGCTGGCTTGTTTCCCCATACATTTAATTTTTGATGCGCCTTTTTAACATCATAAAATTAAAAAGTATTATTTTTAAATTAATCTGCAGAACAGTGATTATACAGCATGTCTGAGAAAGTTCTTTATTATTTTAAACATTAATAACAAAAATAGGAAAATATGAAATGAAGTTTGCGGCAAAAGAATGAAGAAATCTACAGTTTTTTCTAGTAGCAATTGCCTGAGGACACTTCCTGTATGTGAATTACTTGATGCAGTGTTTCTCGAACGATGGATTGGTCGTGGAGGACCAATGCCTTGGTCTCCGCGATCGCCTAACATAACTCCACTGGATTTCTTTTTGTGGGGTTATGTCAAAGACATTGTTTACCAAATACCTGTTTCTGATATTTCCGTTTTAAAAGAAAGGATACGATCAGCAATCCTCACTGTTACACCCCAAATGTTAAAAAACACTTGGCGAGAAATCGAGTACAGACTGAACATTCTTCGGGCTACTAAAGGAGCTCATGTCGAACTATATTGAAGGTATGGTACAAAAACTGTTAGATATCTTCATTCTTTTGCCGCAAACTGCATTTCATTTCACCTTTTCATATTTTTGTTATTAATGTTTAGAATAATAATCTTTCTCGGACACTCTGTATTTTGGTTAAAAATGAATATTTTTTTAGCAGAATTATTATATCAATATTTAATAAAAACTTTCTTTTGCGATACCTGGCTTTAGGGGAGGAGGAATGTTTCAGAGAATTTCAAAATGGGTTTCTTGTGACCACCCTGAATATATAAATTGGTTTAATTATACTGAGATTGTTGAAATGAAGATTTAAATTATGTCCTTTAATGTAGAGCATAAAGTCTCAGAAAATGACGGATTTCAGTTTTATGATTGGGGGGGGGGGATGCATATCATGCCAGTGGTGTGCACTGTTATTTATGCAAGTAAAATTAATTTTGTTAAATGTGCTGAGACTGTTGAAATTAAGATTGAAATTACCTCCGTTAATGTAAAATGCAATCTCCACAGGTAACGGATTTCGGTTTTGTGATGAGGGTGGGGGAGAGCATATGCCCCTTGTGTGTGCACTGTTATTTATACAAATAGTATTTACTTATTTTGTTATTTTATATAATTGCCCTGCTTTAACGTCTGAGCAATGCTGGGTACATTTTCTTGTGTATATACTATACAGGGTTACAAGGAAAGTCCTTTCTCAGGTCAATGTCTCACGAACTGTGGCATCTAGATATGTGTTTCTTGTGCCGTTGTATAGAAAAACTCCTATAGCCCACACAATGAGACTGGGGGGGGGGGGGGGTAAAGGTTGAGATTAACGATCGCCACATTGCCAATGACGACTATGGAATTATTCTTGGCGGCCGTAAAATGTAATGTCTATTGCCAAAAATGGCGACTTGCAAAATTTACATGTTTCTGTACCAGAACGTCAAACATCTAATCTCTTTCGAGTTTCATGAACATTCGCACATATTAGCCTAATCCCTCTGAGCCAAACTCAAATTAGACAGTCAGTAAACAGGACTGGTATTTCCCGTGAAGAATTATAGCCAAAGAACCTCCTTGGTCATATCAATCAAAAACCTAGGGATGGCCTCTACACTACATAGTTCGTGTAAAGGTCATGTAGTGGACCTTGACCCCTCATTCCAGCTCGGACATGATTGGGGGCATTCCCCTGCACTTTTCCGATCAAGACTCAGATGGGACATTGCAAGGTTATTACAATGTACATTTACTTATACTCACACGTCGCCGCACATCTTTGATAGATAAATGTAATAAAGCCTTATTTTAATTTGTTTTTATTTATACTATAGAGATCAATAAAAAGAAAAGTAAAATGAACAATAATGTCAAGATTTCTTCATATTTTGTGCCTCTGGTGGAAAGTTCAAGACAAATATAAGTTTTAACTTTCATTCTTTGTGATCAATCTTTTGTAAAAATGCATCTTTTCATGATTAAATTTAAGAATATAAAATATTTTTATCATGAAAAAATGCATCTATGCTTTTATATACCTGTTATTTTCGCAGAATATCTGTAGTTTCTGGAGATTGTGGTTTCTGACTACGCAATACGAAAACTATTGAATTACTGATTTTAAGAATTTGCAGAATTATTGCTTTTGCCATTATTTAAGGCATACTATAAACTGAAAAAGATAAAAAAAAAAACAATCGTGATTGTGAGAAACCTAATTAAAATATTATGACAGAATTTTCTTTTTCCGCAAATGCGCACTTCATTAGCCAAATCGAAAGTAGAAAGAAAAAGAAACAAAAGATCTTCTTTAATCTCTTCTCCAGAAAGAAACAAAGTAGAAAGAGACCTGGAGATTCTTGATAGTGTGCTTACCAAGTACCTTTTCTTTACAAAATCAAAATTTTGTTCAAATTATTCTTTATTTGGTGTTAATTTGCGGTAAAATGTTTTAAACTTTTGAACTCTTAATTTTTGCTCTAAAATTAATATTTACAAATATAGTTGTTTGGTCTAGGATTCCCTCCCCACCCTTCATTTCCCTGAAAGTTTTCATCATTTCACCACACGTGCTTATGTTGTGAAGGAGGTTCTGCCTGCCATTAACGATCTCTGCTTTTGAGGCATTGATAGGATTAAAGGGGTCAAATCACTCAAGTATACTAATAAATATTTTTTTGCATCCCAGTGTGAAACTTATTTATCAGATATAACTTTCTATGAAAATTTTTGTTGTTTTAGTTCATTTTGACATTCTTTCTTGTTCTCGCTCTCTTTATAATATCGCTATAATGCTCTTTAGAATATTATGGTTAATATTATTTTTCTCTTTTAACATTTTCAAACATGTTTCAAAATTCTTATTACAAGGGGGTGTATATGATTTACAGCAGTATTTTATACTTGTCAATCAAGAAAAAAAAATATTTTATTTAGTTTCATTTTTTTAAATTATTGAAAATGGGTTGTTTACTTACTGCACTTTCCTTTCTGCCGATCTCAGAGCAAATATGAAAATTTCCCAAATTTAAGGTTTTGGAGGATATTTCTTATGAAATTCTATACTTTGGCAAAAATCACAATACTTACCTGTAAACTCCTGTCTGCACTTTTATAAGGAAAATTCATTTTTCATTAATAAAATAAAGGCATGTGTCTAAATAACGTTATTAAAACAAAGATTCTTTTTTTTGTTTCCGTTTTAACTGTCTTTTGTTGAAAAAACACACTTTACAAATGGTCAATAAAAGCCTTTGATGCAAAAAAATTTGCAACTTGTGTATTAACTTTAGCTAAAATGATTAAATCGGAAAATAATGAAAGCACAGGACTTTGTTGAAGAAAAACAGATTTTGATGACATTTAATTAGCGTAACATTTACTACCATATTTTGAACAATTCTGTTCAGTTCATATTTCTGTGCATTGCTGAGTTCCATTTTCATCTTCTAATTGGCGAAAAACTATTTTATTTTTGAAAAATAGCTTACTAAACCAAATTATTTTTCACATAAATAACTTGATTGTGCAATTCAGTTTGCATTCTTGTGCTAGGGCTGCCCAGTGAGTTTTGAGAAGGCATAAGAAATACAAAGAGGTGAAAATTAAATATGAAAAGGGCCCGTGATAAAAGTTTGTAGGAGGGGGATGAGCACAATTTATATAGATGGCCCTGCTCATGCATTGCCACGAGTAGTATCCATCGCCATCCCTTAATTATTGCATATTAGAGTAACTAAACTAGCTTACTTTCAAAATTTGATGAATTATTAGGGTTAATTTTTTAATTATTTTTATATAAATAGTGCGATTGCTCAATGCACTGGGTTTGTACACCTCCTGGAAATCCTGGAAAACTCCTGGATTTAAAATTTTTCTTGTAAGGGCCCTTGAAAACTCCTTATTTTATTCGTTTTGGCTCTAAACTCCTGAAAATCGAAAAATACTCTTGGAAAATCGACATCGCGATCTTTTATTTCATAATATAAAAAATAGGTGGCGCTACCAAACCAATGATAGTGCACAAATACTGATGTTGGAAATACAAAGATGCCAATCATAATGGATATTTCGTAATTCTTATTGATTTCTGAACAAAATTACGGACTACGGAAAATTCCTATTTTTACTTTTCATCCATCCTGTAATTATTGCACTTTAAATTGACAAAACTTGCTTATTTCTATATGTTAGTTTATTATTCATGTAAATATTTTAATTATTTTGACACATTTAGTATGATTGCGCAATTCAATGAATTCTCCTGTAGTCCTGGGCGTTCACAAGTATCCTTTTCCATCGATCCTTATCCTCTAAATATTAGTCATTAGATGAACTGAGCTAGCCTATTTTCGCATTTTGATTAATTATGAAGGCTAATTTTTTAATTATTTTCTTATAAAGAGATTGCGTAATTCCAGTAGTATCGCGTACATTGCTGAGCTTTGACTAGTATCTTTTTCCATCCATCTCCATCCTGTAATTATTGCACATTAAATTAACAAAACTTGTTTATCTTTGTTTTATTATTATTGTTAATTTTATAATTATTTTGACATATTCAGGGAATTCTCGTGTAGTCCTGTGAGTGCACAGGTATCCTTTTCTATTCATTCTTTTCTATTCATCTTCTATATATTAATCATTAGATTGACAAAACTAGCTTATTTTCACATTTTGGTTATTCATTAAGATTAACTTTTTAATTATTACTTTTTTTTATTTATTTACATAAATAGTGCGATTGCACACTTCAGTTAATCCTGTATATATATGTGTATATATTAGTAAAAATATCTGAAAAATACTATACATAAAATACATTATCATAACACTGTAAATACTGCAAAATATTAAGGCGCAATGCCGCACTTTCATATTAAGCAGATATATTATAGTTGTTGGGTTGTTACTTTTGGCTATTTAATTATTTTAGGAAGTTTGTTTTTAATTTAAACATGCTCAGGGGTCTTATTTACATAGTTATCCTCTTTTAAGGTTTTATTTACATGTCATTGTCCTTTTAGTTATCCATTTTCCAATTGTTTAGGTTTTTGATATCCTTCTGATCCAAATAGGTTTTATTCCATAGTTTTTGTGTTAAAAATGGCGAAAGTTCGTTCTTTTTAGGTTTTAGCAATTTAAATTTATTTAAATTGGCTAATTTGGGATTCCATTTATTACCCTTTTTATTCCCTTTAATTTGATTCCAAATTTATTGCTCTCGGTTAAAAATTCGTTAATTCATCGCAATTTTTCAGTTTTATTCTATTTTCAGCTTTTTAAATATTTCATAATCTTTCATATTTGAATTGTTGCCAAATTCGTATATTCCAAATTGTTTCACTTCATTTCTTTTTAATTTTCGTCTGCTTTAAAACTCCAGTTCTCTTCTTTAAAATTTCGAGTTTAATTGGTTGACCGTAATATTAAAATCGTCTGTCATTAATTATTTTATTGTTCATAGATAATTTTGTTTACAATGTTTGGCAGTGATGTTTTCACGGTATATAAATAAAATCACGCTCTTTTTTCACACTTTCTCTTCTCTTGATTAGAATTGGAAATGTAGTCTTGTCAAGTTGTTAATTTTAGCGCTTTGGCGCTCGCGTTCCATAGCAACGATATGTTTTTTTTTATCCTTTGCTAATCCCGTGATGTGTCTTCAATAAGATGTAAATTGATTTGTTTAGTATACGATCACCGTTCCTTTGCCATTCTTATTTAAGTACTACTCCCGTGCTCTCTTCTTTTGATTGGAACTAAAATGTAGTCTTATTAAGTTGTTGTTTTTAGCTCTTCGGTGCGAGCCGAACAGAAGTTCGGATTCGGCATGAAAAGTTTTATTTCCCTGCCTTTTATCTTTATTCAGTTTATTTTCCTGCCGTGGAGACTATTTAGTCTAAACACCCAAGAGCCTCTGAATTTTTAATGTCTGCAAAAACTGAAATTATGATTTGATCTCCTGCCTGTTGAGAGCGATGTGATCGTTGTCTACTGAAGTAATGTCGTCGCCTTTGAATAATTGTTTAGTTCTGGAGATCGGATTTGTTCTTTCATAATGAACTAAGTAGTTTAAATTTTCAAAGTCCCAGGACCGGACCTCCAATTGTTTACTTTTTTTTTTTTTTTTTTTTTTTTTTTTTTTGGAGCCGTCTGTGTTTTTGGTTCCGGACGATGTCCACTGGCGCTCTGAATTTTCCTATGATGCGAAGGAGCTGCCCATTTTTTTGCTTATCAAGTTCCGGGAGTGTTCTTTTCGTGAGGTGTTGGAGCACCATATATTCCACTTAAATGGTTGGACTCACTTGATGTACCGATGCTTTACAGGAGATACGTCTCCATTTGGCTTTTTCTGGAGCAAAAGAGGACTGCACCCAAGCTGATGACTGACATTGATTTCATCCTCAAGACTTCTTTTATAAAGTGCCTTGATACGGTTTTCCATTGTTTTTTCGGTGGTTTTGATTTTTTGATACATACTTTCATTTTCATAACTTTTGCGTAAAGTGTCTACGTAGTATTTTTTACAGACAAATACGTAATTCGATGGCACTTTATCCATGTAAGTTATTGCAAATTTTTCCCTCAAAATCTCCATTGCTTGTATCTTGTCTTGAAATGTGCTATGTGAATCTGTATGATAGTGCATTTCGAAACGCTCTATTACTATGTTTCTCCATTCGTTGAAAGTCTTAATGGGGTAACTGTATTTCACCGCCATTTTGTATATAAAATCATCCATGTCTTTAGCAAAAATAAAAGCACTTCTGTAATTCATTTGAGTATGGAATTTTGTTCCTTGTTTTAACAGTAGCTTGACATCATTATTATCAATCATTTCCAATTTTCCAGTTATAACGTGTCCGTGGGTGGTGTCAATATCTTTATTATTGTTGTATGTATATATATATTTATTGTGTATATATATATATATATATATATATATATATATATATATAGTATATATATATATATATATATATATATACACATACAGGGTGTCCAGAAAGTTCCGAAACGGCGCAATATCTCGAGAAATACACTTCGGATCAAAAAATAAAAAGACAAGTATTCAATATTTTTAGAAAAGCTATCCAATGATACCAAAATTGACCCCTTGGAGGGGGTGGGGCAACTTTGAAATTTTCAATAGGAACCCCCATTTTTTATTGCAAATTTGAATTCTCCAGAAAAAATTACATGCATTTGACCTACGATTTTTGATTTTTGCTCATACAAACGGCGCTATAATCAAGAAAAACTGAAGTGGGGTACTAACGTTTAAAAGTTACAGAAATAAGCACCCTGATCATGAGAGGCAAGGGGTCTCATGTTAATCAAGTACCCAGAAGGGAGCAGGAAACTACTACGTCCATATCGTTGTTCCTGGGTAGTGCTAAAAGTAGTTTTGAATCGTTTTCTAAACTGAAATCAACAGTTGTCTCTGAAGTGAACAATTAGCGGGGGAAGGGGGTCAATTTTAGCATCATTGGATAGTTTTTTTTAAAATATTGAACACGTAATTTTTTATTTTTCTATCCGAAGTGTATTTCCCGAGACATTCCCATTTTTAAACGTTTGTGCCCTACTTCTGTTTTTCTCAATTATAGCGCCGTATGTGGGAGCAAAAATTGTAGGTCAGATGTATGCAATTTTTTCTGGAGAATCCAAATCTGCAATAAAAAATAGAGATTCCCATTGAAAATTTCAAAGTTGCCCTCCTCCCAGGAGGGGGGAGGGATGTCAATTTTGGTATCATTGGATAGCTTTTCTAAAAATATTGAATACGTTCTTTTTTATTTTTTAATTCGAAGTGCATTTCTCGAGATATTGCACCGTTCCGGAACTTTCTGGTACCTTGTGTGTATATATATATATATATAAAATTTAATATGTAAGAAAATTTGCGATTTATTTAAAACATGCACTTATTGTAATGACATTAAAAGCATTCACATTCCTCTTACAATCTCATTTCATTTCTTATACAATTGCCCTTGTGCTATAATATATTTGTGTTATACAACAATTATATTATCCAAGGTGATAACATTTATTTACAAACATCTGGTGTACCACAAGGTGGCTGTAGTAGTAGTATACTCGCTAACTTATATCTTTATTATTATGAATGTCATTTTAACTCTAATTCATATATTATATATAGATATGTTGACGACTTAATTTGTATTATCATTGATGATTCCTATCCCATTAATATTGATTTTTACCCGTCTAACCTAGAATTAATTCCTAATGAGCCTTGCGTTAGTCAAACTGTTAATTTTTTAGACCTAAATTTAGATACCCTCAATAATCATGTAATCACCAATCTATATGATAAAAAAGATTCTTACAACTTCACTATCATAAAGCTGCTATCATATCATTCTTGTAATTCTATTCAATTGTTTAGAAACATCATTTTAAACCAGCTATTTCGAATACATCGACTTTCTGATCCTCAGTTTCACTTTCTCCACATCAATAATCTTAAACGCATTTGTCTAAACTACCTATATCCGGAAGTATTTGTAAATAATATTATTAATAATTTCAAATATACCACGTAATAATTTTACACATGCATTATTTATCTTTGATTGGTTAACTCATTTTTGAAAATTCACCCATTCTTATCACCTCACTTACCACTTGGCCTGAGTCTAATACTGTTTACTATTTTCGAATGACTATTTTCCGCTTGTCCTGAGTCCTATACTGTTTACTATTTTCGAAAGTCTCCATACATATTATGTATCGTTCAATTGTATTCATTCCCACTCGCATTGACGAAGTGAGGTGAAATGCTCGCCCACTCGCATTGACGAAGTGAGATGAAATGCACAGTCACTAGTTTATCTTACACGTGGTGCTATTCTTGTGATTTCATATTACAGTTCGAGGAGGTATTGTTTTTCAGCTTTGTATAATTCAATTGATTTATTTTTCTCCTTCCACTAGCCAGTAGACAGTTCCAATGGTGTCTATAGTTAAATACTATCGCCATTGTCAGAAACTGGCTATTCTATCGGTTTTAATTCGAATTGTATGGCTGTCCTGATGAGAATGCAATTTCGAACTAACCGCCATTTTTTGTGTAGTTTCAATTGATTGTTCTCTATTCTTAATCTCTTATCTTGAGCTGATTATTATTGCCTATTCTCATTTTTGCGGAGTTTTATTTTTATTTACTTTTATATACTTTTAATTGTGATTTTTGAATCCTAATATTCTTCTCATCCCCCCTTTCCATTGTAGTGATATGTTACCTTCTATCTTTATCCTTAGTCTTGGCTTATAGTTACTCATTTGTAACAGATATGCTAGAGATGGGTTTTTTTGTACATACAGTAGTTTATGCATAATTTTCGATTAAAATCCTTCAATTTTTATTTATATATATATATATATATATAAATAAATGGAAAGTATAAGAATCTTAGAAATTAATATAGAAAATTAGCTTAAGCAAAGAATAAACATTTGGTCACCTTTACTTTCCAATTTGTGTAGAATCTCAACTTGATCATTGTGCCAGACTGAGGAATGAATATGTATTGTACGACATCACCAAAAGTGTCAAATTTTCATTAAGATATGTTAACTTAATATTATTAATGGATATTATAAATGTTATTTTATGGATCTCATTACACATGAATATTGGTCTTTTAATGAAGTAAATTCATTTCAGTATATAGAGAAAGTCAATCAAGTGCTGCCAAATTAGACTTTTTGATGTGAATAACATCTATGTGGTGGAAATCGGATGTTGTTGTCTATGGTTTCATCTATGTTGTTGTCTATGTTTTCATCATATTGTTTATTGTCTTCATCATGTTGTTTGTCTTTGTTGTCATTATGTTTCTGTGGCAGAAATTGGAGCGTTATGAAAAATGGAAACACTTTGAACACACCTCCAAACCTAATAGACATAAATGTAAATAATTTTTCTTGTTTTGTTGAAAATAGGGTCCATATGATGAATATATAAAGATGATTTTAATATTTTAAACATTTTTTTTTAACTTATCTGTCCAAGCAAGCGCTTTTTTCATTTTTTTTACTTTCAGATGAAATGTCTTTGAAACTATAAAAGATAGATATAAGTAATGAATCACAAAAATATGCATTTGGAAATTTAGTTTCTAAATTTATATTTAATTTTGAAAAAGCTCTTATAGTTTTCAAGTCTTGTCAAATGAAAGAAGATTGCTAGTTATCTACATAATAAAAGGCAATGCCTGTGTGTGTGTGTGTCATACACTATACGTTCAGCGACCGCGCGTCGGAGAGCTACGAAATTTGGCAATCGGAGACCCAGAGGGGTCGGAAGGGGACACGTGAAAACCAATTTTTAAAATTTGAATTATTTTTTTAGTTATTTAATGTTTATGCGATTTCGACCGTTTTTTGCCCTTTTTTCTCCACGATCCAGATGTCGTAGGAAAAAACAAATCACACCACCGGAAAGAGCAGACGATTGTGAGTAAAAATATATCAATTTCAAATCTCAATTTCGATTTCTAATATTTTTTAAAGATTTTAAAACAAAAGTTACTTTCGGTTAAAAAAAACTAACTTTTGTTTTTAAATCCTCCCATCGTAAAAACTACTAATAATTTACATTTTTAGAAAGGTCAAAGATCTGGCATTCTTACAAGCCCAATCTGGTCAAGAAATAATGAAAATTGCCCGCAGGATCGCAATTTTAAAGACGCATGATTTTATATATCTTGCCCAATTCTCGGCGAAGAACCTATTCTCCCCCCCCCCCCCCCCCCCCCCCCCCCCCCCGCAGTAGTTTTTCCCCCGTCTCCATGGAGACCGCGCTTCAGGTTTTAAATGTATTAAGAGATTAGCATATGTATTGGATACATCGGGTGAAATTATTATATTTATATCATATTTTAAATGATTGAATTATGGTGGATTGAATTCTGGTGATGTATTTGAAATTATTATATTTATGGATTGGTGGAACGATATGGATGATTCATGGAATGATATGGATTATTTAAATGGATATTTTAATTCATAGTTATTTTAAATGAATATTTGAATTTATGGATATTTTAAATGATGGAACGGTGGATATTTTAATTTTATGGATATTTTAAATGATGGATCGGTCGATATTTTAATTTTATGGATATTTTAAATAGCATATGGTCATTATAAAATTTAAATTAGCGCGCGGGAATTACACTCGGTAGACCCGGGTTCGATTGCCGCCACTGCCTAAACTGCCGCAGTGTTCAGGAGGAGTACGATCACGTTAAACATGTGGGTCCATAAGTCCTTCCGAGAGGTTGGTGGTAGAGGAAAGAGGGTACGGTCCCTGTGGATGACTCTCCCACTGGGTTCCGGTCTAAATTGGGTGAATAAAAAGGTTATGGAGATTGTAGCGGAGGGTGCAGTAGCCCAGTGGTTAGCGCATGGGGATTGCACTCGGTAGGCCCAGGTTTGATTCCCGCCACTGCCAAAACTGCTGCCGTGTTCACACGGAGTACGATCACGTTAAACATGTGGGTCCATAAGTCCTTTCGAGAAGTTGGTGGTAGAGGAAGGAGGGTACGGTCCCTGTGGATGCCTCCTCCACTGGGTTCCGGTCTAAATTGGGTAGCACTTCCTGGCCGTCCAAACAGTTACCTTACACCTTACTGGTAGGTCGTGCCAGTGAGTTTGCCACGGTCAGAATTTTCAAGGGTAGCGAACAGGCCGGTCGCCAAAGGTGACTAGTGAACAAATAAGAACGAATTTCAAGCTCTTCAAAAGCCCTACAAGTGTATATTAATTGGATTTTGGATTGAGCAGTTAATTTTTGAAGCATAAGGATTATAATTTGGATATTTTAGTATTTTAACCCGAGTTTTCCAATGGGTGGGAAAGCTGTAATATTTAAAATGTCACGATTGTCGCAGATTTATCTATTTACTCACTCCTTGGTGAAATATTTATGCATATGCATGAGATATTTTATTTTATTTAAAGTAATTTGAGATTAAATGAATTTTTACAGATGTTTAATGATTGGTGAGGTTTGAACAGCATAGATGAAGATATAGATATTCAAGTATGTACTTATGTGTCACCAGGCAACTTGATAGATTAACCTGAATGTAAAATCTTGTCAGATATATTATGTACTGAAAAATGTTAGTAAAATAATTTGATATTTTGACGTGAAGTTTATGATCAGAGTATTCACATGGAATTGGGACGGAGACTAAAAGGGCTAGCTAGCTACAATTAGCAAGTAATTTGTAGTGCTTTGAAAGCCTGTAAACAGAATAAATGAACCTGAAAAAATCTTGATACACTTATTGAATTTTATGGAAGTTTTATTTTACAAAATGTTATTTATGCAAAACCATTTTGGTCCCACCGGTCTGGAGTCATGGCTGATTTTTATTATATAGATTAAAATTGAATGCAAAAATATCCAATTGCTTCATAAACCAGTACCTGCTTGAAGAATGAAATGTTTTTATAAATGCTGTTTATTTTATTGAATAAAAATAGTTAAATATCTGGCAAAATCTCCTCTGTATTTTATTTATTTTTTCATTCTCTTCCAAACTTGAATATTTAAATCTTTTTGACACCCCTTTATATTTTGTATTTAACTTTTTGAGAGTTGACCTTTACCCTTGTTTAAGATTTTTTCTTCTTTCTCTCAATTTTGGTTTATAACAGCTTATTCATACAGCAAAAGCTAGCTTTTGTTAATATACTGTCAAGTATTGCTGGTAACATGTGTTTTAACTTTATTATGAAAGTAGATTTTAATTAGAGGTTTCTGTTGCACATTATTGGTCAATATTCATTGTAGTTAAAGGTTATTTTGTCATTTGTTTTACGAAAACCTGAAATTTTGTTTCACTTCTCTTTATAGCAATTTGTCACTGAAAGGAAGTATGATGATGAACTGGGAAAAACAATATGGTTCCAATGGTCGCTGGATTCCATAACAGAGGTAATTTCTTTATGGATATTCTTATTTTAAGGATGTGTTGTGAATGTTATTTAAACTATTTGCTAGCTCATTATCAAACATTTTTTAAACATGAGAGTAACTATGAGAGTATGAATTTAGATCCAAGTTGAAGGTTACTGTTTCTGGAAATAAGGTCTTTTGTGTAGTTCCTAAATGAGAGATTGCATAAAATAAAATGTATTCTGAGCTGTTCCATTAATGATCAATCAGCCTTACCATGCCTTTCCAAAGCCTAGTAAAACCTCCGCACACTTTCCTAATTAAAAAAAATAATATGCTTCCCTAAGTTCTTCTTCTGCCCCAGTATTTATATTAACAAAAATGTTTGATCTTCTTTTCATTTTCTTTTCTATAGTTTCTAGTTTTTAATTCATCACTTGTCTCTCTTGTCTTGTCTAGTTTTATTGTGTTTTACAGCTTTTTCATATTTCTAACTTACCATTCCAGCATTTTGATATGTTTACAGTTTTCATTAATTTTTTTGCAGCTTTATTTTTGCCACAGTATCATAATTAGGCCCTGATTCACTTTATTCAGCAGGGGTGAGCTGACACTTTTGCTAAATTTAGGGAAAAGCGATTAACTGCTTCCCGTAAAAAATTTTTTGAAAAATATTGCAAAAAAATATATTTTTTTTATTGGATTTTTAAATAAAAGAAACTAAAATAAAACGTAAATTATAGGGGTTTTTTTTATTCAAATTTTATTTTGTTGAAAGAAGCCCATTGTTTTGATATGATTTTACTATCCCGAGTTATCTCGGTTATTTGAAATATGCAAAATATTAGTCTTTGTGTGACAGTTTTTGAAACAAGGAACCATACAAGGTGATATCTGACATTCAGTACACTCATCCTAGTCTCTCTTCTTACTGACTTTCCTCTGGAATTTCTCTCACTGGAGCCTATAGCACACTATCTTGTTGGATTCGATTTTCTTTTCAGTAGTAGGAATAACATCTGGGAAATGCCTTAATGTTAGCCTGAGTGGTGAAGGAGTAATGCTGGGTCTTCTAGATGTTGCAGGAAACTCATCAGAATGATTTTCTGCAATAATTTTTTCGACACGTCCCATTTTATATTATAGAGGTGTTTGTTTCCCTTCTGCTTTAGAGTGCAAAATATAGGAATTCCATAGAGCTAAATTTGCTAAATACAAAAAAAAAGATCTTATACTTCTTTCCTTGTTTTCTACGTATACAATAATCAGCTAAATGCTGATCCACTTTATCGAAATAAATGCTGATCCACTGTTAAATCGAAATCCGACCTGAGCCTGTGCAGATCCTTTAGTGTACAACTGCTTCCAAAGTGATATTCTTACTCAATATAATAATAAACTGTTTGATATGTATTTTAAATTTGATAAAACTTCAAAAATGGGAGCAAATAAAACAAAATATTTTGATTGGAAGTTAGCTTTGTGTGTTCATTTGTGTATTCTGATGATTTCACAACTTCCAAATGATTTTTTTTTTTTTTTTTTTTTAAATTGGGAAGTAAGGGTTGATTTTGCTGCTAAGTAATAAAAATCAATCATATTTTTAAATAGTCATAAATTCCCCTTTCCATTTTATGTCAAATTTCTATGGTTTCAGATATTGCTTCAATGCAAAATTTATCCAATGCAACTGCTATTGACAGAATAAAAATTCCATTTTAAAAATTACATCTAAATAACAAGAAACAAATGTAAATGAGTAATGCAGTTGTTTTAAAGGTAACAATTCCAAGTGTTTTTGATTAACATTTTGTGCAATTTATGTAATTTTCAATTTAATATATTATGATAATAAATTGAAATATTTTTGTTCTCTTTCCAGAGTATCCAAACTTTTGGTGAAGGTATGTTTCTATTCTGTAAATTTTGTATTAAGGTCATCTAGGAGTTTTGGAATTTTAAATGTTGTTTCTCTTGATAGTATTTTCTTTTCTATTAAAAGAATATATATTTATTAATGCAAAACTGTATCTGTTTAAATAAACTAGCTTAAATTTTGTGTTAACTGCATAGGCCAAATGGCTAATATGAAGTTGATTTTTAAAATCTTGGTCTTCCAGTAGGTACTATATCTCATCAATTTTCAGACTTTTTTAGTGCATGATTTCCTTGACTTCAAATAAATTGCCATGGCTCTCATGCATAAAACTGCAGCCATGTTCTATTGCCCTGAACTGTTTCAAATCACTATGCCTGCCCATACATGATCCAAACGGACTTTTTGCAAAATTTCCCCTATCCTGCTCCGAAATCTAGTTTAAGAACAATACTTCATTACTACAGAAAGAACAAATTGCCAATCAACATTTCTATTTTTGATACTTATATTAAATATGAAAATATATATATATACATATTCTTTTATGCTCGGTTCTTGAGTATTAGCTTAAGATATTTTAAAACAATTCTTCTTTTATTAAATTGAAATTATTACAATTTTTGGAGTGTTGTAAATCAAAATAATTACATAAAGAATTTCATTTCTGATGTGAATAATATCTATGGTTGGGGTTTCTCTGGTGGAAAAACAGAGCGTTACAATAATTGTACACACCTCGAATCTAATAAATAATTTTTCTTGTTTTGTTAGAAATAGGGTCCAGATTATAAATATATAAAAATAATTTTAATATTTTGAACTGTTTTTTTTTTCTTTTTTCTAACTTTCACTTGATATATAAACTACAAAAGATAGATATAAATAGTAAATGACAAAATTGTGTACAAGGAAATTTTTATTATTAAAATCTATATTTATTATTAAAAAAAGCTGTTATAGTTTTCAAATAATTGCCAAGTTGAAGATATTTTCCTTTTTTCAAGTTTGTAATGCTTATATCTCAAAAACTAAAAGAGCTAGCTTTGAACAATAAGCAAGAATTTTTATCTCTTTCAATGCCCTTTAAGTGTTTATAATTGGATCAAGCTCCATGTTTTTAAAAAAAAAACTTTAAAAAGTATTTGTCCGAACAAGTTTTTGTTTTCGTTTTTCATGCTTTCTCTCAAAATATCTCCAAAACTATAAAAGATATATATAAATAGTAAGTGACAAAAATATGCATGTCGAAAGCCCTGACCATCCGACTCGTCCTAGGACTTAGAGCAGCATGGTGGATGGCCGGAAAAAAAATATGCATGTGTAAATTTAGTTTCTAAATCTATATTTATTTTTAAAAAAGCTTTTTTAGTTTTCGAGTAATTGTCTTGTCAAGTTGAAGTATGAAAAATTTAAGTTTTTCAAGTTTACAATTATTGATAAAATTATTAGTAAAATCCAAGAACTGTGTTCAATGTTTTCTGTGACAAAAAACAAACAAATAAAAGAAAATGACAAGAAATTATCTGAAACTGAAAATTACTTGCAACAGGGTTCGTGCTTCTGCTCTATAGTATATTTAGAGGGAGGGGCATGAATCATTCTCACGATTATGTAATGCAAGTTTGTTCCAATATATATATATATATTCTTAATTGAATTTGAAAATAGCATTTTAGAATTCATTTGGTAAATATCCTATGACAATATCCCCAAAATCTGCATTTATATATGATCCTCGACTTATATTGCATTACCGAAGAAACATTTTTCACTTCTGCAATTTGTTTGCATTGACTAAAATTTGAATGATAAATTTGTGTTTACACAAATTACTTTTCAAACATAATATTAAAGAAATAAAAGGATATTTTCTGAAAACGGTTTTAAAGGTTTTTTAAAAGTTTTTCACTAATTTTGTTTTCTTTTTACTGTTTAAAAGTATATTAGCTATTTTGCACATTTCCATAGCGATTGAAAATTGTTGTTTTGTCATTAAAATGTTTCTTTGCAAAATTATCTGAATTTCATCTTTTTGGGCCTTAAAATGTTGCTTCTCTCATTTTTCTGAATTTTCATTTCCAAGTTGGCACGTATGATGTTTAATTTATTTTTAATATTATGTATATGTACTTTTTAGTATTAAAACAGAAAAAACTCATAAATTTTATATTTCTTATGCATTTACAATATATTTTGGAATATATTTTATTATCTGGGTACAATGTTCTAATTTCAGTTCACCCTGTGAAGAATGTATATAGTCAGCGTTCCCATTCTGCTCTTAGTAATATTGTGACTCAAAATCCAGAACCTAGTCCATCATCTTCGCTAGCGAATGAAGAAATTGGTTCAATAACTGACAAAAATGGTATGTAGTTTAACAAAGTATTCTCAATTTTAATTGATTTCATTGTTATAAAACATAATTTTCACCTGACGTATGTAATTAGGGCATAACAAAGTGTAGCCAATTTTAAGAGTACATTTCTGCTGATACCATTTTGTAATGTTCCGAAGCAGTCATTTCCAAACTTTTAAACTCAAGGACCCTTTAGTAATTTAAAAAAAATTGTGGACTGACTCCCTTGGCATAAATTGTAAAGTATAAGCATGTATATTTTTAAAAGGCTACATACTAATCAACAGATGTAATAATCAAAAGATTCCACCCCCACCTAAAGGTATACAGATTGAATGAATCATCATTGCGAAAACAATTCTGCTATTTTTGAAGCAGTACTCAGCCCAATAGAACAACACCAGCTACCACATCGAATCCCACCCAAACACCCTGAAATCACACCATCCGGTCACCGAAATGGCACTGCAATGTACCCTGTAAAGAGTCAATCATGACGAAGCCAAGTCACACAACCACCATAGTGCTCCATCCAGACTCATCCTTGTAAAATCAACTTTCTTGCTTTAAAAGTTATAATTTTCCTTAAGACAAACATTTCAATCAAGTTGCAGAGGCGTGTAATTGGTGGATTTGTTTGAGGTTTGATTTGACTGATAATTAGCTGACTTAAAACCCTTTGTAAATTTTAAATTAATAAAATGTAAATTTCTAATTTTAATTTGCAAAACAAATTTTTAAAGTAAGCTACAGAGGTGTGTAATTGACAGATTTTTTCATTTTTTAAGGATTGATTTGGCTGACAGATACTTGATTAACTTAGAATCCTGCATTAGTTAGTGCCCTATGTATGTCTTTTGACCTGTGCGTGAATGTAATTAATATATCATTAATAAGCTCCTTTCATATGAACTCTTAAAGACAACCAAAACAGGTTTAAAAAGTAATTTAATAAAACTCTTTTCCTCGACATACATAATTAAAAAAGCCAAAAGTGCTTTCGAGCATCACCGTGCCCTTCATCAGTCGCGAAGTGAAAATTACAGTGCCAACATTTGTTGGCACTATTGTGACATCATTATCAAATTGCTGAGCATTTACTTTATAATTCCGGTACTTAATTAACATTCTATAATAATTAATTTTTCATATCTTAGTAAATTGTATAACAGGTTAATTATAACCCTTCTCTCTTGGAATACATTATAACATGTTTCCAAAAATTAAAATTATTACATTTTATACACTTGGTGCTTGGCGGCCACTGTTTCATGTTTTAAATAAATTTATTGTGTCAGAATTTACCTTTGTGTGTAATTTAACTATATCCTTAGATATTTCCGCAAAATACTATTTATTTATTTTTTTAATTGAATGTAGAAAATGACAATTTAGATGGTTATTAAAAATTATATTATTTTTTTGAAACGGTTGCCGCCAAGTGTGTGAAATGTAATAATTTTCAGTTTCAGAAACACATTATAATGTATTCATAAGGAGAAGAGTTATTATTAACAAGTTATACAATATACATGTATGAAAAATTATTACAAAAGGTAGTACCAAAATTAAATAAGTAAAGCGTGGCAATTGGATATCACAACTTTTTTTTTTACTTTTACTTTTTAAAAGTTTTTTAACAGACCACACTGTACTATGGGAGCCGTAAGAAAGACACAACAGTACAAAAGTCGACTGTACTTAACAAGAACTAAAACGCATAGTTAAGGTCTCACCATTACCTTACTTAACAATGGTTAGCAATATAATGAGCATAATATAAAAAGACAGTACTTATGTTTAAAGAATGGATAACCATTTTCACAGCTTAGAAAGCTAACACAAAATTAAAACAACTACAAATACTTCAAATATTATCAAGAGCACACACTAAGGACAAATGCATTCAATGAATGGCCATACTGTAAATTTGAATGCATTAATTTTCCATTCAAGCAAAAATATGGGAAATCTGCAAGTCAAGACATTTTATTTAAAAAACAATTATGAAAATAGGGCAAGTAGATTTTTAAAACTTTTTGGGGGCAGAAACGTAGAACCTAAATATATAGATGAAACTAAATATTGGAAGTTCCCAAGTGTAAGATACATATTTAAAATATTGTCATCTTTTATTTTAAAAATATTTTTCTGCGTTCATGATTACTGCTAATTTCATTTGTAGCCCATTGTTCTTGTTAAAAATTGTTGACTTTTTTTTTAGCAGATGTTGCAAACATGTTAGATACAGTTGAAGATGAAGCACCTGCTGTGAAAAAGGTATATTCTAACTATAACAGGGGTAGAAATTAGAAAAATGAAGTCACTGGTCCTTTGGACCAGTGACTTCATGACTTCAGTGGTCCGCAACCTTTGTTACTGGTCCGTACACGGGACTTCAATAAATTATAAAATAAAATAAATTAGATGTGGAATGTTATGTGGATTTCCATAAATTCCATACCTCGTTCAATTAAAAATTAGAGATTCCGTAAAAAAAAAAATAAAAAAATAAATAACAAGTTATCATCGCAAAATTATGGCGAAAGCTGCCCTTTCCCGTGCCATAAATGAAAATTGTCTGCAACCCCCCCCCCCCTTTATAAACTTAGCTAGTGTGCAACGCCTTTGTAGGAGAGCCGTCAGGTCTGCATTGTAACTACAGGCGCTATTTATTTTCTCTCCCCTCATCCCCCACCCAGTGAATCCGATGACTAAACGAAAATGCGATAGATAGCGCGCTCACGATCGAAGTGACTTGTTCTGTGCTCCTTTTCGAGGTCTACATGTGCCGAAATTTCGTATTTTCACCCGACCGACCAGAGCTAAGACCGAAGAAATTTATAAATGCAGAATGAACTTGGCCTGAAGATAACTGCGTCTCGACGGGCCCGAAATGATTTGTATTCAAATATGTTAAAAACAAATTTGTGAAAATTTTGTACGGAGAATTGACCTCATTTTTTTAAACATTTATCTTTAGATAGTTGAAATAAACGGAATAAGTTCATGTTTTCGATTTAAATCCATTGAAAAAAAATTCTGAATAAATATGTTCGGCCCGGTCGTAACGGACGTTTAAAAAAAAAAAAAATACTCAACCCGGCCCGAAACAGTAAAAAACTCAAGTCCAGCCCGGGCCTAAGCCCAAACCCGTGCAGAGCTCTATTCCCCCTTTAATTCTTAATTTCCATTTGCTGTAATAGGCGGGAGTACGTAACAAGTTTGAATTTTTGGTATGGATTCTTCAATTTTCAGCCATAAGTATTTTCTTTTCTTTCCCCACTTTAGTTTCAACTTCAAAACTAATACGTTTACAATTCATTCATGGCATTTGTTCCAGTTGTCTGACAACTGAAGTTAAGGTATGAAACATCTATTCAGTTCAAAGTGTGTCAATGAGGTTTATACTGCTTAGGGACAAGTGGATTTATATGATTATTTATGTATCATTCCTTCAAATTACCAAACATTGGAAAGAGAGGAAGGAGATTCCTTACATCTGATACCCCTCTGCACCCACCCATAGATTGGAATTCCGACGGGTTCGGTACTTTATCAGACTCTGCGGCGGCTGTGGGGGTGGTGTATGAATATGCAGTTACCGCACTTCATCGTGAGGCAGTTGCTTCTAATTTATTATTGTTGTGCGATGTATTTGAGCACACATGTTAAAGAATATGTGAAAAAAAAATTCTTAGGAGGACGGGTAAAAAATGTTAATAGCCGTACTTGAGGACGGGCTAGATTTTACCGATTTCCCAAAGCCTGGTAGGGAGTCAGAATAGCCAGGTGTCTTGCGGGGGGGGAGGGGGGGGGAGGAAAGAAATGGGGGTTACAAAATTTCAAACATGGAAGCAGTATTGTTTACTTTCCCCAGACTGTTGAATATCGTCTTTGTTTATATAAATGCTGAGGGGAAATTTTAATTTACGAGAGGGAAATGAGAATAAAAGGTTACTAGTCCGACGGACCAGTATAATTTATATTCTGCTGGTCCGGTGAGTGTTTTTGTGGTCTCGGACCAACGGACCACCGTTAATTTCGAGCCCTGCTATAATATTTCCAACCAGTATATTGTTAGGGATTTATGAAAGCTAAATTAAGCAATGGTTCGCATGCATCACTCATATAGCATTTTCTGTATTTATGTGATAAGCAAAATACTTTATGCTTCAAAGTGTTGTACAACATTTCTGCTTTTTATTATAATGATGTGTACCAGAATAAACTATTGTATTTGCAAAATAATGTGTTTAAGTAAAAACACTTACTCTAAACATCCTTTCTGCTTTTGATGGGTCTCTTAGCATTAGATCTACTATTTTTATTTTATTTACCCTTTTCTCTTTCAAAAATGACACTGATTCATGATTTATACCCATTTTGCACTTGGAAAATATTCTGCCCATCTGGAAATTTATTCTATTTTCTTCTGCAACAGTATTCCTAAAACTTTTATGCTTGTCCAAGGTTGGCATGATCTTTAGAAAATCCCTATTTTTCACTCTCTTAAAAGTATTGATTTTTTCTTTAAAGGCCTTATACGTACTTATTTTCCTCATTAAAATTTCAGAAAATGGCATATTTTCAGGTATTATATTTTTCCTTGTATTTATAAAGTTCACCCCCCCCCCCTTCCCCAAGTAGACTTTTTCATTTTTCGTGCATGGAATTCTTTTTTTTCCACTAGTGAAAACATTTTTCCCTTCAAATTCTGAAATTTCCCTTTCTTCAGTTTCACTTTTCCCCTCCCATATATGTATATGGGAACTTCCAGCAAAAGGAAACATTTTCCCCTATGTGATTAAAGAATGAAAGAATATTGCTGGTTCTAAACGGTTGAACAGGGTGCCTCCAGGTCATGAAAGCCCCCCAAAAATCATGAAATCGGTCACAAATTTTGACACTGGGGGTGAGTTCTTACATTTAGAAATCCTTTCCCCCGTGATTACAAAATTGGCGGTTGTGTCACAAGATAGATGACCTATTATTATCCTTCTTCCAGTTTTGCAAATCTATTTGCATCAACTAAAATTTGTGTTATATACAAAAACTAGTTTTTCAAATATAAATATGAATTTTCAACAATATTAGTGAAATGAAGAGCCATTTCATAGCACTATCACGAAATACTGTATTTGCATGTAATTCTCGGTATATTTTCCACTTTTGCCAATCTGTTTGCATTGATTGAAATAATTGTAATTATTTTGTGTTTTATACTGAAAAGATATTTTTTAACATATTATTAATAAAATGAAAGATTATCTTGCAGCATCATCACAGAAAACTGCATTTGTAAGCAATCCTCGGTATATTTTGTTTAATTGTGTAAAAATTTTCTACTTTATCTGTTTGCATCGATTATATTTTTTCTAATTATTTCATGTTTTATACCAAAAAATTAATTTTCAAATGAATTATCTTACTTCATAAAAGATGTCCATTTGTGTGTGTGTGTTTGCAAGGACACAGACAGCCTATCTTTTACACTAGAATGACGGATATTTTGAACTACCTAGAATGACGGGCAGTGGTCAATTTGACCGCCATAGAAAAAATACAACATACCTTTAATTCAAAACCAAAACATCATAGATACAGCATTTAGGATGTTTCTTCGACACATTTTTTGCAATAAACATTCTTGCATACATTTTTATTTGCATACAGAGTTGGGCCAGCCTTTTTTTTCACTACATTTTGAGAACCAAATCTCCCGGTAATAGCTGTGTTTTGGTCCAATATTTTCCACTCAGTACTATCTTTGGCATGGAGATTTGTTGAAGTAGAGGTATTACGTTGAAGGCAAGTTGAATTGGACATATTGTTACCTTCAGAGTCTGTTTTCTCCTCTGAGGAGCTGACGCTGTGCTCTGCAATTTCATTTTCATCAGAAACTACAAAATCTGCATCACCGTTATCACTGGAGTTCTCTCTAAGTTGCTGCAAAAGTGCTAGACACTCATCAGTAGTCACTTGCTTCCTACAAGACATTGTGCCAAAATTTTATGCAATAATTTGCATCCTGCATGGGCACAGTCATTGTTCGTTCTTGAAACATGCCAAATATTGCTAAAAAGCTGATGCAATCATTTTTACAGCTTACAATAGTGCAACGCCGCAGTCGAATTGCATCATCGTGTGAAATCTCTCTAGCGGTCATTTTGACCACTGCCATCATTCTAGGAAGATCATTGATTTGTTCTCTTATTATAAAACCTAGAATAATTTTCTTCTGTGTTTTCAATAAGTTTAAGAAAATAAGAAAAGTCATTAAATTTCAATGGGCTGGGATTAGTTTTGGAGGAATTGTTTCTCGAAGTAGTTATGCTGTCAAAATGACCGCTTCTGTCGTTCTAGTGTTAAAGGGACTGTCCATGCTCAAAATAAGTTGTTTGGTGGTTATTAATAATTATTAAAATAAATAATTTAATATAATAGGAATTATTTATTTTAATTTTAAGTACTATGCTCTACTTTTACATACATATTATACTCAGACGCCCAATTTGCTGCTCATGTCTTCGGACGAGCCGGTCGTCCTGGGTTTTCGATACATATTATACTGCTTGGCAAATAACTTTATGCGCATGTATCTATATATTTCATATTCTCGAGGAATACAAGCAATTGATTCCAATTTTCCACAGCAGAATAGAGGTATTTCATATGGCACAGTAATAACTTTTTTTTACATGGAGTGTTTCCTCAAGAGGCCTATTTAAACCATGAGTCTTGAAAAAGGCTATTCCAAACAGTAGGTACTGGTTTTAAACCTGAATGGACTTATGCGCTAGATTATGGCTTTTTTGTTAATAAAAATCTTTTCTAGATTTGAGGTTGGATAAATCAATTGTTGGATAACTTCATCAAAGTTAAGTTTTTGAGTCAAATCTGGCTCGTTAAGATTCCCAAACTAGGCAATCATCCTTGTCCCACAGTTGAGCATAAGCAATTCTTGATTCATGCCATTACACTGAAAGATCTTTCTGCTTTTGCGATCATCGCAGGAAGTGTGAGAAATATTCTTAAGGCAATACAACAATTAGGAAACAAGCTTGTGCAATTTAGTTCTGAGAGTTTATTTAATAAATCCAGTTGCTTTAAATTTGCCTCCAAAACATTTGCAGGGTGCTCCGCTTTTAGATGTTCAATTTCTTCTATGAAATCAATCAAAACATCCTCTTTATATTCTTTTACAAATGCTTTACACCATTGTTCTAATTTATCACGAGTCATATCCTTGTATTTAAAAAAAAATCCAAATGACTTTTCTGGAACTTTTATCGCTTCATATCAGAATGAAATGTTAACTTTTACTGTATCTATGATATTAAAGAATATATTTCTCTTGAATCTATCTTCAGGAGAAATGTCAATACTATCTTCCTCTTTAGCAACCTGATTGGCAGATCGCTTGCATTTTTGTTTCCGCAATGTCTCATTTTTTATTCAGTGGCTATTTTCATAGTAGAAGCCACAAAACTTCATCAATTGTTGCACTTATTGCCCAGAGAATTTTATTTCTTTGATCAATGGGCACAACTATTTTTATCCACATTGATGCAGTCACTAGACATTCGAATGACAGTAAATATTTTTGAAAGTCTAGTAACAATACACACGTTTCTGGGGTTCATTTATTTCACCCAAAGTATTAAGTTGAATGTGATGATTCACAAATGGTCGAATGCTAATCAATTCAATCATTCCAGCGATGCATGTAAAGAGCAGCTAATATTTTTCTCGGTATTTCCCTACATTGGAGGCTATGTCTAAATAGATTGCACAGTTGGTGCACTATTCCAAAAAATGTCTTTGCCTCAGAGCAACTTTCAGCTGCTTGAACACCGCACAAATTCAGACTATGCCATGCACACGGAGAAAATTTTACAGTAGAATTCCATGAAATCAAATGTGCTTGCACACCCTTGTTAGTTCCACTCATGTTACTGTCATCTTTGGCTTTAATAATCGGAAATAGGAACATGAAATTTTTCCTCTCATGTTGACAAAATTAAATTAGCAATAGCCTGTCTAGTTTTCTTGTTGAAAACTGCAATCTTTATTGACTTTGACATTTTCTGTCTTGATTTTGCAAAACATAATGTAAAATGAAAGCAGTTTGCTCAATGTGAGCTGAAACAAGAGTAGCATGATCATTGATAATTGAATACTATCTTACAGTTTCTGATTCTTTACGTACAATATTTTGTCCTGTTCCAGCAATATAGTTTATAAATTCGTTTTGAATTTCATCAGAAATCACGCGTAAATACTTGTTCGTACGTTTGTAAAAATCCTTGAAAAGTGCTTGAAAAAAAAGTTCATTTTCGATATTGAAGAATAAAAAATGTTTGAAAATAGATATCCATTCATTGACAGATTCTGCTGACGAATTTGCATTAAAGGCTATAAAGACAAAAAAAAAACGGTATTACTTTCATTTTAATCAAATAGTTTGCGACAAACCATCAAAGAAATGTTTGAAGAAAATTTGTTAGAAATAAGGTCAATGATACAAAGAGTTGTGTATGTGGAGGGGGGGGGGGGTCTAGAACCATTGCAGCATTGTTATTACATAGCTGCCAACCGTTCCGAATTTTTACGTCTGTTCCGAAAATCCGAATTTTTTCCACAAAATCCGAATTTTTGAAAATATTCCGGTTTTACCCCATTTTCCCCCCTCTGCAACCATAAAAGTTACATATGTATACCAACTCTACTGAATTTGGCGGGAGATTCCCGATTTTTGAGTGTTTATCCCGATTTCCCGCTTTTGAAGACGCATCTCCCGATTTAAAAAAAAAAATCCCTACGTTTAGGGATAATATCCCCAAAATTTTCCCTATAAAAGGGATTTTTTTTAGCTAAGTGGGAAATTTTTCTCTATTTGAATAAAAGTACGCTCATAAGATTACAGATTAGACGTGAAAAACTCTCTGGATTTGGGCCGGAAACTCCGGATGTTTCATTACTTCTCCGGCCTCCGAATTACTAACGAAATTCTCCGGATTTTTTTGTTTGAAATTTATCAATTAACCAGGCATGGTATAATTCCTCGGAAACGCCGATTTTCCGCTTTTTTAGCACTGATTTCTACCATTCCCGGGATCGTAGCAACTCCATAATAAAATGCAGGGTAATGCTAATCAAATTAACGTAGATTTACGGCCGCGTGTAATGTAAATTAAGATCTCGATCGCTTATTTTATGAAAGTAATAAATATACTTCTTCAAAGGTTGTCTAATTCAGCATAAATCGCTAAAATGTTATTTTGTTCATTAATTTCGCATAAACACTGCGATTGCGCAATTCAGTTTGTTCTCATGAATCGCCGATAGTGCAATAATATCTTTTTCCATCCATCTCAATCTTCAACATATTGCATTTTTGATTGACCAAACTAGCTTATTTTCATATTCTGATTAAATATTACTGTTAATTTCTTAATTATTTTCGCATAAACAGTGCGATTGCGCAATTCAGTTACATCGCGTGAAATGCCGAGATTACGTTAGTATCTTTTCCCATCCATCTCCATCATTTAAATGTTGCATATTAGATCGACTAAACTAGTTATTTTCATATTATGGCTAATTATTAAGGTTAATTTTTTAATTATATTTGCATAATACAAATTTTTCTATTTTGAAAAATCTGTACCATGCTCTTGCATTTTTTCTGAAAAATGTAATTAGTGTTTTCGAAAAATTTAATGTGAGTTTGCAATCAGAGATCCCCAGAGTCCATAAGCTAAAGTTCCAAATTCAAGTTTTTTTTACAGATATATTAGTCAGATTCATAAAGCTTGAAGTCGTGAAAGCTTCGATATCTCTTATAGTGATTCATCAAATCATAAGGATAATGAAGACATATTTGTGGGATCAGAGATGTTAGAGTGCCTGAAAAAGTTACAGTCTCATGAAACAAAGCAGTTTTTTTTAGTACGTCAAAAACTACTATTGTATGACATGTAATTATATTATCAGAAACTTTCCAATCAACTCTGATGTTTTACATCATGCTGAAGTCGCAGATGTGTCTCAGAGGAAAAAAGTTAAATTTCCTCGATAAAATTTTTTATAGACAGATTTCCCTCTATACTGCAAAAAGACTCAACAGAATCAACGTTTGATATTATTGATAGTGTAGAGACTGAGTTTTTGCATTATCAAATGGCAGATCTGCCAGAAGAAATAATTGCTGAAGACCAGATGTTCAGTGGGCTAAGTTAGGAAAGCAAAAAGATCCTGTGTATAAACTTTTGTATGGTAAATTGAGTAGTATCATGTTGGAGATACTAACACTCCCCCATAGTAATGCTGCATGTGAACGAATTTTTAGTCTTCTAAAATCAGTTTTGTTTCTTTTTACAAGTTCCATGAGTATTTTGACTTTACAGTCTACTTTAATTGCCAAATAATCAGATAAATGGTGCTTGGTATGAACAAACATGGTGCCACTTTCTTGAAAAAGGCCAAATCTGCTACCTATGTATCAATAAACCAAAAAGATTCTTAATTTGTCTTTGTTCTACTTACTTTGTAATAGTGTATTTAAATTGTGTAATGACATTTTTTTTTCAAATATGAAAATAGTTTAATTTTACTTTTAGTTGAATATTGATGTATTTAAGGAGAACAAATATAGTTATAATTTTATGGGTGTAAAAATATTATGCATTTCATGTATGTTTCAAAATTCTTATCTCATGAGGTCTTATTTTTTTTTATTAAGATTAATTATATAGTATATATATATATGGGTTTCACCATCTTTCCTTCCGGGGGGGGGGGGGGGGGGGTTGCAAAATCACTGTCAATACATAATACATTGGCTAAGAAATACTGACATGCAATTCAATGGGGGGGGGGAGCAAGTACTCCCATGTTGGAGATACCCATGTATATATATTTTGTGTGCAACTATTGCGTGTCATTTTTCTTGCGTACAGTGTTCCTAATTTTTTATTCTCTGGGTTGGCAGCTATGTTATTATTGCTACACCTTAAGTTTTTAAATAGTGCTTGAATTTTTTTTTTTAGGATTGTATGAACCATGAAACACTTCTTTGTGATTTGAGAATCTTCCACTTTGTTTAAATATTCACGAAGCAAAGGGTCATAAAGGCTCAGAAGTTCTAAAATTCATAGGAAATTTCCATTCTTTGGATTTCCAATTTTTCTAGAATGTTCTCTAAATGTTGAACCTCTTTCTCCAGAAAACAAAGTAACATGTAGCAATCTTTGCAAAAAAAAATTCCACAATTCAGTTTCACTTACAATTTGCTTTTGTATTTCATTAAAAGTTGTACAGCCACCTTGTAATTTCTTCAGCAAAATTCTCCATGTAGCATTCTTTATGATAGTTGCTTTGTTCATATTGAGAAATCTTATTATACAACTTTTTGAAGAGAAATCTTATACAACTTGAATGTTTTCTGAAGTGTGATTCCAGTATATTTAAACTCCTTGAGATGCATCACATAAAAGTTTTTCCATGATTTTTCACATGAGTATCCACTAATTTTCTTTCATAAAAACAAGTTCTCCTTAACGTTTTCAAGACAGGTGTTTCACCATTGCACCATTAGCAAATGTCACTCACAGCCGGCTTGATAGGTGAGCCGCTGCTTGAATTGGTTCTGAGGATGGGTATCTCATATATGAATTTGAAGTAATACTCATTAATCTAGTATTTTTTAATGCTAATAGATGGAGCCCTACAGTTGAATTTACCATGGGTCTAGAATGTCAGACATGCCAACTGCTCCAGATTGTCCGGAGTTTATCGGGAAAACTTAAAAAAAATTGTTGCTTCCATTTCCCCCAATTGCTCCGGAAAATAAATTTTTTTTTATGAATTGCAAAAATATTTGATTTTTATTAAATCTGCCCGTTTCTTTATGTTCCTGGTGTGACTGCTCCTGCTGTCCTCAGCAGAGCATGCACAATCTGTTAAACTATGTCATCATGATGACGTGGATCACGTGCATGGGTTGACATAGCTAACGGTTCTCAAGCATTTGTTTTCTGGTTTGAATTTGAGTGTGCGGTTTCTTTTTTTTTTGTGTGTGTGTGTGTGTGTCTAAACAGAGCATGCGCAATCTATTCTTTTCACAGCTGTTTACTCTCTCTCTGATCGCATTGACTGGGGTGCAAAACTTTTTCGTGAGTGGGAATTAGAAATTAAATTTAATCTAAATGAGAATTATGTCTAAATGAAAACATCAACAACACTTCAAAGAAGAGTACAGTATGTTATGGCCATTGCTTAAAAAATCTAAGGTTTCAAGCAATCATGCTTATTGTTCCATGTGTGATGCAGATATCAATATTGCACATGGCAGAAGAGATGATTGCCAACGACATGTGGAATGCAGCCGACATGTGGAGAAAGCCGAATTTAAGTCATCACATCAAAGCTAGCAGTCATTGTTTGTTAAAAATGATAGCCTAACTGTAATTAATGCGGAAGCTTTATTCACCAGCTTTTTGATACAGCATAACTGTCCGTTGTCTGCGGCAGACCATGCGGGACCACTTTTCAAAGAGATGTTCTCTGATTCAAAAATTACTTCGACATATAGATGTGCCAGGACTAAAACTACTACAATTATTTAAAGTTTTGCAGATTCTTCCGTAGGAGAAATTACAAAAAATTTAAAAGTAGCGAAGTTTACTCTAGCGACAGATGGGAGTAATTCATCAGATAATGGAAAACTTTTTCCAATTCTTGTTACATACATGGATATTTCTTTGGAAAAAAATGTTACTATGATGCTTTCACTACAAAGCTCAGTGGGGAAGCTACAGGTGAAAATATTTTCACTTTGTTGGGTGCTGAATTAGGAAAATTTGGAGTTCCTTGGAAAAATTGTATATCCTTGTGTTCAGACAATGCATTGGTAATGACTGGTCAATTTAAAGGTGTAATAAAATTTATTAAAGAAAAAAATCCAAAGGTGATCCTTAATGGTTGTGCATGTGCCATTTGGTTCGTTTAACTGCACAATATTCATAAAAAAAACTGGATTTTCCACTTGAGTTCCTCGTAGATATTTATTATTATCTAAAGAAAAGTTCCAAAAGAGCAGATTCATTAAAACTCTGTCAAGAGTTGTGTGAAGTAGAAGTTCATAAAATATTGAAGTATGGCTCTACTAGATGGCTTTCAATGGAAAAAGTAATAAGTCGAATCTTAGAGCAGTGGGAGCCTTTAAAGATGTTTCTTTGTAAGAAGGAAAAGGGTGAGTCTGAGACTTTATTACGCATTAAAAAAAAAATTTCAGGATCCTGTAACTCAATTATATCTACTTTTTTTTTTAAGTCTGTTGCCACATTTCACTAAACTAAACACTTTTTTGCAGACAGAAGCACCTCTCATTCATAAACTGCAAAGGGAACTAATTTCTCTCTATTCAGACTGCCTATCTCATTTCATTAAGCCTTCTACTGTTCAAAATGCTACCGATATTTTTAATATCAATAAGTCTGAACAAAAATTACAAAAATCAAGGGGTGATTTAAATATAGGGTATAAAACAAAGCAATATTTAACAAACTCTGATCTCTCGGATTTTGAGAAGAAAACTTTTTTAAATGCATTCTTACATATTATGAAGTATATTCTTGTATGTTAAAAAAATTCCTTTTTAAAGATGAACTTCTGCACCACGCTGAAGTTGCAGATATAAGTGCAAGAGCGGAAACAAATTTCAAGTCTTTAAAATATTTTTTGGACATGTTTAGTGACGTGTTCACTGAGGAAGAAAAAATTTGGGCAGAAACAGAATTTGCATTGTACCAAATTGATAAACTAAATGATGACATATTAAAATGTGATAGAGACTCAGCTTGGTGTAAAATTAGAAATCTAGAAGATCATAACTCAGTAATTAAATTTAAAATACTGCCAAAAATAATGTTGAACATTCTCCTTTTCCCTCACAGCAATGTAGCTTGTGAGAGGGTGTTCAGCACTGTGAGAAACAAGAAAGATCAATCATGCTTAAAGCATTGATTATGAAACACTTTCCAACTTCAATGCAATTTTATTTAAACATGTCTAAAATGCAATACATTCCTCGGTAATATTTTAAAACTTATCACAATACTATATTAATTTATTATATTTGAAAACTTACACCTTCATCGAAAAAAATGAACTTCATTCAAATAACGGCATTGAAATATAAATTGCCAGGTTTAAACATCTCTAAAATGTGATACATTCCTTGGTAATAATTTTAGAATTATCATAATACTACGATAATTTATTATATTTGAAAACATCATCGAAAACAACTGAAATTCATTCAAATGACGTCATAAAAAAATAACACGCCTGGCTCTCTCTATAAAAGCAACATTTCATTCATAAATAATTCCCCCATTCATGTCATTCATCACAATACTATGATAATTTATTTTATTTAAAAATTAAGACCATTGAGCTACAAGTAAGTAAACTCAATGCGTAAAACTTCATCGAAAAATATCGTCCTTCTCTTTCTAAAATCAATGAATATTTCATTCATATCAGCTAAGCAGACTCCATGGACTAAATGATTTTGTGTTAAAGAATTACAACGATTCTAATACAACTCATTCTACATATTTTGCTGTTTACATTTTACATAAGTGAAAAATAGGCTTAATAGTAGAAATAATGAAATTTGGAAGAGCATTTAAACTGAAATATATTGTCATTGCGTTGTTTCAGTATGTAGATGCACAGAATTTAGGCAAAAATAAAGTAGTTTTAGAACGGATACAGCACTCAATATGAATTAAAAAGAACTTTAAAAATCACGATTTTGACACAAGATGGATGCCTTATATCATTTTGAAGTGGGTCATGTGATCGTTTCATATCATGGACACGTGATCGCTTCATATAAGAAGTGTTATTATTATTTTAATTTTTATTTAAAAAACAACTGAATATATTTCGCTGAATTTTTTTTTTATATATTTTATTGAACAATTTGAATATTGCCTAAAATTTTCGAAGTAATTTGTGAATTTTAAATCCGCTTAAAAAATGCTTGAAAAATTAGGTCCCATAGGGCTCAATGTATTCCATTTTTTCAACCCGGGTTCAATCCAAAACTAATTGGGTGATATTATTCATTTATATTCCCATAGGTCCTATAGACCGTCTGAACAACATACTAAAATTTCATTTTGATTAAGTCATTTTTACGGCAGTTATCGTGCTAACGGACAGACAGACAGACAGACAGACATAATGAACAAAGTCATAAACACTTTTCAACTTTGTTGTAAAGTGTTAAAAACAAAAAAGAATTTCGATCAAACCTGGGCATTGAAACATTAGAATCCCTTATGATACAAAAATGCAAATATTCTTGTCACAACTTATGTTGCTACAAGCAAAATTTTTCTGGACAAGAGCTTGTGAAAGCAAAAAAAAAAGCTACATATTCATCATTGAATAAATCTAAAAAAAAAGGGTAAAATGTCTGCAATATTTTTGATTGAAAAGCTTATAAAAATTAATATTTTTAAATCTCTAATTTACTTTTTTTGACAGTTAATAAGATTATGACAGCAACATGATTTTGTTAACTGTGCTAAATTGTAAAATCGTTACTCTGCTCGTAACAGAGTTATTTGAATGTTGTCATGTCTGGAATGTTGATCTTCGATTTGTTCAAGTGTTTTGTATTTTTGATATTTTGGTTTGATGTGGAAACCAAAACTATGAATAATGTAAACAAACTAAGCTGGCTCTTTAAATGTTGCACATGGTATAGACATTCTCGTGTTTTGAAAACTTTTATTTTTTGGAGATGGAGCCGTTTCTGTAGTTTTGGTATTCAATCTTTTTGTGTTTTTCGTAGCATATAGAGAGGTATTTCGTGGAGTGTTTAGAGAAGAAATTAGTGATTTACAAAGGCTAAAGGAAAGAATTTTTTATTGGAAGAAGAAATTATTCGTATTGTCAATTAACTTTTGAGTTATTCAGATAATAGTTACGAATCTTTTCTTTCTCAATGAATCGTAAAATGATATAGTTTTGTGCGACGTATTGTCTTAGCAACTTTTGGATTTCTCATTAAACCCTATTGTGTATAAAATTATAAAAGAAGACATAATAATTAGTTTAAAGAAAATTAGTTTATTAAATTGATACTTCAAATTAATTCAAAGAACAAATTACAAACTCTGCTTGCTCACAGGCAGGCAAATCAGGAAGAATTAATAAGTTTAAATTAAATTTAATCACAGACATACTTAGAATTTTAGAATTTTCAACTTCGTTAAATTAAAGAATCAGTATAAACATTTTATTCTAGAAAAACCTATTTAAATTCCATCATAAAATATTAACAATAGAATATTAAATTTAAAAATTAAGAATTTTCCCAGGCTCTAATAAATTTGGGAAGATTTAGAAAATTGCTCTCTCGGAAATAAAGCTTTAGAATTTCAGATATTGAGAAGTTATATTCAGAACTCAAGAAATTAAAAGTTCAAAAACAATAATTCAAATCTTATATTCACCCAACTGAGTCATCAAATGGGATCACAGGATGGCGGTAGATAGTCAAATAGAACTGGGAGAAAGTTCCAAATCCGAAGATTCACTGCCAAGTCAGAATTTCCTAGTTGGGTTTTCTTGTGAACTCCATACTTTATATGACCAGAACTTCAGATGAATCAGCAAAAGTGGCCTAACGTCTACTACGAGAATGCTTGGACTCTGATCTTCGTAGACAGCCGGTGGAAAATTTTCAAGATGCTTCTTTCCGCATGGCGCATGTAAAAATTTCAAAAAAAATATTACTCCATGAATCTCACTGTATTTAAGTCATAAAAGCAAAAAAAAAACCTTCACTTCAAAGTTGTTCAAGTTCTTCAAAAACAAGAAAACAAGTGTTAAAATATATCACGAGGAACGTAATGTTCCATAGAAAACATAGCGTGGAATGCAAATTCCATTGAAAAGTGAGCAGCGTGCTTTTAGAGCAGACGAAAATGAGGAATTTCAACAAAAAACTGAAACTGAAAATTTCTTCAAGCGCATATATACGAGCTGAAATTGAAAGATGTTTAGAAAAACGGCAGCAGTTTACCGAATGGCTCAGCTTACCGAAATTAGAATTGCCAAAATTAAAGCTCACAGCAGACGATCTGGAAAAATGCGAGTCAATTAAAGTAATTCACAAATTTCAAAAAGATACAAAATCATATCAGTCACTGTAAAAAGTGTGCAAAACCAAGAATTCCTAAATGGCCCCAACTGAAATTTTTGAAATGCATTGAACATGGAAATAACGGGAAATGGAATTTCAAACCAAAATGAGAAAATGAGGCATCAATTTAAGGGGAATCAAATAATCATTTTTATAAATTTACAAATCAAAAGTAATATTAATTTAGGAAATGGAACATTTTTAATTAAGAATATTATAAAGAAAATTAATTTAGAAGATTAAAAAAAGTCTAACGAATAAATGAAAAAAAAAATGTTATTTAAATATTACCAAATTGAGAATATTGAGCCAATTAAAAATAAATAAAAGTAAATTGCAAACCCCCGAATTACATATTCTAAAGCAACCCAACCCAACGTAGTCTTTGCATGTATCTCTGTTTTAAAGATTATTATACAAAATCAAACTTTTAAACATTATTACATTTTATTGTAAATAATCTTTGCTGCACATTTTCTACTAATCCTTGTTTTCATTAATTATTATTAGTTTTTTTTTTCTCTTAAATGTTTAATCAATGTAAATTAATTTTTTATGATCTTCATATAATTTTTCAAAAGAACATATAACTCGAAAACGATATTTATGTGCATGATAACTTAAATAGTCAGCTAAGGTTATACGAAAAAAATTAAACAATTGAATTTAAAGTTTATTTATTTATTTATTTATTTTTTAAAGTTGGGCTTAGCCTTGCAAAAGCTCCATCCTTGGTGATCAGTGTATTTCGACTCTACTCCATCCTGAGCAAGTGTCTCAGATAGCAATGCACCTTCACGAAAGTGTTAAAGGACATATTGCAGTCACTGGACCCCCTCTTTTCCTTCAGAGGCTCTGAGAATTTACTCTCAATTACCCCCCTTATTCTGCACCTGTGTGTGTGTCTTTTGAAGACAAATTAACAAAAAAAATTTTTTAATTGACAAAATTTTTTTTTAGCAGAAAATCTAAGCTTTAGACAGTGACAAAATTTGATACAGAGGTACTTCAGGACCTTGTATCAAAAATTTGGCTTGTCAAGGTGTATTTTAAATTTCAATTAGTTTTTTAATTGTTTTATGTTTTAACATAATTTTGAACAATTTTTACACAAATCAGTTCCTTAGAGACTGAAAATATTTTTACAGTTTTCATCTTGATGCCATCAGAAAGTTCGAAGAATGTTCTTACCAACAATCTTTAAACTGAATTAGTGTGACAATTCTTTCCAGGAGCTTAACAGTTCAGAAACACCTATAATAATTGTTAATTTAGGAAAAACCATTAATAATTAAACATTAATTATCAATTCATTAGTCAGATTAATCATATAAATTTAATTATAAATTAACAATTATATTGATAATTAAAATTCTGATTTACAAAATTTTAATACAAAGCCTTATTCATTGTGAAAGGCTATATATGTATTGAATATACTTGATGTAAAATAAAGAATCTTTTCTCAGTATTCAATTTCTCAAAGTTATTTATAAAGAAGCAATGTTAAAATTAATTATTCTCTGAAATAAAAATTGTTGAGAATAATCAAAATGTAAAGTTTTGCTAACACTTGAATAAAATATACTTACAAGGTAATTGTGCTTCACCGCCATTGTGTTCAAAATAGATACTACATTTACTTAGCAAAGCTGCCCATTGAAAAAGATGACTATGACAGTTCAATGTAACATGCGAGGACATGTAAGAACATGTATGACATGTAATTTGAGTCACTTGTGCATGTGAACTTCACAGCATAATGTCAGAGAAAATATTTTCAAAATGGATTCTCCCACTCTGCCCTATTTTTTGAACCAACTGGACTCGAGTTTGTTTCTTACTGACTGTATCCTCCTCCAATAGAAATAATAATACAAAGTAAAACAAAACAATACAAATAGATACAAAATAAAGAGTTTTGTCTTGCCGATGGAGCAAAATCCCTGATAGTGCCCGGCATTCATTCATTCTAGTAATATTAATTAATATTAGTAATAATATTATTTCCTTAAACATATGCTTTTATTTTTGCAATACCATTTTGCATAAAATATAATAAAAAATATATATATAAAACATCCATTAAACCTCTTTCGAGCCATCGTCCATTTATCGACTCCCCTCAAGTGTCGATATTGACCACTTTGGCAAACCCTGGTCTAGAGTAACAGAAGTCTTGACAAAGTTGACATTGTCATCTTCATCAGAATCTGCATTTTCACTTTGTCTTTTCTCCCCCCTTTTCTTTATTAATGAATCAATTATTTCTTCTTCACTCAAAGCTTCTGATGTTGAAAAACATCATCATCCATTATGACATACTTGTTAAAAGTCATATTGGTGGACAAAACACCTTACCTCCCCACAAATATAAGATATTTTACCTCCCCACAAATGTAAATCAAAAGATCCTAAAACTTTTGATGATGAATAGAAAGTTTTTCTGAAAAATAGGGTAAATTGTTCTCATCTGGGGATGTAGACAAAAACAATACGTCCAGATTAAGCATCTCCGACAAATTCGACAATAGGAGGAATTCGTATGGAGTCAGAGCACTAAAAATTGTAGAGCCATTAGCCTGCTCAAAACCAATTCATTTAAACAAAGGATGGCCTGAATGCTTGGGACATAGAAAATGTATATTATCAGAGCTCATCTTTGTATTATTCAAAACAAAGAAATTAACATTATTTGAATATATACTGAAATTGGATTGAAAACGTAGTTTGTACTATAGATAATTTGTATTAAGCAAGTTCATATTTATGAGGCTTGACTGTAATCATGCTAAAGTTGATGGACTTAGTGATCTGAACATTGAAAGCATTTCAAAAAAGTTTTTTTTGTGTGTGTGTGCGTAAAGATTGAGAAAGAACTCTGTTAAACTGTGTTAATTTTTTTTTATTTCTACAATATTGAATTGTTTATTCTGTTTTCTAAAAATCATATTTTTCTATTCCTATAGCTTTTTATTGTTTATTCTGCTTTAAGTTTTTGATTTAAATTAAATTGTATATATATTTTTTTTATTGTAGGATGTACTGGTTCCTGTTGCTAGAAGTCAACCCATTGAGAATCGTGCACGAGTGTTTTCCAATACTAAATTTCTAAATAATAGAGGAGGAAATAGGGGTGGCTATAGAGGAAATAGAAGCTTTGGATATCCTCCTCGATCAAATAACAGAAACAACTATAGGAACAATTACTATGATTATTCTGATTATAGAAACCATAATTTTCAGGATAGAGATGTTAGAATCCATGATAACCACACTGGTTATTCAAATGATAGAAATATGAATAATCATCGAAATAACAGGAGTGACAGGAGAGGACAGAGCATGAATTATCGACCAAATAATAGTCGTTATAGGGGCAATATGGGGCAACAACGACATAATGAGAATGTAGTTAAGACAGAGCCTGTGTCGAATGAAACATCGGCCGTTGACTATGAGAAACCTAATGTTGTAAATGGAATTAATTCAGATAATTGGAATTGATTTGCTAACACCTAAGAAATATTTGGTTTTTGTTTTTCATTAAATTTAGTAAATAAGTTTCTATAAATTTTTCTTTTTTTTTTTTTCCAAAATGTATTTGCACCAACGAAATATTGTATGGAAGCAATTTTGTTTTGCAGTTAAATTCAGCTGCTGTTTCACTGTTAAAAATTATTGCTCATACATGAGAATACAAAAAAAAAATTATTTTCTTAAAATGTTTACAATGCAGGAATCATTTTTTTTTTTTTTTTTGTGCTAATAAGTTATGGTTATAAGATGTAGTTATATTATTTAAATGTCATTAAAATTATGTTTTGAGATCTTTGGATTTTTAGGCAAAGATTGTTTTAGTATCCTTTATAAACTGTTTTATGTAAAAGCACATAAAGGAATGGCATGTATTTCAAAAGTGCTATTGTGAGCCCCCTTTCTTCAGGTAAAAACAATGCAGGTAAAAGCATGCACCAATGTGTTTCATTTGTTAAGATTTTGACATATGTACATTGCTTTTTTGACCTAAAGAAGGTGACTCGAAACACATGCCATTTTAAAATGTGTGTTTTTAAAGTATAGTTTATGTATATGTGCTGATTTCACTAGCACCAGTTACGTTGAGTGAAGATTATTTTGTGTTCTCTGGGTTACCTTTATTTGTGTAACCATCTTAAGCAATATACCGATATCTCTTCACTGGTTTGAAATTTGGTATATAAAAGTGTATAATAATTCTCTCTCTTGAACTAATGTGTTCATTTGGCAATATATGTGTAATTTTAAATATAATACTTCTGAAAACTAATCATAAGTATGATAATATGAAAGTAGTACAGCACTACTTTAACTTTTTTTTAATGTTTATATGTTAATTCCCTTCTGTGAAGTAAAAAGTAATTTCTTTGTGCAAACCACATTAAAAATTATCAGAATATTTATTTAGTTATTTCTTACGAAAGGTCACTATAATAGGACATTTATATGGAAAGGGTTAAATTTAACCACACTTAATAGTACTGATCTTTTTCTTCAGCATATCACAAATCTGGTGTTTTCAAATTTCAAGTGAAATGTCTAGACTGTATTAGGAAAACAGCTTTTCTTTACACATACCTAACATGTTTTACGTGTTTCTCAGAACAAGAGAAAGTGAACTTTTTGTAATGAGAAATTGTTTTTCTACTAAGGCATAGTAAGAGGGCAGATAACTTTTTACCCGTCTCATGTTTGTAATAATCATTGTAATCGAACCTTAAATTTATGATTGAGTTGTATTTAGCATGATGTGACTATGGAATTTACACGTTCCTTCAAGTCAAAGTGCCAAAGGCCAAATGGCTTTTATTTGGAACTTGTGTAATAAAAAGTTTCAATGTGTGTGCCTTATTATAAATATGCTATTCATTATTGCACAAACTATAAAGTTCCTTTTATTTCTTTTATGTGTCTTTTCTCCTTTTGAACTAGAAACAAAACAGTGGGATGCAAATATTGCAAAATACTGTAGCTTATAGTTGTTATTTTTATTTATTTATTTTTAATATTGCTGACTAATGATGAATATGTTGACAAAATGTTTTTAAATATTACATTAACCTCATATATTCTATATTGGCGTGGATGTATTTTTATCAACAGATAAATATTGTCTATACTTTTATTACATACAGATTTTCAAGAAAATTTACTTTTATTATAGAATGTCACTAGGGATCCCCATTGTATTTTTGACATCTCAATGTGCAATTTTACTTTAGCTATTATACATGGTACTGAGGAATGTGTGCACACCAAAAGATTATTTCTTGACATTGTTTTTTTCACAGTACCTAAATATCTAGTAAAAGAAAAATAACTATAAAAACACCCCAAAATTTTTTTTTTAGGAAGTTTAAAGTTGTTATAAGAGTTAAAAATACCCTATACATCCAAATATACTAAGACCTGAAGTGTATTTTAAAAATTGAATTGTAAACTGAATATAAATCATATTGGCCAGACCCCACCTTAAACCGCATTTTGAATAAATGTAAAGGAATTCTCTCACACACACACACATAAAGTATGTTATAATTGAATTGATATTTTGAACATGAATATAATTTTTTCAAAGAAGTTGAGTAGCAATAAATAGCTAACAAAGTTATTTGATTTGCTTCTTTGGCACTTATTGGACTCCATAGGTAATATGTTGTGAATGATTTTATTTTATGATTGATAAAGTTTTTAAGTGGAATGCTTTTGATTGATTTTTTAATAAAAAAAATCTTGTTTTGAAATTTTATTTAGGATCCTAATTTGAAAAGTTTTTTAAAGGATCCATTTTTGATATTTATAAAGAGTTCTATTTTGAGCTGTAAAATTTTGTTAAAAGTACCTTTTTGAGATGTCACATTTTGTAAAAGATCCAAAAATTGCCCCAAATTGCTTATAAACAGACATCTGTTTAATTCTTTTTTATATATAATGCATTTGATTTTCGTGGATTAATAAATGTATTCTTCAGATGTACAGTTGAGAAACATGCCTAACCCAGCCTGCACAGAATATCCCCATGTTTAGTATGCACACCTTTTATATCTATCCTCTATCTTATTTTTGATAGCATGTGTTTTTGTGTTGGCTTTTTGAACAAAATTCCTTTTCTATTTTAATATCTTAATAGTTGTTGGAAATTTTCGAAACATCCCATTATATCCCTCAGCAACAGGCATGTATCATTTATGTTTTGTATGCCATGAAATGATTATTCTCTCAGGAATTGTGCTTTATTTTCTCTTAATGAAAGAGTGAAAGAAAGAAATCTTTGTTTTTATTAATATAATCACAATAATTCTTACTTGATTTCACACTTTAGAAAATATTTTTTGTTTTCTATTTAGAACCTGCATGACTTAAATTGAGTTTTTATCTAAAAACTTAGGTGCAGTATAAGGTATTTTGTTTTGTGTGAAAATTGAGTTGCACTTTATATTTGTTATTAAACTTAATAGTTTTATTATAATGACATTTTTACTTATTAATAAGCTACTTTGGAAAAACTGTTATTTAGCTTATGTCTGGTATAAATAGTTTAATACATTTAACTATTAGGGTTATGGGCACTCACTGGAAAATGACTGTTCTTTGCTGGCTGTTAAGCAGCAGTAACTGTAAAACTGGGACAGCAGATTAAGTAACTAATTTCAAGTTAAATAAAGACTTTAACAACTTAAGCCACTTTGCCGTCATTCCCTGTCCTAATTTGAGATGCTTTACTATTTGTTTTATTTTTTTTTCCAAAATATTTAATAATATATAAAATAATAGGATTTCTATATTTAAACCATTCTATTTAAATTTCATGATTGCGTAGGATTATTTTATCTTCAATTTTTACTTCCCAGGATTTTCTCTTGTCCTCCTTTAATTTTTTTTTTCATTTTTCATATTTACCTATAATATGTATTGGGTATGGGTTGAAATTATTAATGCAACTAAACTTTTTCAGATAGTGTATCAAGCTCAGCAAATAAAGTTATGAGATTTGGTGCATTACTAGTTTTAAAGAATTTTAAATATTTTAAAAATATCCTATACTGTATTAGTCATTTTTATATGAAATGGATGCTATGTGTGAAATTAAAGAAATTCGCAGAGACATGTGGATATTACAAGAAGATTGTCCAGTATTGAGTTCATAAATTTGCTTTAGGCTTCTGTTGTATGAATTACACTTAGTTACCACATTTTTGGGTAGTTAAACCAGTATGCTTATCAAAGTGGAAAACTTGTTAAGACAACTAGTTACTCACAAGCAAACATATTCAAAGTCTTTATACTTAACCATAAATTTTTATCAATTAATTAAAAAAGTATTCACCAATAGCTAGCAGACAACCATAATTTTTTAACTCTGCTCATTAATGTCTTAATGTTAGTAGTGCTGTGTTTTAGTCCTGTAATATAATTCTGTTTTGGAAAAAAAATTATAGTTTTTACTCTTTGGTAATATTTAAGATAGCACAAAGTTTAAGACTTGTCAATTAATTTAGAACATTATAATTTTCTTTGAGAAATAAAAGAAACCCATTGCACATCATTTGTTTAAAATAATTTTTCAAATTTCTTAATGCAACCAGAGAAAACCCCCAGCTAATTATGGCAGGACAAACTTTTCAAAAGGGGGCCAAATGGCAATTCTACTTGCAGTTAAGGAAATGTCCAACTGTGTAACAAATTGCAATACTTGTGAAGAAATGCACTATTAAAGATTATTTTTCATCTATGGATCTGTCTGATGAGTTAACGTGGTGTGTACCTTTCTATTCAAAGTAATTTTGTTTCTATTGTGTATGGATATATGTAAAGTCCTAGCATGCTGTCATCTGTGCAGCTAATGTATAAATTTATATTGAAAGCCATTTTCACATCATATATGTTTTACTCCCACCCAGAAGTGGAATAAGCAGCATTTAGAACTTTTAAGTAAAACTTTTTCCTATAGGATAGCACTTCTCCTCTTAAGGGCATTTTCCTCCCTACAGCATGTCTGTTTCTTGTGTTGTTTCTTGCTTAGCAAATATGCTGGAAAGAGGAATGTTTGCATCTTTAAAAATTTAATAAATCAAGTTTTTATATTTATTGAAACACCATATATATTAATTTGCTAGCAGCCTTCCATCCCTCCCACTCTAATCCTAAAATAACTTCTGGAAATAAGCTTTTCATGTGCATACTTCTATTTGGTTTGATTTTGGGGTAAGATTCAAAAAATCACATTACAAAAAAGTTACAGTGTGTCAATTTTTTCTAACTGAATTAATTGTGTTATTAGCTCATTGACATTTTCACTGTATCCTGTTACATGCACAGTCCCGAGGATTACTTAGTGAGTTTTCTTATTCATATTCCTTGTTTTCCGCATCACTATCTAGTTCTTATATTCTTTAATTGGAATTCTCTTTTAAGGTTTAGGAGCATACTTTTTATAAAATAATATTCAATTTTAGTGTTATAATGAATAAACTGCGAGTGTATGTCCCCCCCCCCCCTTTTATTATGTTACATTTTGTCTGAAAACTGATTAGGTGGAGTCTCGTTGTATATACATCATTATGCGAGTCACTGGAGTTTTAATGCCAAATGGCATATTCAGTATGCTGAGAGAGTGTTGAAGGATTAAAAGAAAGGTATGCACTATTAAGAGGCAGATTGTATGCATGCAATTTTGTTAGAAAGCTAATAAACCCTCACGAAGGATGTATTCCATTGTGAGATTTTAAGATGTTTTTATTAATTGACAATTTTATGAAACCAGTATTGCCAATAAATGTTTAACATTCACAAAAAGCTCAAAATGGAAACTTAATTGAATACTTTATTTAAATAAGGTAATGGAGTTGCAAATATTTGTCAAACTGTACATTGCTACAATTTCCTAAATTTGGCTATAAATTTCTGTAATGATGATGTATAGTTTTTTATTTAAAGAGTAGTACGTGAAATCTGAATTGTTTATTTATATCAGCGCTATATTTTAAGTTCAAATTGAATTAACATATTTTGTACACAATATCTAATTTTCCTATTATATAAGGATGTAATATTTTTACAATTTTTATCGCCAGCGTATATAATCACTTGTTTTGTTTAATTGTATATTAGAGTTTTAAGTCCTGTTTGCTTTTATAATTTTAGTTTTAGAATGTTTTGTTTTAGTAATTTGAATTAGAAATATTTAATTTACTTTTAAGTATACCTTTTGAAAGATTTTTTGGTTTACTTTAAAATATTTTTTCCCTGTTATTTATATTTTTGATGTTTTGTTTCTATTATAAATCAAATGTTTAAATGTTTTGTTTGAGTATTTTAAAATATCCTTAATTGAGTATTTGCGTTTAGAATTTTTTAATAAATTGTAAATACAGTTTACATTCAAATATGTAATTACAAACATTTAGACGTAGCCAAAAGTTGATATGTCACACATGAACTTATTTTAAAGCGGTGTTGTTCACTATAGGTTGATATATTAAATCTTTACATATGTAATAAGAATATTGGTTAATTAACAATCATTCATTAACAACATTTATTATTGACTTTTCTAAAAAATAAAGTTAGACTAATCTTTTGTTTAGCATAGCCTTTTAACTTGGTTTATATTTCACAATCAGTCAAGAAAACACTACTGCACCATCAATATATTTACCTTGTTTGATGTATAAAAATGTCATAACAAAAGTTGTGGCATAGCATTTAAAACAGTAAAAGTAAAACAGAAAAGAACAGGGGGTGGAGGAACCAGAAAGATTTTATGAAACTGAGGAAAGGGATTGAAAGTATTGGTGAAACGTTAACAAAGGGTTATAGATAGATTTTGCATATATATTATAAATACTCAATAATTGGTTAGCAAATTTTTATATAAGCACAAACCTTACCTTCCTGCTACTACCATGTTAAGCCCATCAAGTAACAAATAGGGTACCATAATATATGGGCAAGAGGGAATTGAGGTTACAAAGCTCCCCTTTCTAGAGTAAAAATTTCCGGCAAATTTCCCTATAGTTGTAAAATAGCTTTTTTATTTTTTTTTTTTTCATATGAAAATTACTCATCATTTTTAAAAATAAAAATTGAATTTTTTCTGGGACTCAAATTTTGGCTTCTGCCGATCTTCAACCAAATATGCAAAACTCTTGGTGTTTGAAAGGTTTACGTAGATTTTTTTTTATATATATATATATGAAAACTAAATCTCATTTACGTTGAAAATAGTTCACTCGGTTAAAACCCATGGTTTACATGCATCAACTAAGATTTTCATAATTTCATGGGAAAATTACTTTTTAAACATGTAATAAATGAAGAGATTTTCTAGATAGATGTATTATAACAATGATTTAGGCATTTGAAATGCAGCCATTTTGACAAGATATATTAAAATTTGATGTATTCACATATTTAAATATGGTATTATAATTTAATTAAGATCAATAATTGTTATCTTAAAACTTGTTCCATCAAGCCTCAATAACTAACTTCCTTCATGTTTTAATCCTTTTTCCTATTTTCTTTCATAACCAGTAGATCTTATTCTAATTTACTTACATATAAAATATTTAATATATCATTTTATTTTATTTAGTATACTTTTTCTTATGGATTGCTAAATAATGCTTTGTAATACATCTATGCTTAATTGAATTGTAATTTTCTATAACAACATTTTAGAACATTCCAGTAGATTTTAGAAAAGTGTTCCAAATTATGGGAAAACCCTTTATCTAGAAAATCGAAAGTTCCAAGTATTCCAGATAATAGTATAATGTATAAACATTACATAATTTGCTAAATTTTTAATTTGCCCCTTTAAAAAATGTAGCATTTTAGGAGTTTAATCCAAACTGTTTCATTTAGAAAGTATCAACTGTAAAAAATTTTTGAAAGTTGATTTTTGTTATATGACCCAAAAGTCGAGTGATTATAAAAAAAGAAAATGAAAAGATTATACATAGATGCTTGGTAATAAACAGTGGGTGAGATTTTCCAAAATGAGCCATAGCCTTGATACTTTCTTTGCGTGTTAACTTGAGAAAACTGAAATGCTGATTTCCTCTGTGTTTCAATATGCCGTATGAACCCTATTACTTTCCCATAGGCACACTTTATGAACAAGGTGAAGCATATGGATGACCTCAGCACTGGTTAATGTGAAAAATATGGCCATGCTGTCAATGCTATGTTTTAATTTTGATAGTTGTGTGTATCCTAAATGTATGTTTTGTTTCTGGTTCTTATCTATTGTTTTGCCTTTCACTGAGTGTTTCTAAAACTTATCTTTGAAGTGGGCAGGCCCCCCCTCATTGTATTTAGTGTATATTGTGCCTTCATATCAAAGAGCTCTCCTGTATGTTGCTTTATTAGGAAATCTCTAATAGAGGTGATTGATTCTGCATCCTGTGTAGTCTTCAATTTCAGTCGAGAACTGCAGCTTATTTAGTTTATTAAGTTATCCTGTATATCCAATTTTTATCAAAATGTATATATATTCCCTCTTTTAGCTGTGCAATATAGAGCAAAATTGTGTGCTTTGCATCTCTTATTTTAATGCCTTTCATCGTGGGACCATTATTTTTTGTGCCCTTGATATAATATTTAGGCGTGCTTTCTTTTCGCTGTCGTACATATCTAGTTTCTCCTGATATTTTCCAACTTGTGCATTCAGGGTTCTTGCTCTAGCCAAAATTCTTTCAGTGCTTGTCTTCTGTAAAATAAATTTAGAAACTGTATATATAATTGTATATATATAGTACATGTGCTTGTTTAATAAAACTTTTGCATATCTTGAATGTGTTTTTTAATTATTATTACAGAAAATGTAGGGGGAGGTATTATTGGGAATTTTCTGCTAAAAGAAACAAGTATACTTTTGTCAATCCATCCTCTCAAATATGGTGGAATAGTGCAGAGTTTGCAGGGAGGATACTGCTTTTGAATTTCAGCTAAATGAAGCCAAAGTATATTTTTATCAAAATAATTTTTTTAAAATGACAATTTTTTTTTTTTTTTAGGTGGGGAAGGAAAGAGCTGTTTAACAGAAAATTTTAAAATTTCACATTAAATCAAAGGATTTGAGTGCTTTCCTTGGGGGGGCCATCGAAGGAATTCTGTTGAATTTGATCGAAGGAATTCTATGGTAAACATTTCTTAGAACCAACCTCATTTGTGATTATTTGTAATAAAATAAGATTTTATATTATTGGTGTCATGAAGATAACATACTTTCTCCATACATATACTATGCAGTTTAGGAAAAGTATTGTAATGAAATCAAATAAAGCTAATGAAACTATTGGCACACTACACTAAAATAAATTGTTTGTAAAATAGTTTTATTGCTTTCCTTATATACATAATGTATAAGGAAAGTATTGTGGTGGGGTTGAAAATTCAAATTGGAGTTTTCGACAGGAGAGCACATTTCAATCATCCCTGATCATGAATCGAACATTTTTGAGGTGATGTCTGTGTGTGTGTCAGTGAATCTGTGGAGACGATAACTGACAAACAAAATTTGGTACAAAAATTACAATCTGTAAACACTGGAAGCCTGTTGTTTTTATGTGCAATCGAATGTTCAGAACCCTCCTAAATTTTCGAGTGAAATTTTGAAAAAATCGTCAAAAAATCAAAACTTCTAATAAAGTTACGCAAATAGACATTTCTCATGTAATTTTTCATTAGAAAACGATTGATATCAATTTTAGAATGCTAATATGAACCGGTCTCGAGATATTGCACATTTTTCAAAAAAATTATCAAAAAGTCATATAAAATAAATAAAAAAATTCCTATGGAGAAATATGTTCACTTTTCAAATGTAATACCATACGATAAATTTGGTGACATCATTCGTAGATCTAACTTGTTCCATTCATGAAAAAATATACTTTGAGTAATACTTTTGTATTTGAACGCCAATAGTCATTTATCTGCTGTAAGAATAACTTATTTTTTCGTCCATAACGCTTGGCGAGATTTTGGCGACGAATTTTGTTGAATGTCGCCAACTTGGCGACTTTTTAAATTTTACTAAATTAACGAAAATCTCGCCAAATGGAGAAAAATGATGCTACATCAATGAAAATGACGACTAATTGAAGAAAATTCAATATCTTGGAAAGAATATAAGTATCTACTATAAGAATAACATTTTTAACTGTAAAAGTAGTAAATTCATTGCATTATATAAGGAAAGTCATGTGTTGTCCACATCAGATTTTTTAAATAAGTATTCACGTCCTTGGTACAATAAAACTAATTTATCTATGGAAAGTCTGTTCCATATATAAATGCACAGTTTTGACCGATTTTTATCAAATTTAGTATGGTTATGTTTTGCATCAATGCAGGTATCCTTAACCATGTTTAGAGTTTCTAGGACCAGCAGTTGTTGAGATATTAATAAAAACTGCAAAATTAAGTCTACAGAAATGGCATCATGCAGGAAATTAATTCAGAATCTTTATGTGAAAAAAATTATGTTGCTTAGCAATGGAATAAGTCTAGTGTGTTTATTTACCAGACTAGTTTTATTTTGTATGATTTAAATATCAAATAAATAGATATAAAAATAAGTTTTATAAATGAACGATATATTTTCAATTGGGTTCTATCAGTTACGACCTTGGAATATAAGATTATGAGAATTTTGGATATTTTCAACAATTGATACTTTGTAGTCTTATTTTTTTTTTCCCAAAAGATTTTTGAAACTCTTATTTTCTATTGTGTTTAACCAATTGTTGAGACAGGATAATCTTATTTCTAAGACCTGCCTGTGAAGGTAATTTTGTAAAGTGGGAACAAAAATTCTATGCTCTTCAGTAATTAAATTTAAATAAATCATTATTTAAATTTAATTTAAAAAATAAATAGTGGTATATTTTTATATTGATATATTAGTTACAGCCGTATAAGATTAAATGATTGCTGCAATGAGTTAAAAAATGTTTTGATAACTTTTGCTACCATTTCAGTGTTCTAATTTTATTTAACATAATAAAGGAAGATATCTGTGGGGGGAAATCCAAGTATCGTACGACGATGAAATTTGGTACACAAGTACTTCAAGACCCTTATAGGTACTCTTTGTCGTTATTTTTAAAAATTTAAAATTAGCTTTTATTTTATGTTGAAACCTGATGTACAATGATTTTGGCCAATATTCACGCAAATTGATTACTTAGTGACTTAAAATACTGTCACTAAGTTTTCATCTTAACGCCAAATACATTGAAAATTTGCATTTTGTTTTATATAATCATATGTATAGTCACATCTCAAAAACTAAGATTAAACACAATTCTATAGTTTGTCTAAAAGTTCATATATATCAGCATTCTAAAAAAAAAAAAATCTTAGATTTTTTAAGTAATTTAAATTTAAGCGATCATATTCTGTCATCACAATGGACTATCTCCCCTTTCTCAAGATCAGATCCATTTTAAAGAAGAGTGAGTGGGTCGCAGATAATGGATGGGTTCTTTCTTGGCATTCAGGAAGAAACTTGCCGAGAGGCAATCTTTTATATATATATATTTTTTTTTTGCTCTGCAAAAAAAAAAATTTTTACCTTGCGGATAGTGTATCTAGTGAATTGAATGGTAATGGACCTTGCAGATATGACTGAACCAAGATGTTTTATTCTTCACATTTGCTTGTGCTTATATTTTTTATGGAGGAATTAAAATTTGGTGTTTTAACGGAAATTTTTTTGAAAAACAATATGAATGTGTTTAGAATTTTTACATTTTAAATCACAATCAACACCAACTAATTCTGCTAGTCTAATATAAAAAGAGAAAATTTGAATAGATACCAAGAAACACAAGTCTCCTAAACCACACATTTTGATGAAATATTTTTTAAAGCAATCTGGCTGAGTCCAAAAAATATTCTAATGCAAGTTTTATCACCTTACAATGAAGTGCAGAATAACAAGAATTAAAAATGTTTCATCTTGTCATGATCACATGTAACTTAAAAATGAATTTACATGCATTTTATGCTGGTTTAAGCTTAATGAGAAGCAAGTTTCTTGCTAAAAATATTTCCGATTTTTAACAGCTGTAATATGTGAAAGTGAAAATTCCAAAATATACGTCCAAGCTAAATGTTTCCTGCTAAGCTGCAATCAAATTTGGTGAAACTTTTTCTACCATTGAGATTAATACCGGGAAATATTTTAATATAATCTGAAAAATACTTCATTAGTAAATTGTACAAAAAGGTTGAATAATATATCAACTGGTTTCAAAAGCGATAAAGAGCTTTACCCTCCAGGATAAATCAGACAGAGCAAGTATGTGTCTGTTCAAAAATAGTATAACTTGGCATAGGAAAGAAATTGTTGGCAATGAAAATTTGAAAAAAAAAAAAATGAAAGCAATAAAAAAATGAAGCAAAATATAAATATGAAAAAAGTATTTATTAACTGTGCCAGAACAAACTAACAAATTACTGGCATATTTCAAAACATTTAAGAAATGCATATGTTTAACAAGTAACGACTGTAAATAAGGAAATTAAATATAGCAACCTATGGTAGATATGGCCATATGTTTGAGAACTTTCTAACAAAAACTGCACTTTATTTGCATTACATAATACATGGAGAGAATGTGTATAACTGGAAAATTTTTAATTACAAAAATTTATTTAAAAAAAAACAAAAACATTTTGATTGTATAAATTTAGTAAAATTTTCAGAAATAGTGTAATGTATTGTTTTCTCTAAATTTTGAAATTTTAGTGGGAAAACTGGTTTTAAGATTTCGTGAACAAATTTAGGAAAGATGTTCTAAGAGGAGAGGAACTCAAGAATAAATGCACATTTCTGAATCTATGTATACTTACATTAAATACAAGTTTGTAAATTGATAATTGACAAAAAATGTTTCATTTGAATTTGGTGGCATAGCTCGTAAATACTTTTTCAAAGATTATACCCTGAGGAATAAAAAAGTTTAAATTTTAAAATGCTTAAATTTAAATTCTCAATTTATATCTAAAATTGTTTACAATATTTTGAAATTTTATGAGTCTGAAATAAAAATTTTAAATTTTTGTTATGTTTAATTAATTTACACTCCCCAAAATCATGGTTGATGCATGTTAAAGCACTATCTTCATTAAATACCATAACTAATTTAAAATGAAAAAAAATATATTTATTTATTTGCAAAAAAGTTGTGCCAAGAAAGATCTTGATGAAATGTGTGTGATGTTCCTATTTCACATTAAATTTGAATAGAGTATATAAGTTTCATTGTTGTTAAATGTAGAAATAAAATTGAGCATGACAAAGATGCTGGTGCAGCTGGAGGTGATACTTTGAAAATGTGTGTCACTGAACTTTGCGAAGTCATTCTATTGCTTTTCGATTGAATGCATTACTGCCAATTCATTCGCAATCACTTTGCATGCTATTTATCATTAGAAAATGAAGGGTATTCATTTTTAAACACTGGTATGAAATCTTTTCTAACATGCTTAATAAATTTATTTAATAAAAGTTACATATTGGTTCTATTTTTTCCATTTGAACACTTCAAAGTTCTATCAGCCATCAAATATATACATAGATTGTTATTCCATGAATTGCTAAATAAAGTTTTGGTGAACCAGCTATCTATTTAAATTTCTATAAATAAAAAATAATTTTTATTTATAAAATATAAAAAAATATTTAACATTTAATTGTAAATATTTTTTATTTCTGAATGTAAACAAATGTAAAATATTGTTTGAAAAATTTATTTTCAAATAAATGTTTAAATTTATTTATTGAAAACTCTGGTGCATCTAAGGAGTTGGCTCATATTACACTCTTTGGATTTTCAAACTGCTACAAAAATCCTTGCATTCTCGTGGTATAAATCATGCATAATATTCAAACTTTGTATAATTAAGCCTTTTTTTAATATTTTAAATTTTGAAATGAAGCACATGAAAAATGTGTTGTTAAAGGGATGTATAAAGTTAATATTTGTAGTAGTAATATTACAAACGCTGAGAAACAACTGTCCGATTAGCCACAGCAGTTGTTTCATAGTGTTTGGAGCATACTGCTTCAGATCGTAGAAAAATTAATTATAACGTCTTCGAAACCCTTGTAGTCCCCTAATTTCCTTCAAGAAAATTATATGTCGAAAGCCCAGGACGACCGACTCTTCCGAAGACATGAGCAGCATAGTGGACGTCCGGAAGAAAATTATATGTATAAACTAAATTTAGAAATATATATATATTAGACTTAAAATATGAGATATGTTAACTTTCAAAAATAAATTAAAGTGGAAGCTATGCTTTTATTCAAATTAAGTTTATGATAGAGCTCCCATTGCAGATATTCGTAAACTGATACTTCTCAGTGGAAGAGGGGATTAGCACATCAATTGATAGAAAATTTATATTAATTATCTGTGGGATCCATATTGAGAAGCATAACTGTTAGTCCAAGGGGAGTTGGGATAGCACATAGTACACCCGGATTCGATCCCACCGCCCATGCAGAATAGAGGTACGTTAGAGGGGAGGGATAATATATGGTCACTGTAATTACCCCCTCATTGGGTTCACATCTAAATTGAGTAGGCACGGTCTTGGTCGTCTAAACAGGTACATTTCAGTTGGGTCAGACTGTCTGGGTAGGTAAAAAAGCACTATACCATCTCCTTGGCTAAGCTCGTGCCTGTTATGACAAGAAAATTTGTGCCGCAATTCTGCGAACCTCAATAGAGAATCGATATGTTTCAGGGTAGCTTTGGTCCTCCTAGTCAAAAGTAAATTTTATAATACTTACAATATAAACCCTATAAAATTTTCGAAGTAAAATAAAGCTATACTGACAAAAGTAAAATAAAGCTACATTGACGATGGATTCTTAGAGCTTTCCCCCAGCATCTACCTGAGATCAAAATCGGTCCTGATAAGTTCCATAAAGATTGAGTTCAGACTGCAGAAGGCTTCAATAATAAATTAAATGCTCAGAGAATCCGCCTAAAGGGGGCGTTTCTCAAGTTCGCTACCGTCTTGACTTTTTTGTGCTGTAATGCTACAATGCTTTGTGTGCTGTAATTCGAAACAACGGATATCTGCAATGATAGCACAATTCTAGCTTGAGAACAATCTTTATAAGGAAGCTTGACGAGTAGTGTATTTCCAATAGGCTTGTTAGACTAATGTTATAAGTCAAAAATATAAACTCTGATCCTGAAGTAATGAAGGAGCTTGGTTTGGTTGCGTATCTCCCCAACTCGCAGCTAAGCATTACACGTATACCCCCTTTAGACAGGGGACATATTGAGGATTCACGACACACTTTACATAATACACTGAATCTCGGATGTTGCTCAAATATGAACTAGAAACCGGTTTTTCTCATGGGTATTGCGTCTCTGGTGAAGCATGGCTATGTGTCTTCAGTGTATGGACAGTAAATAGCAATCATTGTTCAAACTGAACCGCATTTTGCAAGGTGCAGCATGCGCCCTCAATGTGTGCCGCCCCTCCCTTCCTTTTATTGCGCACTCACCCCCACCACCAGGCATAGCAAGGAGATATATATATAAATCTCCTTGAGCTAGAGAGCTTTGATAAATGATAGGAATCCTATACATGTGTAAAACCGAATAAATCACGTGCCTTTTTTGAACGAATCAGAGATCACAGATTTCCTTTAGGACCAGTCAGGAGAGGTAAAGGAAATATATATTTAATTCTTGACATTTTTAGAATTCCATTACGATTTTAGGAAATGGCAATTAGTAAATCGACAACAAGGAGTTATTTAAAGAGCAACGAACAGTCGCCATATTTTGTATAGCGTTCGATACAATTTTTCGAAATCCATGAGGCATTTTGCCTAGTGTCTGAAGTAAAGGCAAGAGAGGAGGTATTAAACATATATTCTTGTAATACTTCGAGTTGTTGTAAAAAGAATTGAGAAGTTTTTACTCATTAGGCCTAGTGTAGAACTGGGTTGGGTCCAGGTCTTGAAGCATCCATTATTATTTAATAATACTATTTTATATAAAAGTCTTGTATATGAGTTTAGGTCTTCTTTAAAGAACAGATACTCTTGGTTTGTTCAATATTTACATTTATGTCATAATATGGCCACGGTTTATAATAACTCAGGTTATTTTGTTTTGTTTTTACTGAATTGTGTATCGTTTGAGATTTTCATAAAAATGCTTTTATTTGCATTATATATATGCTTAAGATGTACGTCCCTTCTCTTTAACATATTTGTATTTGATTTGTTAGTTTATTTTGCCTATATTTATTTCACAGATAAAATGAATGACGTTTAGTTGTTTTTCAACAAAATGAGCGATCACTTATTTTTATAAACTATACATATTTGTATGGAAATATTTATAGTTTATTAATATTTATATTTATTGTTCACAGTTCTGTGGTTCACTCATCCAGTATCCCAGTGATACGTGAAGATATCTCACTTTTCCAAAGAAAATGAGTTATCAGATGCAGTCCCCAGCACCACCTGTTTCTAGGCCAAGTGAGTATCAATTTTGTGTTCAATTTATATCTAATCTTTTCCAGGTTTTTACTTTCTTACACACATGTGTAGAGAAAGTGTGATGAGGTCAAGAATTGAGTTTTTGACAGCAGAGCATGTTTCAAACACTTCTGAATCTGAACTCGAATTTAATGTTTTTGAGGTGTTTGTTATGTTTGTGGGTGTGTCTGTGTGGAAGTGATATCTCCTGAACGAATTTTACCTTTGTCAGTGTTTTGCATTTTCTATTTTCATTCTTGGGAACTTTATCCTGAGATCAACTATATAGCACATTAAAATATATGGGACAATTGACATTTGGAGTTAAATCAATCAGAATTTTAATCGTTTTATCAATCCCCAAACAACTTTTAAATTTGATAGGGAATGAGTTGGTATTATAACAAGCAAATAAAATTATTACAATAAATATAATATATATGTGCTGCTTCTAGAAGTAGAGTTCAGATATGTATTTAATAAACAAGCATTTACTTTCTTTGACTATCAACATATTTCATTTCAAATTGTGAAGAACTGTGTGTGAAGTTCACTTAAACAATATGGAATATTGATGTACTAAGTACTGTTAAGCCTCAATTTTCTATTTAAAAATTTATATTTTAAGAGTTTGTTTTCTTTTATGCAGTGTCCCATGGTAACTACAGTAATCCTCCTGATATGCCACTAGCAAATCCAAAGGAGCAAACACTGATGTGGCAGCAAAATTCATACATGGGAGATTCAGGTATCCATTCAGGAGTATCTACTCATGTAAGTATATCAAGCTGTTTCAAGAAATAAAATGGTTTGGGACATTTTCTAATGAAACCAAAAATTCTCTAATGCATATTAAAAAATATGTATTAGAGATATTAATTTGTAATATTTTTAGTTAAAACATGATAAAAATGGCTTTAATTTTGTAACTAATGGCTTATTTTTGTAGATATATATAATTAAAGCCAGAATGATTGTACCAACATAGTTTGTTATAATGCATGTAGAAGTCCATGGTGTGCCAATGAAACTGTTTATGAAGCTGATAGATTTTGACAGTCTAAAAGAAATGTTGAAATAAGTCTTAAATAAAGAAGAAATGCAAAACTTTAGACAGTGAAATTGTTATTTTCAGATGCCTAGAGCATGAATGTTCTGCTTGGGTACAGCTATACATAATAAAAGATGTCCATCTATGTATATGTGAAGCCTGTAGTAGTAAATCTAAGCATCGTACGGCCATGAAATTTAGTACATGTGTACTTCAGGAACTGTGACGATGTGCCTCGGTGAAATATTTTGTGATTGTTATAAGTGGGTGTATTATTTAAGCGTTCTTTACATTTTATTCACTGAAACTTGAAGCGAATTCTCAAAAACCAAATAATGCTTTATCAATATGCAGTTTATACTATTAAAAAATAAATAAAAGTGTTGCATGGACGCATACAAGTTTACAAAAATAATTTTTTATTTTCAATTATATACCTTGCTTTACCAACACCTTGTTTCTGCAATTAGTCAAATTTCTTGTAAAGTGTATATTATATATATAGTACACTCTTTTGCAAAAAAAATGAAGAACCATTAAAAAATAATCCGATCATCTCGAAATTTCGCATAAAAATTCATTTTTACCAAGTATGCAAATGATTACATTTGCAAGGCTAATGAGTGTTAACTTCGGTTATATAGCACACATTTCTACTGCGCGACTAGCCTATACAACAGGTTAAAAATATGGACCTATAAAACAGATTAAAAATATGGACGTATAAAACCCATCCTATAAAACAGGTTAAAAATATGGACAGTTTATCTTTGCTCGTTATTGGCGTTGCAGTTCCATGGAGACAATGCCGTTACGATGTTGCTGAACACTTTATAAACAATTAGACGAGTTCGAACATGGTCGTATAGTCAGGATGCGTGAAGCTGGCTGGACATACCAAGCAATAGGCTGCCACCTGCACAGAATGGACACTACAGTGCGAAGGTGCTGGCTGCAATAGTTGCTGCAAAGAACTCATCGGCAGAATGAAGACTCTGGAAGGCCAAGGTGCATGAATGTGAGGCAAGATTGGATGGTTGTGCAGCAGGCCCAAACTGGCCCAACAGCATCATTGTCTGCTATCCAACGTGCTAGCCTCTTCCATACCGCTCGTGGTACCTTCCACCATCTTATAGTGCTGGGCTGAGGTAGGGTTATGCTCATGGTGGCCTTTAAAACGTCTGCCCATAAGTAACATCGACAGTCGTTTGGATTGGTGTCGTAGCCGAGCATCATGGCTGCCAGCAGATTGGTATCACATGGTGTTCAGCAATGAATCCAGTCTTTCAGCAAATGACCATTGGATACGTATGTGGAGGCACCAAGGCCAGCGGTCCCAATCAGCCGTTGTTTTACACAGACACAAAGCATTCTGGCCATCCAATTTCCTGCTCTAAGTCCTCGGACGAGTCGGGTGGTCTGGGCTTTCGACAGACACAAAGCACCGGCCATCCAAACAGTTACCTTACACCTTTCTGGTAGGTCGGATGGTCTGGGTCTCAACAACAGGCACACAGCCATTACCCTTGATGTGATGATGTGGGGTGCTATCTCTTACGACAGCAGGTCTCCCCTAGTCATCCTACTCACAACTTTAACAGCTGAACGGTATATTGATGAAACCCTGTGGCCGTTTGCTTTACCCTGCATGACACGTCATTCTGGGGAAATTTTCAACAAGATAATGCCACGCCACATACGGCTCGCATATCTATAGACTGTCTCCGTGCTGTTCATACTGTTCCTTGGCCAGTAAGGTCACCAAACCTTTTGTCAATCGAGCATGTATGGGACATGCTAGGCCGCCAGATTCGGGCACTCCGAAATATAGCAGATCTGGAGCAACAATTGAGGCAGAATGTATCGCAGGATTATATTAGGAAACTTTATCACTCCTTACCTAGATTTATATAAGCATGCATTGCCACCAAGGGGGGGGTTTCACCAATTTCTGATTTAAAAACTCAATGTGCAATTGGTATCATTGATGGGTTCAGCAGCCTTGATTTTGTAATCATTTCATTACCTGTGTATCAGCTGCAAATTTAGTTTCAATAAAAACAATCACTTTCTTCTTGGTGCTTAGTTTTTTTTTTTGCAAAAAAGTGTATAATACTTAGTAATGTAATATAAATTTTAAAAAGGTACATAGAGAGGACACTGGATAGCTTATGTTCATTTGTTTTAATTTAAATATTTTTTAGTTTCACGGTATAGTTTTTATTTTTTTTCTGGTAAAAGCCTTTTTGCTTTCCTTGCAATACATGGTAATGTACAGGGAAAGTATTTGAATCATACCGAAAATCGCAACTTGAGTTTTCGACGGATCTACACATTTTGGGACCTCTAGAATACGATAAAATCATTTTTAGCGTGACATCTGTGTGTGTGTGTGTGTGTCTGTCTGTGCAAATTGTGTATCCACTCTTAACTAAGAACTAATGGACTGAATTTCATAAAATTTGGTAAGTCACTTGTAGGCGAATGTGGTGCTGATTAATTTTTTGTACGATTCGAGATAAAAGAACCAGTCTTTTTGTGAAATGGCCTGCAAAAATTGCCACTATCCACTCTAGCTGAAAAACTAATGGACCGAATTTCACAAAATTTGGTAGATAAGTCGTTTGTGGGTCACCCTGGTGCTGATTAGTTTTTGGTACGATTCGGGAAAAAAATAACCTGCCTTGTTTTGTGAAATGGCCTGCAAAAATCATCAAAATCTAAAAAAAACTATGTATGCTTAAATATATCCATTAAATGCTTGTTTTGAACGTAATTTTTAACAATGAAAAAAATAAGACTAATCCCATTACACTAGGACTAGCCATTCTTGAGATATTTTAATTTTTTCGTATTTTCTCTACGCCACCTTTGAAAATAAGTGCAGTTACCAAATGAGAATGAATATTGAATTAAAAGTTAATTAAATTTAATTAAAATAAAGAGAACATGGATATAAGTCTGCAGGGAAAGTCATGTGCTGCCCACATCAGATTTTTTATAATTAGGGTATGGAATTTTCTCTCGCCAATGCCGAGCATATTTCTTAATCCGGCAAGTAAAATAATCTGTATATTACATGGTTTTTTTTTATATTTTCTACCATCTTTAAAAATGCTGCAACATACTAAAAACCAGCACAGTGAACCTTTTTGTTATATCCATTGATGGTTTACAATTGGATAATTTTAATCCAGAATTAGTCTTTGATAAATGGCATTTTTCAACTGATAAAAGTAAATATGTCGATAGAGAAGAATAAATAGTTATCCACATTTTGTACGTTTTTATTTTTTTACAAATCAGTATCAGTGTATGTAGTACTATTATTTGTGTATACTTAGTATTTCACTATTATGTTAATTTTTACATAATTGCAGATCAATTTTAATGCAATTTTTTTTTTAAATGATTAATGTGTTATGCAATGTAATTTATATTTACTGGCGAGTAAGAAAATTTTGGCAAGTAGTTAAACTCTGTGCTGAAATTTTATACTCCATTATAATTTATAAATTCATAGTTTGCAGCATATTTAATTTCATAGGAATTTGAGACTTATGTTAAAAAATTTATATCTGATACATTTTATGTTCTATCAATCTAAATAGCATGATTCAGGTAGTAGTGAGTAATATATTGTATAACCCTTTTACTACAGCGAATATGCTATTACTAATTAATATAATATATTTCGGCATTTGTGAAAGAGTGTGGAAGACCCAGGCCACCCGACTCACCCTAGGGTATGAGTAGCAAGAAGAGTGTTGTTGTTGAGACCTAGACCGTCCGACCTACCAGAAAGGTGTAAGGTAACTGTTTGGATGGCCGGGAAGTGCCACCCAATTTACACAGAAACCCAATGGGGGAGGCATCCACAGGACTGTACCCTCCTTCCCTTACCACCAACCTTTTGGAAGGACTTACGGACCCACGTGTTTAACTTGATCGTACTCCCCATGAACACGGTGGCAGTTGTGGCAGTGTGCAAATCCAGCGCGCAAACCACCGGGCTACCACGCCTGAAATGTGCCAACAGCACGCGGTGTTCCCAGGTGGTCACCCATCCAAGTACTAACCATGCCCGATGCTGCTTGACTTCGGTGATCTAATGAGAACCGGTGTTATCAGCATGGTAGGACTGTTGGCCTAGCAATAAGAGTGTCGAAAGTCTAGACCGTCTGGCTTATCCTTAGACATAGAGCAGCAAAGTGGGCGGTCGGAGAAAGAAGAGTGTTGAAGACCCAGACCACACGACCAACACTAGGGTTTACGGGAGCAATATGTGTGGCCGGGGAGAAAGAAGAGTGTCAAAGTTTGCTAGAGGTAAAAAAAAGAGTTGGAGTCGGACAGTTGAAAAATAAGGAAGTCGCAGTCAATGGTATAATGTACCAACTCTGTAGTTTTGAATCAGAATATCTATGTGAAGTTAGAAAATAGATAATTTAATTTCCTTCATTTGCTGAACACCTGTTTATCCATTTTGACAAATGTCTGTGATATTACCATCTGCTAGAAATAAATCTGATTTTGAACCTGAAATTTTGATGGATTTTCAGCTTTAAATGTTTATAACTTTTAAATTAATTTGAATTCTAAAAAGAAAATTTGAGCCAAATTGTCCTGAAGTACCTCTGTATGGAATTTTATTGCTGTTCGAATCTTTAATTTTCCGCTACTGATGACACACAGGCAGGCATATTCTTTTATTATGCAAGATGTAAGGTCTCAACTGTGGATTTTATCAATATTTTTGCCTTAACGGAGAATGTATTCAACTTTGAGGTATGACCATTTATTAAATCTATCTGCCCCCAGTGTTTCTCTGTATCTACTTAGTCAAACTTTATGATCCTTTATTTTAAATGAGATTTTGACTAGCAGAATAATCAAATTTCTGTCTATATTTAAAACATTTAAATTATGAACATTTATTGAATCCATTTCCAATATTTTTGACTAATTCAAAAACACATTGAGCTTTGAATTATATAAACATTTATTTTATCCATCTCTCTTCACTGTAGTCTTTTAATTTTAAACGAAAAGTATCAACTTACAGATTGTCTCAATATTTTTGAATAAATAAAAAATGTATTCAAATTTGAATTATAACCATTTATTTAATCCATCTGTCCACAGCATGTTTGTAGCCTCTATGGTTTTATTTTTAAATGAAAGAAATCTTTTATAAGGCAGGTTTATATTTACTATAGTCTGAACTATTTTATGTGCTTGTTAATGTTATGTTCTAAGTCATTTGATGGAAAATGAGCACTTAATACGGTATATGAAAAATCATTTGAATGAATTTCTCACTCCTGTAGTTGTGAAGTTTTTGCAGTGGGTTCAACTAGTGTTTGAAATATCTAAACAGAATCATTTGATTAGTAGTTTTGTAAATAAAGGGGTAGGATAGTCCTTTTGATATAATGCCAAACCCAAAATACTGCTAGACTGACACTAATATTTCCTCAGCAACTTTTTTCTAATTAAAATTCATGTGTAATAGGAGTTTTATATTTTGATTCATAACCAATTTTTTATTATTTAGGCTCCACCATCTCTTTGTGGGAAGGAGGATGACTTAGACAATGATCAGATTGTGTTTGACTGGGATCAGCCTGGATTTGGACAAGGATTTACTCAAGAGCAAGTGGATGGTACATTTTCATCTATACATTAGAAATATTTTTTAAATTATACTAGTGGAAACATGTCAAAATTAATAGTATTGCAGTCTTGTCAACTTTCTGAGATTTTCCCTTAAAATGGGCAATTCTACTACCATTTTATGATTTTATAACTTTTGCGTTAGTATTTTATAAATTTCAGAGATTTTGTTAGAAGCAATGGCAAATATTGTATTTTCAGCCCAATTTGTATAAATTCTTTGTGATCATCCTTGTAAAATATTGTCTAACATGATGAAAGAAAAAAAAAATGCTGAAAATTTCAAACTTTGTTTTGTTAGTGACATAAACTTTTATTAAAATTTTTTCCCTCTCATCATGTATATATTCAACAGCTATTGCAATCTCAGTATGCTTTTATATCCCGAAGCATCTGTTTTCATCTGTGCTTATTAAAATATTGAATACTAGCTGTACCTGCACAGAACATCTGCACTCAAGACATTTACAAAATTTTTTATGATAGGACTTGTAATATTTAAAGCCATTGAAATTGTTATTTTCAATTTCCTCTTTGGCTGGAACAATTTTCAGTACTTTCTTCGGCTTGTGGACGATCAACTTCATTTCTCAATACTTCTTTTCGGTAGCTTCATCAGCAGTTTTATCTTTCCTTGCTCTGTTACGAGCATTATGATAAATATAACTAACTCCCCATCTTGAAATCAATTAGAAATGCTAAATCATTTTGACTTTAATAAGTAAATAAATATATTTTAACACTTTCAAGATGTCGGTTCCTGGGGCCTGACACCGAATTTTCCATTTGGCCGGCATCGGGCCCTAAAGACCGATATTGAATTTTCCGTTTAGCCAGCATTAGATTCTGTGGACTGATTGTATCAAATCTGATAAACTTTATTTCTAAAACATAAAAAATGCACTTACAAAATTATAATTTATATAACATGAAAAATACACTTCTACAGTGTAATTTATTGAAACATTCTAAACATAGTGAAATAGAATCTCTTGCTTTGAGTGTGTTATCTTCCGTCTATACTCTGTACAGTCAAATATCCACAGAGTGCTCTCCACCAGCTAAACGGAAAGTATATCAAAATCAACTTGATTACAAACATGTTAATGAACTATTTAAGTTGAGCCGTTTTTAACTTCTTATACTTTTAAGAAACGGGAGGATTAAAATGCCAATATTTTGTATTATTGAACACATCTAAAAATTGTTCTATTTTTAAATTACACAAAAAACTTGTAAAATCCTGATTTATATAACTTTTGATAAGCTTATTTATATTATTTAATTTTCAATTACTACGCCATTTTAAACACTTTACAACAAAGTTGAAAAGTGTTTATGACTTTGTTCATTCTGTCTGTCCGTTAGCATGATAACTGCCATAAAAATGACTTAATCAAAATGAAATTTTAGTATGTTGTTCAGACAGTCTGTAGGACCTATGGGAATATAAATGAATAATATCACCCAATTAGTTTTGGATTGAACCCGGGTTGAGAAAATGAAATACATTGAACCCTATGGGACCTAATTTTTCAAACATTTTTTAAGCGGATTTAAAATTCATAAATTGCTTTGAAAATTTTAGGTAATATTCAAATTATTCCATAAAATATATAAAAAAATTTCAACAAAATATATTCAGTAGTTTTTTAAATAAAAATTAAAATAATAATTACACCTCTTATATGAAGCAATCACGTGACCATGATATGAAAAGATCACATGACCCACTTCAAAATAAAATAGGGCATCCATCTTGTCTCAAAATCGTGATTTTTAAAGTTCTTTTTAATTCATATTGAGTGTTGTATTCGTCCTAAAACAGATTTATTTTTGCTTAAATTCTGTTCATCTACATACTGAAACAACGCAATTACAATATATTTGAGTTTAAATCATCATCCAAATTTGATTATTTCTACAACGAAGCTTATTTTTCACTTATGTAAAATGTAACCTGTAAAATATGTAGGATGAGTTGTATAAGAAATGCTGTATTTCTTTAACTCAAAAGTATTTAGCTTATGGAGTCTGCATAGCTGATATGAATGAAATATTCATTGATTTTACAGAGAGGAGGACGATTTTTTTAGATGAAGTTTTAAGCATAGAGTTTAATTACTTGTAGCTCCATGGTCTTAAGTTTTTAAATAAAATAAATTATTTTAGTACTATGATGAATGAAATGAATGGGAAAATGTTATGAATGGAATGCTGTTTTTATAGAGTCAGCCGTGTTATTTTTTCTATGACGTCATTTGAATGAATTTCAGTTGTTTTCGTTGGAAGTTTTCAAATATATTAAATTATCGTAGTATTATGATAATTCTAAAATTATTACGGAGGAATGTATCACATTTTAGAGATGTTTAAACCAGGCAATTTATATTTCAATGCTGTCATTTGAATGAAGTTCATTATTTTCTATGAAGGTTTAAGTTTTCAAATATAATAAATTAATGTAGTATTGTGATAAGTTTTAAAATATTACTTAGGAATGTATTGCATTTTAGAGATGTTTAAATAAAATTGCATTGAAGTTGGGAAGTGTTTCATAATCAATGCTTTAAGCATGATTGATCCTTCATGTTTAATTCTTATTCAAGTCTATGGATAACAGCTTGAACAAACTATTGATATTTTGCAAATGGAATTTGTTTAGTTTCCAATTTTGTGTATAGATGACAGCATTGCTTAAAATCTGTTAAACAAAAGAGCTTATTTTAGAAATCAAGTTCGCCGTATTTTAATTTAAAATTTAAATTTAATACTAAATTTGGATGATTCCATTTTGAAAAATTTAATTATTATATACACAATAGAGCTAGCTGATGCATTTTTAATTCCATTTTACAATTAACAAGATAAGATAAATAAGTGTTCACTTTTTTACATGCACTTTTTTACATGAATTTAAAATTTCCTCTTTTAATCTTTTATTGAATTCATGACTGATGTTTGTCTGTTCTTGTCATTGTTCATAGCAAGATATGAATATTATCTCAAACAAAGATTTTATATTTACTTGTTTGATCTTTCTGCAACCTTATGTCTGTTTGTAGATAGTACATTTTCCAGGATCTTGTACATTTCCCTCATTTCTCATTCTTTACCATAATAAAAAATATTTGCTATTTCATGGGTTGATTATTCTCATCTTGTCAAATTAAATACAGTGTTGTGCTCTGAAATGTTCAACTTTCTTTGTTATAATTTATTAAATCAATTTATCTGTACGCTTATTTCTTATCTTTGTTTAGAAATGAATCAGCAGTTGAACCAGACTAGATCTCAACGAGTTCGTGCTGCTATGTTTCCGGAAACCCTGGAAGAAGGCATTGAAATCCCTAGTACACAATTTGATCCCACTCAACCAACGGCTGTGCAGCGTCTTGCTGAGCCATCTCAAATGTTGAAGCATGCAGTGGTTAATTTAATTAATTATCAGGTAATTTTTGTAATCATCTTAAAGAATTTAGGTTTTTCACTAATGTGTAGTAGTATTATTTTATGTATTATGTAATAATGGTTTATTAATTGAAGTCAAAATTCAATAAATGTATCAAAAATTGTTCAAAAGCTGCTGCAAAAATTACGCAATAAATAAGAACTGTAATAAACTGGTTTATTAGTCAGGGTGCATACAGGCACTTGAGAATTTGGAAAGTACTGAAATTTTTAATGACCATTTTTAAGGCCTTGAAAGTTTTTATTTTTTCTTTATTAAGTCCTTGAAAGTGCTTGAAAAAGGTAGGGATAAAAATATTCCATGAATCTGCAGTATTTATGTTTCTTCTGAGAAGTTCTGTTTTTCTGAAAATTTCCTTAACATAATTTGTCCCCAAAATTTACTCCGCGGGACTGCCATAATGTTCTATTCCGTTCCTCACTATGTATGGACAAGTCACAAGCACCTAGAACTTGCAATATAATAAGTTATTCTGGGGGATTAATTTATTTAAAAATTAAAGTTGATCTAATCATGACGATGTTTTATTTTATATTCTTTACAGTTTGTTGTAGAATTATTAAAGTAACCTAATGGAAATGGCAGCCCCCACCTCAGAATTTCCAAATTTCTATGAAGCCTTGCGTTCATACTACTTCCAATACAGAGTTATTCTTATTTCAAAGTGGGGGACTGGGGAAACAGCAGCCCTCACCTCGGAATTTCTAAATTTGCACTGATGCCATTCATTTATACTATGTTTGTACTGGATTGTACCATAAAAAGAATTCATTTGTATCACTTCCTGTGCAGTGTTATTATCATTTCATAGTGGGGGCAGTCTGGGAAAATAGCAGCTCCACCATGGAATTTCAAAATTTCACCCATGCCATTTGCTTGTACTACATTTGTACCATGTTCGGTACAGAGTCATTCTCATTTCAAAGGGGGGGTTGAGGAAATGGCATCCCCAACCTCAGAATTTCAAAAATTTGCCGATACCATTCATTTCTACTATGTTTGTACTGGATTGTACCATAAAAATTTTCATTTGTACCATTTCTGGTACAACATTATTCCTATTTCAAAGTGGGGAGGGGGGGGGGTCTAGAGAAGCAACCTCAGCTCAGAATTTCAAGATTTTGCCAATTTAATTTGTTTGTACTGGATTGTAACACAAAAATTTTCATTTGTACCACTTTTGGTACATAATTATTCCCATTAATATGTGAGAGATATTTCACCTGCCCCCTAATTTTAATGTCACTTGATTATACTTTTTGTGTACTGTAAAAATTTTCATTTGCACCACTTCCAGTACATATCCCATTTTGAAGTGGGAGGGTTCATTTTGCTAGTGCCTCCTCTACTTCCAAATTTTAATGATTCCATTCATTTGTACTTTGCACCACTATGTATTACAAAAGTTTTCATTTGTACTGTTTGCAGTAGAGTTATTTCCATTTCAAAGTGCAGGATTAAAACAACCCCCCCCCCCACACACACACACACTTAAGAATTTAAACATTTGCTGATACCATTCATTTGTACCACTTCCAATACAGAGTAATCAAAGTGTGTGTGAGGGGGCTGTAATTTTTGTGGTACAATCTGTTACAAATAAAGAACATCTGTAAACTTTTACCTCTTTGCAGATGGGGGCATTCCGAAACTGCTGTGACCCAAAGGAAGCATTTTGCTTCCTAACTGTACTCAAAGGATGGCAAATTTTTGCACTAAGAATCACCCATTCAACATAGCATTCTACTTTTTTCAGGAATAAAGAAAATACTTATTTTGTACTTGATGTATACATTTCACACAAATTATCTTTTATTTACATATTAAAAATTTAAATGATTAAAAATAATTAACTTGATTAAAATGGTTTATTTGTTATGTAGGAAAAATATTCAAATGATTGTACTCAAAACTTTATAGCTAATAGAGATTATGTAAAATTTTTAAAAAGAAAATAGCATTGCTATTAATTAATGCACCTTTTGCATATGATGTATTTCAAAATATGGATTCACGCACAGACCAACTTTAATCGTTGCATTCATAAAACTGTTCGTGCACTCATTAGAAATACCAAAGTTCCACGAATCTTCATTATCTGCATTACTTTCATAACTATTTGGTTCGATTACCATGCGAGTATATTCTTCCATACATAAAAAATATCTTGACCCTGTCATTCTTTTATCCAAACAAAAGCTAATACTACCACACATTCTTCTAAAACCCAAACTTGAAAGAAAATACTCTTGCATTCCAATAATTCACCAATACAATCATTAAACTAAAATCGAAATGAGAGCCTACACTCAATTATAACATAGCAGAGTCTGCGAGAAATGATCTGTTTGTTTATATAACAAAACCATGTATTACCGTTCTAGATGAAGTGATGATTCATTAAGAATCTTTTTCCAAGGTCAATTATTAGCAAAATACATTGTAAATGTTAGAATGGACATTTAGTGCCATCTAGTATTCAAACAAAAATGTTTCATATGAAAATATGCATTGGTGTTCATCATCATTTAGGGTAAATATCTCCTGGACGTGAATGCATGAGTAACGTCTTTGAACGCAGTTTAACAGTCGATGCAACTGCCATCCGCAAAGGGTTAAAATTCTGAAGTGAATGGGAGCTGGAGAAATGGCAGCCCTCACCTCGGGATTTAAATAATTTCTTTGAAGCCATTCATTTGTCAGACCTGCCAAGTATCTTGAATTTTTTGTATTTAGTATGAATTGTATCTTCCAGTAAGAAAATATAAATCCTATCCTTACAATTACAAATTTTTAATATTTTGGTGAAATTTCCCTATTTCCTCTTTATTTGCAAAATGTCCCCTCTTTTTTTATTCCCTTCCCAAAAGGTCACTAGTGCTTGATTTGCTGAAGAGAAAATGTTGATTGTTGAGTGTTATACTCAAAGAAAAGAAGAGCTTTTGCTTACAATTTTTCATTGTTTAGTGTACAACTTGTTTCTACAACACTCTACAAAATCTTTATTCTCCTGCTCTTCTAAGTTGTATAAAAATATTTTTTTTGTGCTACAAAAACCTTGATTCTAGTGCTGCCAAGTGCTATCTATGGAAATTAATCTTTTGTGCTGGGAAGTGCTACAAAAACCATAACTTCAGTGCTCTAAAGTTCTCCAAAACCTGCAATGGGACATAACATAGCTGCTTTTTGAGTCTAAATAACAGGAAATGAAACTTTCGACTGAAAATATAAATTAATATTTCATTCTAATAAAAAAAGACTAAAAAGGACTAAACAAAGTATGTTTTTAGTAGCCTTACAGGCTTGAGCATATATAAATGAATAGAAAGATGAACAGACAGTTTGTAAAATAATTTTTTTTTTTTTTTTTTTTGTAATAAATTAGCCAGACTCTGATTAAATTCCTACTATGTACGCTTGTATTATTTCTTTATGAAGAATTGTTGAGTGCAGAATTTGTATCTGTTTTAAACATGCTTATTTAAAGCTTTATTTTAAAAATGTTTGAGCCTTTTTATAATTTTTGACAGGTTTTAATTTTGATTTATTATTAATCTAGGTATTTTAAAATCTATAAAGAACCAAAACTTTTTCTGACAAAATTTAATTATTGTAATTTAGATTATAAAATCAATCAGAGTTGAACAAATTGTGCTTTGTTTTCATGTTAAGCAAGTTTTTGTTTCAATAAAAAATTCTTAATACTAAAATTTGATAATTCAAATTTGGATTCCCTGTAAATTTAAAATATCCAAAATTATGTTAATTATTTATGAAAGAAAATTGAGATAATAATTCTACTCATTTTTTTAGGATGATGCTGATTTAGCCACTAGAGCGATTCCCGAGCTAGTAAAGCTTCTTAACGATGAGGATCAAGTTGTCGTAAGCCAAGCGGCCATGATGGTTCACCAGTTGTCGAAAAAAGAGGCGTCACGACATGCAATAATGAACTCGCCACAAATGGTGGCAGCGTTGGTGCGTGCCATGACTTCTTCGAATGATCTGGAGACCACAAAATGTGCTGCAGGCGTATTGCATAACTTGTCCCATCATAGGCAAGGTCTTCTAGCTATCTTCAAATCTAGTGGCATACCAGCATTAGTGAAATTGCTGAGGTAAGTAGAATTGTATTTTGGGGAATAAATGTTAAAAATTGTCCCTATGTTTTGAAATATTTTCTTTTACTTTTTTATCTCTTTTTACTGACTATTCGTGTATTCTAAAGGGTTGTTTTTCCTTGAATTTTAACCATTGCCATAACATTTGTAAATAAAATGAGAAATTAGGAAATGTAATTAAAATTACATTTGCCCCTCGAGGTTTTTCTGGTTTCATAATTCAACATCCATTATAAGTGAATATGAGCCGATAAAACGATTAATTGAATTATTGAATAAAATCAATTCTATTTCAATGTAATATGGTCTGCCCATTTGTAACCTTAAATTTTAGAATAATTTGAAAAATGCTAAAATGAGAATTTTTGTGAACTGAAGGGCTTTTAAAAATCTGTTGATTTATAAGAAATTTTTATACATTTTAAAACCTCTAAATTGTATGTTTGTGAAATGAAATTTTAAGCAAAATTGTTTTGAGGAAAAATAACATTAAAAAATTGAGCTGGATAAATAAATAAAATGTTACGGGTATAAAGTGTCCTCATTATTTAAAACTAGAAAATATGCTAGTGTTGCTCGGTAATTAAATCAGAGTAGTAATATAAAATAACAAAAAGAAATTTTATTCATATAAATAACAGTGAAAATTGCATGCAATTCATGTACCTCAGCATAAAGGGTAGTACCTATTGACTTAAATATGTAAAAGTGGGTGCTTTACTATTGATTACAGTAATTTGTTGTTATCCATGGGGGTTATGTTCCATTAAAATGCTGCAGGACAAGATCTTAACTAGGGTTGCACTGAATACCATCTTTTGCCGAATACCGAATATTAAGTTAAAATTCTAACCGAATATTTGGCTGAATATCGAATATTCGGTTAAATTTTTTTAAAGGTAATATTTCTATTTTATGCTAATTTAAAATAGAAAATGTTTCTATTTTGTGCCTTTTTTAAATGCATTTACATTTAACATCCTAAATTTATTTGCATTTACATTAAGTATAATTATTAATTTAAAATAAATAAAAAATGAAATAAATCATTCCAAAAGCAAATTAATATAGTAAATGGCTACTTAATTTGGTTTATGTTTATCTGCATAAATTGATAGTTAATTTCTGATATGTGATAATCATGGCTTCATGTTATGTTATAGAGAATCTTGCATTTACCTTGCATACAAATACAAACCCAAGTTGCTTAAAATATCATTACAAATTAGAATTACAATTTATTCAAGTGAATTTTTGCTATCTTAGTCTTGTCTGTAATGTAACTGATAAATAATTTTATCAAAATTGAAACTGAGCAGTCAAATTCAAACATTGCCAAATCATTTTTCTTTTTAAAGTGCAAAAGATACTTTGCCAGAATGTCCAGCCATTCTTTTTACTTTCCTTATATACATAATGTATAAGGAAAGTATTGTGACGGGGTTGAAAATTTGAGTTCGAGTTTTTGACGGGAGAGCACGTTTCAAGCATCCCTGATCACGAATCAAACATTTTTGAAGTGATGTCTGTGTGTGTGTGTGTGTCAGTGAGTCTGTGGAGACGATAACTGACGAACGAATGGACAGATTCGAACAAAATTTGGTACAAAAATCACAATCCGTAAACACTGGAAGCCTATTGTTTTTATATGCAATCGAATGTTCAGCCCCCCCCCCCCTAAATTTTCTAGTGAAATTTTGAAAAAATCGTCAAAAAATCAAAACCGCTAATAAAATTATGCAAATAGACATTTCTTATGTAATTTTTCATTAGAAAACGATTGACATAGATTTTAGAATGCTAACATGAACCGTTCTCGAGATATTGCACATTTTTGAAAAAAATTATCAAAAAGTTATATAAAATTAAAAAAAAATTTCCTATTGAGAAACATGTTCACTTTTCATATATAATACCATGCGATAAATTGGGTGACATCATTCTTGTGGATCTAGCTTGTTCCATTCATGAAAAAAGATACTTTGAGTAATACTTTTGTATTTGATCGCCAATAGTCATTTATCTGCTGTAAGAATAACTTATTTCTTCGTCCATAATGCTTGGCGAGATTTTGGCAGAATGTCGCCAACTTGGCGACTTTTTGAAATGTTGCCAAATTAACGAAAATCTCACTAATTGGATAAAAATGATGCTAAATCAATGAAAATGATGACTAATTGTGAAAATTCAATATCTTTGAAAGAATATAAGTATCTATTATAAGAAAAACTTATTTTTTTTACTGTAAAAGTAGTAAATTCATTACATTATATAAGGAAAGTCATGTGTTGCCCACATCAGATTTTTTAAGTTGTTGTCACACCTAGTCTTGCAAACTACAACAGAGTAGATACTGATAGATAACTAAACAGTTACAGACAGGTGTACCCACCCTGTGACAAAAAACTTAACAAAGTAATCTTCTTTTCAGAAATCATTAAAGAAATTAGAAGGGTTGACTACAATGGGGCCACATACAGAGAAATTCTTTGGTTATCTTATTTGAGGCATTTTAATGGATACAAAGGAACGCCTATGACACCCTCAGTATCTTCTCTATTATCCTAAGTAAATGGGTTACTGCTAGAATTTGGAAATAGTTAGAAAGCTGAAAATAGCTGATAATAATTTTTTGACTGCCTTAAACCATTTACACCTAAGGCTGGTATGATTCAGAAGCAGCCATTTTAGACAGTTACTTCTACTTGGATGTGTTCCTGTAATATAAGTGCTCTTTATAGATAGTTATTTTACTTTGCACTTTGCATTATTATAGAAGAATGAGTTTTTATACTAAAGATAAGTCCTGTTTGGGATTTCTTTGAGATTTTAGATGAGGATGCAATGAAGGCTAGATGAAAGCTTTGTAAAATTTGTGTTTCTAGACGTGGTTTTGGAAGAAAAGCTACAACAACTGCATTAAATAACCATATGAAAATGAAGCATCCACATCAGCTGAAAGAAAATATAAGTTCAAGCAATGTGGAATCTGAAGCTGAAGTGTTTGATGTAGATCAAGACAGTCCATGCAGTAGTCATGGTGTAAAAAGAAAACAGCAAACGTTATAGGCTTGTTTTCAGAAGAAGAAAAACTGGGATATCAAAGATGCAAGATCAATAGATTTACATTATGCTATAGGTGAAATGATTGCCATTGACAATCAACTATTCAGCATTGTAAATGATACTGGTTTTAAAAATCTTATGTAAAAAGCCCAACCTCAGTACCAAATACCATCAAGGAATTATTTTACTGATAATGTCATACCTAATATTTATTTAAAATGCAAAAGTAAAATATCGTCACTAATTGAAATGGCTGAAGCAATTTCAGTTACATCTGACATATGGACTTCTGTTAACAATTTCAGTTTTATTAGTTTTACTGCTCATTGGATTACCACTACCGATTTTGAAAGAAAAAGTGCTGCTCTTAGTGTAAAGCACTTTCCTGGCAGTCACACAGGACAAAATATTGGTGAAATGTTAAAACAACTAATAGCAGATTTGATTGTATCCAAAAAATTACATATTTTGATTGGAGATAATGGACCTAACATGGTCAAAGCTGTTAGGGATGCACACATAAATAATACATCTTGCTTATACATGATGGAATTGAATCGCAAAGAGTGGTTAAAGCTATTATTTCAAACTCAAGAAAAATAGTTACACATTTCAATCATTCTCCCTTGACCTGTACTAATTACAAAAACTACAAACAGAAGAGTTGCATATAACTCCTAAAAAACTTTTACAAGATGTAAGCACAAGATGAAACAGTACTTTCTACATATTAGAACAAAAAAGGCTATTTCATTATTTTCAACATGAGTACGGAATTTGTAATTTAAAAGCAGATGAGTGGGACACCGTAGAAACTATCCTTCGTCTTCTCCAGCCATTTGAAGAAATTACGAAAATTATAAGTAGTAAAGAATCAATTCTATCAGAAGTAATTCCAACTGTTTCAGCTTTGAAATGTTACTTATCAAAAAATGGGCCAGAATTCATCGGTGTTGGTACATTGAAAGAGACATTGAAGACTGGACTGGCGGAACTCTTTTCAGATATTTACAAAAACAAATTTTTTTTTTTATCAACTCTGCTAGACCCACGTTTCAAAATGGCATTTTTCACTAATGATGATGAAGTTGAACTAATAATGAAGTTGAAACTAATAATGAAGTTGAAACTAATAATGAGTTGACGATAAGTGATACAGAAATTACACCAAAAGAGAAGGATAATTATTTTTCACAAAACGTGCACAATTCCTTTTGGCCGTGCTTTAGTGAAATTGCTGAATCCACAGAAACAACTTCAAATAAACATTACAGTTCATTTAAACAGACAAATAATTCTAATGAATTGAATGTTTACCTCTCGTTACTCTTGATACTAAGGAGTAACAATCCATTGATGTGGTGGCTAGAAAATCAGCATTCCAGCTCCATACTTGCAAAGATAGCAAGAAAGTACTTGTCTGCAACAGCTAGCAGCGTTGATAGTGAACGTTTATTTTCAGAAGCGGAGAATGTTTATGAGCCAAAACGTAATAGGCTGCAACCTGAAAATGCAGAACGTCTAATGTTTCTGCACCATAACTTACCTCTATTAAACTTTGATTACAAAGAATAATTAGTTTTACACCATATGAAATAATGTTTAAAAACAAAGAAATTAAAATACTGCAAAATTAAATATTCATCCAAGTGTTTCTTTTTTATATATATTAATCACCTTCACCTTTTTTTAATATTTGTGAAATGGTAATTGATATTTTTTTTTTAGCTGCATATTTTATAAAAAATTAACCTTTATATTTTTGAACACGTAATATTATGAGTTTTATTTTCTGGTTACTGTTTCATATTTAAATGAGTTAGTAAGGTTAAGGTGGGATAAGATTTAAGAAATATTGAAAAAACAACAAAATTTAATATCAGAGTGTTTTCTTTTACATTAAAATTATTTTAAATGTGACAATATTGATAAGTAATAATTTGAATTAATTTTGTACTATGATACTATAACTTTCATTCATTGTATAAAAAAATGTGTTTTACCAATTGTCGAATATTTAAAATTTTTTTTACTATTCGGTTCGGCCGAATATTAAAGTATTCGGCCGAACTGAATATTCAGTTTGACTGCCGAATAGGCAGTATACCGAATACCAACCGAATATTCAGTGTAACCCTAATCTTAACATTTGATTGCATTTCAAATCAATTTCCAGTATTCACAGATTGTAATATTTGTACCAAATTTTGTTTGAAATGCTCAATTAGTTCATGAGAGTTCGTGGATATGAATCCATGAACTCACAGATGCACACAGACCCAAAAAGGTTCGATTTGAGCTCAGGGATGCGTGAAACATGCTCTTTCATCGAAAACTTGAATTCGAATTTTTGAATCTGTCTCAATACTTTTCCATATATTATACTATGTATATAGGGAAAGTAATAGTAATAAGGATAGAAAGTAATAGTCAGTTTTCCTTTTGCGGTTTTGAATCCATGTGTAGTTTTATTTTTTCAAATTTGACTAAAAGATACAGTTCCTCAAACCATGTATAATCAAAGCCGTGGATAACATGGAATTACTGTATTTGTTTTAAAAATTTTACAAATTGAAACTATTCTAAGTTATGAGAATCATGTCTATAGAAACTGAGTTTTTCTCTTAAGTATCTCACTAGTTTTATAATTTAATAAAGTGTTGTTAATGATAAGATGACATTAAACAATTTTCTTTTATAAATGCCTAGTTCCCCTGTGGAGTCTGTTTTGTTTTATGCCATTACCACACTTCATAATTTGCTACTTCACCAAGAGGGGTCAAAAATGGCTGTCCGTCTAGCTGGAGGTCTGCAAAAAATGGTTACGCTTCTGCAACGTAACAACGTCAAGTTTTTGGCTATTGTAACGGACTGTTTGCAAATTCTGGCTTATGGGAACCAAGAAAGCAAGGTAATTCTGTTTAATAATTTTTCATGTTCAGAGATGAAAAGTGTTTTTTAAAAACTTGTTTCCTTTTCTAATTGTTGTAAAATAGTTTTGTATTTTTGGAATAGTAAAATCACTATTTATTCTTCACAATAAATCAATATCAGAGATTTGTAACCTTTTGCTATCGAGGAGTACCAGCATTATGTTAAAGTTTTCCAGGGAGAACCGTTAAACATTTATATAATTTTCTACATAAATCAAAATATTTCTTTATATTTTAATAATTTTTAGAATTTTAATGAAATGGACTTATCGTACTTACTACTATTTTTGTGATTACTACAAAATTTTAGTTATTAAACGAAGTTTAACTGAAACACAATTGGGCCATTCCATATCAAATCAACACAGAAAAGTGACATTTTCAACCCAACCGACACAGAATTTTTTAAAACTTGGCTATTTTGTTGTCCACTCATATGACACTATGCAAAATTTTATCCCCCAATTCTCATTAGTTTTTTATTTATAAAAATTTGAAGTTTGGAAAATCTAATTTTTTATGATTCTTGACATATTCAAACGTTTGTATATTTTGATTTTGTTGATACACTATTTATCTCTACAACACAAAAATTTCAAGTTGGGAAAACCATGGGCTTATAGAGAAAAAAAATTCTAAACAAATATGTTATATGAGAAGCTATTTGAAAAATGCTGGAAACAACATAAAAGCATAATTGACTAAATAATTCTTAAATAAACATTATATTTAACTAAAAGTTATAAACATTTATTAATGTGCATATAATTTTATATATATATATATATATATAAAAATAAATTATTAAATCCAAAGTTAGAATGTATGTAGTAACTCATAATACACTATTCCAAAATTTTCTACAAATACAAAGAAATTAAGACAAAAAGAGGAAATAATAAAGCAGAATGCAAGTCATAAGGACAAAGACAACACTATAAGAGAATCATATAGATTCCCTGTAAGGTGTTAACCCTACAAGAACAGATTTGATGAAGGGGAAATGTCAGCTGTGGTTTACATAAGACATTAAGTTGTTATGGCCACGTTAAACATCATACATTTCCGCCTTCACCAAATCTCACACTTTATTAAAGAAAATAACATATGTACATAGGGCGTCAACCGGGTTCCAAACATAGAATCAATATACACGATAAATCAAGACAAGCACAAGTAGAGGAGGTCCCCGGGACTAAGATTTACAATTCAAAGAGGAAAGAGAAGTTTACATAGTATTTACATTTGTAGAGTGCTTGGAATTTTCGTTGGTACCAGCAACAGAGGGGTGCTGGTTCCCCAGGTAAACTTGAGTGGAAGTTTTGGTGTTCGGTCCCACTATAAGTTCTTCAGGCTTGTAGGGTCCTTCACAGTCCACCACATTAGCATAGTAAAAATTCTTCTTTAGGTTTGAGTTAATAGGGGCATGGTAGGCCTTCATGCAGTCCCGCAATGGGACGTGGCAGTGCTTCAGTTCCATTTCAATGCTCACGTCCATTTGTGTGGTAGACACACTATTTTTATGTTCATGGAGCTGGTTTTTGATGACAGGGCTTTTGCTTCATGGTTGTTGCGTGCGGTCCTGTGGTGCCTCGCATGGTCCCGCGAAAGCTCTGTCAAGGAGTTCTCCGATGGAGTCAGGGTTGTAATATATATATGTATGTATAATTTTTTATTTATTTTTTTTGCTCAATTTTAAGATTTGAAAGAGAATGTAAATAGTTCAAATAATCTAAATAATTCAGCTATTCAATAAATGCTGGAAACCCACACAAAAGCATAACTGATTAAATAATTCTTAAGAAATAAACCTTATCATTCTTAACTAAAAGTTAAACATTTTCTAATGTGCATATGATTTTAAATATTTTATTTTGCTAAATTTTAAGATTTGAAAAAGAGTGCAGATATTTTTTCTTAAGCACACTTACTAACATTGCATTAAGTAAACATACTAACATTTTGTGTATATGTGGTTGGTCTCTGTCCAGCGATGTTTAAATGGACTGTAAATTTTTCTTATAAAATATAATTTATTTACTGGTTGGTGTGACTAAAACAGAAACTTAACTATTTCTTGGTATTGTAAGCACACACAAAAGCTGCCAACAGAGTTTGATTCCAATGTTGGTTAGTGGGTGGATAGTTCTTAATATAAAATAATGTATTTCAGTGATATTGAAACCTAGTTCAGTAGATTAAACAATAAAAACTGGAATAAAATATTTAATTTTATTTTTAGAATTTTCATAGCTCCCAATCTTACTAACATGACCTTCAGCTATATTCTCATGTTCTGGGGTCATAAATTATTAAGTCAAGTAAAGGTCTTATATTTCCATTGGATGAGTGGGTGGGCATCTAATAAATATATTTATTTGGCGTGGGTGAAATGTACCAGTAATCTTAAAACTATTGTGAATCCAATGACATAGATTTTTGATTTTGGCATATCCATAAAGAATTTCAAGGCACCGCTTTACATAATGTACACTCTTTGGTTTTAGTAAGCCAAAAGCATATTCAATACACTTTCTTAATGTAAAAGGGCTCTATGTTTAATTTATGTTTGCCATCTAGTTTACTGATTTTATAAAATAACTAAAATTAATTTCTAAACAAATGAATTGATTATTTTATTTAATTTATGTTTTTTAATGATGAATTTAGATATTTTTAATAGTGCACAAGAAAATCTCCCTAAATTTATTAATAATGAATTACTATTAGCTTCAGAGCAGTTTGCATTAGCATCCTGGGAATCCCAATTTTTATAACCTTTTGCTATACAGTTCATAAAATTTTTTCAAATTTTACAAATGACATCCCATTCGAGATCATTATTTTAAATATTTAAAAATATAGCTGTTTAAAAAATATGAAATAAAAAATACTAAGAGAAAAATCATAATTTTGTATGAGCTGAAACTTGTCTAGTAGAAAAAATTTCAAAGTAATTATAAGCAGCTCCCCTTTCTCATTCTAGTCAAGCCAAGGCGCTTCTTTTCGAGGTGCCTGCAGCCAGGGTCACTTAACCCCACATTGAATATAGCAAAAAAGTACAGTTTTTGCGACGAACAATATGAGATATAGTAATGCACTCCACTTTTGAAGGGTGCTATGTGGAAGTCGCTTTTCTTGTTATATTAGATGGAGATTCTGTCTTGGATGGCTGATCTGGTGAGTAGGTTGCAAAGGGAAGTACAGGGAACTGTAAAAACAGGTAGCCACTCAGAACAATTAGACTGAGGAAAGGCTCAAAATTAAATGGAAGTCAATTAGTAAATTAATAAATTAAGATTTAACAGGATAAACAGAAATTTAGATTTTAAATGAAATTAAGATTGCATTAACAACAGTTAAGTAAAATTAAAGTAAATTAATAAAAATGGATAACTAACGTGGTAAAGAGTACTGGTCTGACACAAGTATCGCGAGCAAAAGCTAGCAATCCTATTGGCCTGAAATCCTATTGGCTGAGCCGTGAAAGAAGAGGTAGTGCCGAGTCTGTTACCGAGGTATTGAAGTTGTGCCATCTACCATCATCGATCAGGGATGAAAAACTAGGAAACTCCTCTTTGAAGAACGAGATATCGACATTTTTTCCATTTAGTTCCATGGGAACCAAACAGAAGATGTCGAGGCCTGCACTTCCTGAGATAGGTGTTAGAAACACAATGAAAACAAACTCGCGTATCTGACTAAAGATACTGTCAAAATCTAAAGGTTAAATTTCTCCCGGTTAACTGTCTGGAATTTGGATCGTTTGTTTTGTGTCTCATATCTTTTTCATTTGAGTTCCTGTAGATCGTGACGGAATTTGTTCGGAATATGCTAATTTCCATTCAACAGGAAATTGGCATAATCCGGGAAAAACTTCAACTTCAAACTGATATAAATACACCCTGTGTGGGTATGTATCAGTAGGTCTGTCGTAGTGAAGGTAAAACCGAGCTAGTAGAGCTTGTAAGGTGATCGATATGTAGATCATTTTAGTCAACCAGTTGTGGCCTTGAATCTATATTAGTCATGTTTGTTTGACTTAGATCCTATGACTGATGATGTAATATCAGTAGATTTTCAGTTTAGACAATGTTCAACAATGTTGTATCTATTTACCTGTTAACTGTATCAAAGTTAATGATGCAAGTTATTTATGTTAGTTATGCTTCAGTTTTTAAGTAATAAATTAGTTTTTCATTTGTAAACCAGCCTTGTCATACCTTGAGTATCTTCACACCATTCTTGTGATGTCGTAACTACTACTACGCAACTTCTGATACCATGATGTACTTCCTTAAATTGTATGTACATCTATAGGCTTGGCAATTTATCTATAGCTTTGCCTTTTCCATCAATAGGAAGGTGTGATCAGATTGTAGATCTGGTCTACATCTCTCATACAGGGTCTACTGGAGTTTTTCTTGTAGAAATTTTGTGTAAATTGCCAAATCTGCTCTGAAATGCCAGGGCTTTAAGGCCGTGATGTATTACTTCATTCTGGACATTTCTAGAAGCATTAACTATGCAATGCAAACATTATTTTGGAAAACTTGCAGTCTCTATATGGATTTTTGCTGCCACCCCCTATACTGGGCAGGCTTAAAATAATGCTGATGCGATGATCTGTTTATAAACGATTACCTCGTTAGGGAGGGAAAGGTGGGAATTTCAACCGAGAAGGGGAAGCAGCACTTTATACGATTTATTGACTGTTTTCAGCTTATTTTTGATGTTCTCTCTGTAAGTCATGCGAGTGTCGAGAGTGACACCCAAGTACTTAACGGAGTGGGAAAAGGAAATGGGTTCATTGAAAATTTTAAGATTGAAGTTATGATTAAGTTCTCGGTAGTTACGTTTGAAAATACGCACTGCAATTTTGGAGGCATTAATTTTAATTCTCCAGGTAACGAGCCAGTGCTCAAGGCTATTTTTAATGTAGCTTTGTAAGGTGTTTATTGAGTTGTATGGTGAGCAACTTCTTTCTCATTCCATGCCCTGAAGCAGTCACTCTACCCCCTTTTATGATGGCAGGTCATTTGCTGGCATTTTAGAAAGATGAAAAGCATTTAGTTAGTGATATCTAGCAGAGCAGACCATTCTAATACATAGAATTCAAATACTCTTTGGTAAAATAGCTAATATTTGAATTTTTTTTTGCACATGCTTTCAGTTTCATGAAACTTTTGTTTTAGTTGTTACAATATTTCAGATTCTGCCTTTTTCCCGAGATATATCACTAGATGATAACACAAACAAAACTTTGTTCCTTAAAGATTTTTGTATTCTTTGTATACTTGGCTTCATTTGATCTTTTCCCTTGTCAGCATTAGTTGTTCTAAGATTGCTGATTCATTTCACCCACCCCAAACGTCTGTTTTCATGGGGTTACCCATCCAATGGAAACACCAGGCCTTTACTAGACTAAACAATTTATGACTTCAGAACATGAGAACACAGCTGGCAATCATGTTTGTTGGATTCATACACACTCATCCAAATTGCTGCTCTAAGTCTACGGACGAGTCGGGTGGTCTGGGCTCTTAGGGGACTGGCCGTCCAACAGCTGCTCATGTCCTCAGATGAGTTGGGCGGTCTGGGTCTTCAACACTATTAGGGAGCCGGCCACTTACCACAGTTTGGAAAAACATAAGAATTAATTGAAAAAATTTAATATTAGTAGCAATACACTATAAGGATCATTCCATGTCAAATCAACACAGCCTTCAACCCGACCGACACAGATTTTTTTTTTTAAACTTGGCTATTTTGTTATCCACTCATATATAAGACTATGAAAAATTTGAGTCCCCAATTTTCATTATTTTTTTATTTATAAAAATTATTTGAAGTTTGGAAAATTTTGTAATTTTTCATAAATCTTGACATATTCAAACGTCCGTATATTTTGACCTAATCAACGGATTGTGCCAAAATAAAGCTTATTTTATAACTTAGGGTATGACCTTTCTTGTGATATATCACATGACCTTGCAAATGATATTTTTCATTTCAAGATCACTTAATATGACCTTTGACCTTGAACTGCAAAAAAAGTATCTAAATTTTTTCAAAAAAATATATTTTGTTGATACACTATTTACCTCCATTATACAAAAGTTTCATGTTGGGAAAACCAAGGGCTCATAGTAAAAAAAATTCTAAATAAATGCGGCTGTTCGAAAAAATATTGGAAACCCCATAAAAGCATAATTGATTAAATAATTTTTAAATAAACATCATTATACTTAACTAAAAGTTATAAACATTTACTAATGTGCATATAATTAAACAAAATTTTTTTTGGCACAGATTTTAAAATTTGAAAGATAATGTTTCTATTTTGTCTCTCTAAATATGCAATATAAATATATCCTTATATAAATATATATCCTTATATAAAAAATATTTCAGTAATATTATACTCTAGTGGAATACAGAATAAAATCTTTAATTTTATTTTCAGAATTTGCAGTCCCCCAATAGTGTTGTTGTTGTTGAGACCCAGACCGTCCAACCTACCAGAAAGGTGTAAGGTAACTAACTGTCTGGATGGCCGGGAAGAGCCACCAAATTTAGACCGGAACCCAGTGGGGGAGGCATCCACAGGAACCGTACCATCTTTCCCCTAATAGTGTTGAAAACTCAGATCACTCAACTTGCCCTAAGGCATGAGCAGCAAATTAAATATATTCATTGCAAAGTTTTCATCCTACTATAATTCTATATGAGCATAAATTATGATAATTTGAATGTTTAAAAGTACTCAAATTGATACTATGTAGGTAAAACTTCTCATTCTGTATAGAAATAAGGTTGTATAACCATCTGATTTTGCTTTAATTAGATTTGCTCTTTCAAAGCTATTGTTCAATATTAAAAATTATTTTATAAAAAAAATTAGCTCTAACTACTGTCAAAGAATTCGAAAATAGAATCTTCATTTGAACACAGCGTATAAAAGTTCGGGCGCGGTAGCCCATTGGTTAGCGCGCTGGAGTTGCACTCGGTAGGCTCGGGTTCGATTCCAGCTGCTGCCAAAACTGCCGCCGTGTTCACGCGGAGTACGATCACGTTAAACATGTGGGTCCGTAAGTCCTTCCGAGAGGTTGGTAGTAGGGGAAGGAGGGTACTGTCCCTGTGGATGCCTCCCCCACTGGGTTCTGGTCTAAATTGGGTGGCACTTCCCGGCCGTCCAAACTGTTACCTTACACCTTTCTGGTAGGTCAGACGGTCTGGGTCTCAACAACAACAACAGCGTATAAAAGATAAAAATCTCAGTGAAAGATTTTTGGAATTTTTAAACATAACTTTTCAGTAATTTTGCAAAATTTCCCTAAAAAAAAATTGAATTAAAACTGCAAATTTAGTGTCATTTCAAATAATTATTCGTGTTATTTTGTGCATACAAACTCATTTTAATGAGTTGTGCATTTCTCACTAAATAAAAGAGTTTAAGTTACAAGAAAAGTATTACAAATACGAACTTTTCAATTTTAGTAAAATATTTACGACCATTATTGTAATAAATAATTTTAATCATTATGAAGAAAACAATTCCACCAAATCCCAACACTTACACTGAATGTACTTATACATATGTATAAAGCTCTTTATCTTTCTGCACAAATCAATTTTATACTGCAGAAATTGTGCATTAATTCACAGTAAAGGCTCCAATTCTGGAAACCTGTTCGTCCTAGGACTTTTTTACCTGTCATTGAATTTAACTAATGGACTCGTCCAAAATCACGTGACTCAAATGCCTTCTTGTTGGAGTCAAATAGTACAGGTAATCAAGCAGCATAAAAGCATGAAATTTATCAATTTCTAGTTTTGAAATCGTCGCATCAAGCTTGTTTCTTTACTACAAGTACTATAAAATAGTTATTGGGAAAATGTATTTGCATGAAATTTTAAATTTCTTATATTAGAAAAATGTTTTATCCATTTTTGGTCGTTTTTAAAGAATGTGTAATATTTATTGATCTGCAATAAAAAATTCATAAAATTTACTGGTATTTTTGTGGTAAGAAACACTGATTTATAGTTCACTTGAAAATGTACCCAGCTTTGCTTGGGAGTTAAAGCAGGGTAGTTATATAAAATAACAAAATAAATATATTTTACTTGCATAAATAATAGTGAAAATTGCATGCCACAATTTAAATCTTAACTTCAACAATCTCTGCACAATTAAACCAATTTATATATTAACCACCACAAAATAAGTGCCCACTACTTTAATAATACAGATACAGGTAACACCGTACTCTAAATCTTGAAACTCAAAACCTCAAAGAATCTCACACAGGATATTTTTCTAGTCCAGAAAGAAGGTTAACACTCTGATCTCCCCTTAACAAAATGAGTCTACCCCTTCTGCCATATGTGAAAGTGGTAGAACTTTGACCCTATATGTCACCTTTATGGGGTGAAGTGAAGGGTCTGCTGACTGCTAGATTCATTAAAAAAAATAAATTAAAGACATGGCTAGGTTAAAAAAATTATTAATCAACAGATGGGTTTATGAAATTATTTTTGTTTCTGGAGTAGTCTGTTATATACGAGGCATGTTTTTTAAGTAAGTACCGTTTTGGAATTAAAAAAAGACGTGCAAAGATATCGCAATAATTTTATTTCTACATGAAAGCCTGTACCTTAATCTACTTTTCTACATAATTTCCGTGAATATTGAGGCACTTGTCATAACGTGGCACCAGTTTTTGAATACCCTCCTCATAAAATTCTGCCGCCTGACTTGTTAACCACTGTATCACAACTGTTTTGACTTCGTTATCGTCTTGAAGACGCTGACCACCCAGGTGTTTCTTCAAGTGCAGGAACAAATGGTAGTCGATGGGCGCCAGATCAGGGCTGCATGGAGGATGATCTAGAGTTTTCCATTTAAAAGATTTGATGAGATCTTTGGAAAAATCTTCACCTTCATTGTGGTACCGCTCAAGGAAAGTCAATGCACTGCCTAAACGTTGGGTTTTGTGCAAATCCGTCAACATTTTTGGAACCCAACGTGAACACAATTTCCGGTAATTCAAGTTCTCGGTCACAATGCGATACAAAACACTACGAGAATATTGAGGAAACCAGTCGCACATTGATGAAATTGTAAAGCGTCTGTTTTCTCTCACCTTTTCTTCCACTTTCTGCACCAAATCTTCATTAAAGACCGAAGGACGCCCACTCCGTTCTTCATCATGCACATTTGTGCGGCCATCTTTAAATGCTCTCACCCATTTCCTTACCATTCCATCACTCATAATGTTTTGTCCGTAAACTTCACAGATCTCACGATGAATATCGATCGGTTTTACGCCTTTAGCACTAAGAAATCGTATAACAGCCCGTACTTCACAATCGGCGGGACTCACGATTGTCGGAGGCATCTTAAACACTCAGTAAACAACGTATACAATGAAGAATCAGACTGTAATGGCGTCAGTGCGTAGACAAGAGATGTAGGTAACCAGCGCGCATGCGCGGAACGCCGACCGTAGCGCTGCGGCGGCGGAATCGCAAAACGGTACTTACATAAAAAACATGCCTCGTATTTAGGAGCTGCTGTTAAAATATGAACATTGGATGGCATGTCAAATTTTGTATATTATATAAAAATCAGAGAGGTTTAAAATGCATAAAAAAGTATATATATTTTTTAAATTCTTTAAAATTTGTCTATTCATTGTATGAACTCTGTTCAAAGTTTATTTGAAAGAGAATTTTTCTATCTCCCCAATGGTGTCGAGATGGAAAATCTGTCATAATAATTTAGGCCACCAAGGAATTGATTTGTGTAAATATTTATCTAAATTGGGCTAAAACATAAAATAACTAAAACACTAATTTGAAATTGAATAAAATAATGCTGGGGTGCACCCATTCGGGTCCTGAAGTATGTGTACTAAATTTCATGACCGTATGATGCTTGGATTTCTTGTTACAGACTGAACACATAGACAGAAATAAAGATACACAGACATCTTTTTTTATTATGTAAGATAGTTATAAAATGAAAATCATGCATTTATAAAATTTCAAATATTTAAAAAAATATATTTTATGGATTGCACTGTCAATAAGACTTTTTATACCATTTGTGAACTAATTTATTTAAAATAGCCTTTTGTATTCATTTCATATTTATACAGTTGAAGTGTTACTGTAAAATTTGGCTTAGTCAAAGTCTAGTTTAAATTTGTTCTAGATGGGCTTATGAGTTTTAATTAATGAAGCTCCAGTTCCTATATTTATTTTATTTCATTTTTAAGGAGTTATATTATATTAAGGCTTCTTAAAAGTATAAATATATCATTTTTAAATTTCTTTATAGCTTATTATATTAGCCAGTGGTGGACCTGCTGAACTTGTGCGCATTATGCGATCCTATACTTATGAAAAGCTGCTTTGGACAACATCTAGAGTTTTGAAGGTTCTCTCTGTCTGTTCAAGTAATAAACCTGGAATAGTTGAAGCTGGTAATTTAATATTATGTTTTTCTATCTCTAAACTTTCAAATATCACAAAACCTAAATCTAAAATATTTCCAATTAAGTTTGTTATTACATGCATTTTTAAAAAGTTTCAAAAATATTTTAAAATTATCAAAGAAATTAAAATTTTTGAGTAATTTGCTAATAGTGTGTGCTCAAAAATTTGTTTGATATCAGAATCATGCTTTTAGGTAATTTTAATTAAAATAAAACCATTGTTTGAAACATTGGTGTCGTACAATACTTATCACTAGCCGAATATCTGTTGAAAATAAACTGTCTCACAATGAGCAACCCCGAATAATGTAATTTTCTGAATAATTTGTGTTTCACATTTATTCGGCAAATCAAAAATTTTGGTGTGCAGAACCCCCCTAAAGAAAAAATATTGGGAAACTGAAATTGTACACCCCATTCCTTTTTAATTGTCTACTCGTACAGTAAATTTGAAGTCTCTACCCTATCGCGAAGCATGCTTTTTCTATCATTTCAACTTTCGAACGTTTTCTGTATAGCATTTTCTTAAATGAACATTTTTGAAGAACTGTATTCATCTTGGTTTTCTTTTATCAAATGATTAGCCTATGTACCAAATTTCAAACCTCTATCACATTGTAAAGAAAGCATATCTCATTTATTCATCAAAGCGAATATTTTTAGTGTGCGACCCCCCCCCCCCCCCCCCCCACCTCCACCCTGCAATAACAGATGTTGGAAAACTGAAATTGTACACTTTCTTTCTTTCCAACTATCTACCCGTACACCAAATTTGAAGTCTCTATCTCATCGAAACATACTTTTTCTATCATTTTACCTTTCGAATGTTTTTGTGTGGAGTACCCCTCCTTAAATGAGCATTTTTTAAAAACTCTATTGTTCTTCGGTTTTCTGTCAGACGATTTGCCCATATACCAAATATCAAGCCTCTATCTCATTTTAAAGGGGCATTTTTCATTTATTCCAAAAATCGAACATTTTGGTGTGTGGAACCCCCTAAAGTAGAAAATATTGGAAAAATAACATTTCACACTTTTTTTCCTTTCCAACTATACCCATACATTAAATTTGAAGTCTCTATCTTATCGTGAAGCACGCTTTTTCTATCATTTTACTTTTCGAATGTTTTTGCATGGAGTACTTACCCTTACCCCCTTAAATGAACATTTTTGAAAAACTGTATTCTTCTTGGATTGTTTACAATATGATTGGCCCATATACCGAATATCAAGCCTCTATCATATTTTAAAGGAGACATTTCCTATTTATTCAGCAAATCAAATGTTTTGGTGTGCGCCACCCCCTAAAGTAGAAAATTTTGTAAAACTGAAATTGCACACTTTCTTCATTCTAAACTATCTACTTGCGCATAAAATTTGAAATCTATCTCATCCCAAAGCATTTTTATTTATCATTTCACCTTTCAAATGTTTCTCTCTGGAGCACACCCTTAAACGAACATTTTTGAAATCTCTTTTGTCTTAAATGCTTTTATCAAATGCCCATATACCAAATTTCCAGTCTCTATCAAAATTTAAAGCAGGCGTTTCTCATTTGTTCGGCAAATTGAAAATTTTGGTGTGCGGCACACCCTAAAGTAGCAAATACTGGAAATCTGAAATTGCACACTTTCTTACTTTCGAACGATTTACCTATACCCTTAGTTTGAAGTCTTTATCTTATCGCTAAGCATGCTTTTCTATCATTTCACTTGTCGAACATTTTGGTGTGGAGTACACCCGCTATAGAACATGTTCGTAAAATTTGATTTTTCCAGAGTTTTTTTTTCGAACTATTGACCTATGTACCAAATTGTAAGTCTATTTATTCGGGAAGTGCCTAAAACGAACCGTAACAGACAGATGGACACTTGGCAATTAGTATATATAGATATTTAAATGTCATGTTATTTTATTTTTGAAATTTGTAGACTTGCATTTCATTTGTTAATCAAAATGAATTTATATTTGCAATTATCTATTTTTATTTCTCAATATCTTTGATTTCGCTATAAAAATTTTAATAGTCAGTAGAATAATATGTAAAAGCATGTCTTTAGTAAGACATAGCACCTTTTCAGCTATAAATTGGTAGTATTGTATGTTGTTTTCAGTTTGGTATAAAAGTAATTATTTATGTATATTTTGCATGGAATTATTATAACATGTATTGCCCACAAATTATAAAAATAATTTTATTTGATATACAAGGGTTATTTTTTAACTAAGGTCCATTTGTGAATACCGTTTGAAATTCTGCTTACGCATGAGAATGAGTGTGCACACAGACTTCCGGCATTCTTTGAGTAAAATCCGACACCATTTGCATTCATGGCATCAGTCTGTTCGCTTCGTATGTTTCGTTAAAATGTTTAAGAAAATCGAGTGCCCCACCAACTGTGAAATACAGTCAGTCATGCGATTCTTAACAGCAAGAAATAATGACATCTGCGGACATTCATCGTCAAATATGTGAAGTTTACGGTGACAATGCAATGAGTGACAGTAAAGTGCGAAAATGGGTGAGATTTCAGAAAAACATCCATGACAAATCGCTCTCTGGTCGGCCATCTGTAATCACTGACGATTTGGTGCAGGCAGTTGACGCTAAAATTCACACAAACAGGAGATTCACAATTTCCAAGTTGTTATCGGAATTCCCACAAATTTTAATGTTAGTTTTGTTTACAATTGTGTCTAAGAACTAATGTGTCTAATCGTTAAAAATGTTAGAGCTCAAGAAATTGTGCTGTCGATGGATTTCTAAATTGCTGAGTGAGGAACACAAAAAGAAAAGATTGGCAAGTGCTCTAACATTTTTAACCCTCTACAACAAGGAAGTGATGACTTTTTGAGTCATATCGTCACAGGAGATGAGACATGGGTGTCCCACGTGACTCCTGAATCAAAACAACAATCGATGGAGTGGCGACACACATCATCACTGGTCAAAGTGAAAGCAGAACAGACACTTTCAAAGTGCAAAATCATGGCAACTGTTTTGGGACAAGCAGGGTGTTTTATTAGTGGACTTTTTGCTGCAAGGAACAACAATTAACTTGGCTTTCTTAGACAAGGACTTTCTTAGACAATCTTAGACTTGGCTTTCTTAGACTTGGCTATCTTAGACAATTAACTTGGCTTTCTTAGCAAGGCCACATGCTGTGGCTCAAACTTAAAATCTGATCGAATCTTTTGGCTGGAAGGTATTCGATCGCCTGCCATATAGTCCAGACCCTGCGTCTAGCGACTGCCACCTATTCTGCCATCTGAAGAATTTTCTGGGCGGCAAGCGTTTAGACACTAATGAAGATGTGAAAACAACCGTGAGTAATTGGCTATCATCACAGGCGGCAGAGTTCTATGATGACGGTATCCAAAAACTGGTATACCGTTTCGATAAATGTTTAAATCGGCAAGGAAATTATGTAAAAAAATAGAGAATTGAATGTAAATTCAGAAAATAAATGTTTTTTTGTAAAAAATGTACTTCTTTTGTATTGCAAAACGGACCTTATGTAAAAAGTAATCCTCGTATATTATAGTTTATTAATTATAAGTTAAATAAATAAGGAAAATCTAAATAAAAAAATACCAGCCATGACTACCCACAGGATATTTTTTTTAAATAACACCACTAAGAAAATTATTTTTACTATAGAGCTAATATATGTTTTTATTCTGTGAATTAAAGTTTTAAATAAAAAATAAAATTTGATAAATTTTAAATTACCATAATTTTATGATTTCATACTTAAATGAAAACTATCTAATGTTCATATGCAGCTTTATTTCTCATTTTATTTGTTGTAGGGCTTCTGATGATCTTGCCTTTATCTTAGCCACTTTTATATGTATGAAACCCGCTCTTGAAGCATCATTTGTGAAGAATTATCCAAATTTAAATTCACTTTTTTATACTTCTTGCCTATTTCAACCAGTATTAAATAATACAATTGCTTCAATTACATTAGGAAAAATATATCTGCCTTCATAATGGTAAGTAAGGATGCATGTACATAAAAACAAGCTTTGTTTGTATTATTTGACAGATGTGCCAAAGGAAATTTTGATTGTGATACAGACATTTTTTTATTGTTGCGGGCATTATTTTAGTGAGATTACAATGTGATTGCTTTTTAATTGTACCCCAAAAATTTAAACCATTTTTTAAAGTATGTCTGAAAAATCATATTTTTGAAGCAGAAAAGGTACTATCTTCTCTTAAGCTATTGATCATTCTAGTTATGCACTGTTATGGGAAGTTTGATGTACTTTTAGTTTCAAAGGTGTGTAAATGTGATAAGTTTTGTCATAACTGTCTGTAGGTGGTATGCAAGCCCTAGCCATGCATTTGGGTCACCAGAGTCAGCGTCTTGTTCTGAACTGTTTGTGGACTCTCAGAAACTTATCTGATGCTGCTACCAAACAGGTGTGTACTTCCCTCAAGATTATCTCTAGTTATTTGTCCCTTAAAATATCAGCAGTGATGTAGGAAAGCCTATTGTAGGAACTTAATAAAACCCACACGTGACATGTTTTTATATCTTTATAAATAGTTCAAGATTTGTTATCTGTAAAATTACTTTACTTACTTGAAATAGATAATTTACAGGGGATTTAAGAGTGAAGTTAAGGAATTTGCAACTAGTAGCTCAGCATAAATAAAAATTGCCAAACTGGGAAATTTATGAAAGCAAGGAAGTAACATTTTTGCCCTTTTCTTAAAAAATCTCTGAATTCAATAATTTTTTTTTGTAAAAAAAAAAAAATCCCCTTAAGCAACCTATTACATCAGTCTCATATGCAATCATTATATTAAATTGACATTCAAGGAAGGAAATTTGATACCATAACTTGAGAAGCTGTAATAAACCATAGGCAATTAATACAGTCAAACCCCCACTGTAATGAACCCTGGATACAATGAACTTTTCTGGATGCAATCGTTATGATGAACTTTTCACACGGTTCCAACTGAACTATTCAACCAATGTTATTTCAATTGCTTAGTATGAATTTCCAGCAGCAAGGAGTTCTGATACAGTGAACCAAAATCACCTTTCTTGTAGTTTAGCTCTAGGTATTTCAGAAGAATTTCACTACTCTTAATAAAACTCACAGTGGCATGTGGGTTTTATTAAGAGTAGTGAAATTCTTCTGAAATTCACCCAGCAAAAATTATTTGTCTTTTGTTCTCTTTTGAGCTTGTTTCCTCAAAGGTAACATGAGAAGGTCTTTGCTGTTGCTCCTTCCCTCTCCTCGCTCAACCAGTTTCTTAGGGAGTGAAATTCTTTTCATAGCTCATTGCTCATTTGAATCATTTGCATGGTCAATGTCACATTGTTTCAAAATGGCTGGTGCTGGAAGCGAAAAACTTTTTCAATCGAATATAAAATGAAAATTATTAAATAGATAGAAAATGGTGAAAGTCAATTGGTGATCTATAGAGAATTTTCTTTACCTAAATCTGCAGTTTGTATGATTTGGAAAAATCGTAGCATGATCATATCTGCCTATAAAAATAATTTGAATGGAAAGAAAAGATTGCAAGGCCTAATGTTGAAGACCCAGACTGTCCGACTCATCCTGAGGACTTGAGCAACTAATTGGATGGCCGGGAAAGTGCAAGACCTAATGTGAAAATGTAGAAGAGGTACTGTTGAAATGGTTTACCATCCAAAGAAATAAAAATCTCCCAATAACGTGGCCATGCTACAAGCAAAAGCCAACAAATTCACAAAATGGTGTGAAAAAATGTTTCACGTGTTCCAACGGATGGCTCGAAAGGTTTTCTAGTGTTTTATAAATCAATATAACATATGTCCTTCAATTAATTATTAGTTCCTTAATTAGTCGTATTTAATTTGCATTAATATTTGCATCACATAATTAAAGATATTTAAATGATTTTGTGGGAATTTTTTGAAGTATTTTTTTTTAATTGGATGTAGTGAACTTCTGAATCGGTTCATTCAGGTTCATTATAATAGGGTTTGACTATAATATGATTTTTTTTTTTCAAATTGCACAATTTTTACTTCCCTTAACTATGAATATTACATGATAAAGAAATTTTATGTGATTTTTCTTAACAGAGTTTAACCAGTGTTGTTTTCGATCTGATTTTAATGAAGAAAAAAAAAGCTGATTTTATACTCATTGTGGTTTTACCTTATCAACCTGTAAATATATAAATAGATTAAAATTCTAAATAAAATACTTAACCCTATTGCAATATTTTTCATATATATACACTGTATTATGCGGAAAGAAAAATATAAATTCTTTGCTAATTCTTGTCATAACTAAACATATATGTATATAATGGAAATTTTTTGTAGGATAATGTGGATGGACTGTTGCAAGGCCTTGTTCAACTGCTGGGCAGTAGTGATATCAACGTGGTTACTTGTGCTGCTGGAATTTTATCGAACATGACTTGCAATAACCATCGCAACAAAGTCACTGTTTGCCAAGTTGGAGGTATTGAGGCTCTAGTACGTGCAATTATTCAAGCTGGAGATCGAGAAGAAATCACTGAGCCTGCTGTAAGTAGTGGTATTGGGATTGTATTATTTTGTTTGTAATTGATATGATTTGTTAATTTTTAAACATATGTTAATTTAGTTAGAAATTTTGCAAAACAGGCTTTAAAATTCTGAATTTTTATTTTTTATTGAATTGCTAGGTGTGTGCTTTGCGCCACTTAACAAGTCGTCATCCTGAAGCTGAAATGGCTCAGAATGCTGTTAGATTGCACTATGGATTACAAGTGATTGTTAAACTATTGCACCCTCCAAGTAGATGGCCACTGATAAAGGTGTGTATTACTTTAGTTGCCACATTCTGTATTGTATATATTAAATTTGCGATAAGTAGTTTGTAATTTATTGTTATATGAGGTGCCATCCAAAATTTCCCGGATTGTCGCTGTATAACCGAAACGTTAAATAGTTTCAAAGTGTACCAATAGATGGCAGTAGGTACTTGTTATGCGAGCCAGTGTGCGAAATTTCATCGTGAATGAAGCAGTTCTCGCTAGTATAGATGCCATTTTGTTTGAAGTTGTTTACACTGCATTGCGATTTTTATGATGAATGCAAAAAAGAACAGCTTGTTTGCATTAAATTTTGTTCGAATCTTGCTAAAAGTGCAACAAACTGTGGAAATGATTCAACAAATGTTTGGTGAACAATCACTGAGCCGAACCCAAATTTTTGAATGGCATAAGAATTTTAAAGTTGGTCGAACATCAGTTGATGATGACGAACACACAGGAAGACCTTCGATGAACACAACACTGGAAAACATCGACAAAATTCGACAGTTCATTCATCAAGATCGACGTCAGACCATTCCAGATCTCTGTGATAAAGTTAAAATTGGATATGGAACATGTCAACGAATTCTCACTGAAGAATTGGGAATGCATCGCAGTGCCGCCAAATTTGTTCCCAGGCTGTTGACAATGGAGCAAAAGCAACACCGAATTGATGTTTGCGCGAAGCTTTGGTAGCTCGTTTTGGATGATGAAACCATCATGTCCAGAGTAATTACTGGCGACGAGAGTTGGATTTATGGGTATGATCCTGAAACTAAGCAACAATCTTTACAATGGAAAAACCCAAGTTCACCAAGGCCAAAAAAATGCAGACAAGTGAGAAGCAATGTGAGGAGCATGTTGATTGTGTTTTTTGACATTAAGGGAATTGTGCATAAAGAATTCATGCTGGTAGGTCACACTGTCAATTCACAGTTCTACTTTGATGTTCTGAGATGCCTTCGTGAAGATGTCAGAATGGAACGGCCGGAATTGTGGTGAGCAAAACACTGGATTCTTCATCATGATAATGCATCCGCCCACCATTCATTCAACGCACAACAGTTTTTGACCAAGAATTCAATGACCATCATCCCCCATCCACCTTACTCACCAGACTTAGCCCCCTGCGACTTCTTTTTATTCCCAAAAATGAAATTTAAGCTAAAAGGCCGATGTTTTGATACTATTAAAGAAATTCAAACAGAATTGCAGGTGGTGCTGGATATGCTTACTGAAAAAGACTTCCGGAAAGCCTTCCAGCAATGGCAAAAGTGCTGGGACTGATGATGTATAGCTGCAGGAGGAAGCTATTTTGAAGGTGACAGTGAACATTAACTGATATGGTTTTCAAATTTTCACAGTGCCAATTCGGGAAATTTTGGATGGCACCTCGTAAAATTACATAAATAACATTTATAGTTTTGTTTGGTATTAGTTTTGACTTCACTATTAGCAATTTTTATAAATGTTGTTTCATTGAATTTTTATTATTAAAAGGTTTTCTTAAAAATGTAAAATTGGCAGCAGATGACTTTCCTCATAGAATGAAATTTATATTTTCTTCTTTTCTTTATTTATATCTTTGTGAAAATTCCCAAAACCAAAAATATTTTTGTTGGAAAATGAAGAGTTTTTCCTAGCTTAGCAATATTACGTATAAATCAAACATTTGATTAATATAGTTAATAGGGTGTCCTCAAAAAATCTGTGTTGTGAATTCTCATCTTCCAAAAAGTTTCTTTTGGTAAATTTTTAGAATTAAAAAAATTAATATTTAGAGGTCTCCCAAGCATGTTGAATTTACCTTTGTGAGCAGCAGAAGTACTGTTCACTTTTCTAATATACCACAAGTTACTTAGAAATTTTATTATTATATGAATAACTTTTTTTTTTTCACATTTTTCAAATCTCTTATTATGCTGTTTCAAAAAATTAATAATCTTAAGAACTTTAATGTGGTGAGTTATGAAAAAGTAAATAACGCTGAAATGAAGATAATCAGGGTTCATTTACATGATGAAGAGGATCAAATTATTATTTTATTGTTATGAATATCATCATAAATATAAAATTTAAATGATTACAGTAATACATATTCAGATTCAGTACTTTCACTGGTTACTCCACACTGCTTACATTGTTGAAATTTCTTGGTTCCTTGTGTGACAACTTATAAAGGTTTTACCGTATTTTGTTTGATAAAACTCATTTTAATCAATATAAATAATTAAAGTCATGTGTGTATGTATTCTGCTTATTACAGTCTTTTCTTTAATAAGAACATTTTTAAGTAACAAAGGAAAGTAGGAATGAATTTTGTTATTCTAATTAAAAAAATAATTTTGTTGCCATTCTATGGTGAAGTGTTTACTGCTATAATACATAACATTGCTTTTACCTTATAAGACATTTGTTTTTGTCTAAAATTAACTAAAAATTCAGATTTATATCATATATTTAATTACATTCGGAATTATGTTAGGGTATTTATGATTCTAGCGAGAATCATTCTCTTATTTACCATTTGTTTTTCATGTGTATAAAATGTCATAAAAATTAAAAAGTGTAAATATGGCTAATTAAACTGTCCATGTCAGCTTTTTATGGAAATTGAACTATTCTCTGTGATAGCATAGTTAAGTCTTATATTTTGCAGAAACATTATTTATCAGGAAATTTTTAAATTTTGTCATTAAATTTTGTTTAAAGACATTCTTTCTTAATTAGTCAACTGATCAAGTTACTGTGTATCATTAAATTTAGGCTGTCATTGGATTGATCAGGAACTTAGCATTATGTACTGCTAATCATGCACCATTGCGAGAACATGGAGCCATTCCAAGATTGGTACAGTTGCTGATTAAAGCATATCAGGATACACAAAGAGTAAGTTCCCTCTATTAAAATTCATTTAGCTATGTAAACTAATAATATCATTTCAAGTGTTTCTATTTTTATAAAATTGAAAGTCTGTTTGTTTTGTATGCAAATTCACAGCTTTTCAGAATTGTTTTCAAATTTTGTTTCACTATTCTTTACTTTACTGTGGGTAATCCTGTCCATGTTTCAAGAGTCCAGGCTTGGGTTGTTGAGATATTAATTGGAATTGTAAAATTAAACTATCCATAGAAATAACATTATGCAAACTATTATTTTTTTCAAAAATTAATTTAAACTAATATATTATGTTTAAAATAGAATGAAATAAAATGTTTGTTTGTTTGAGACTACAGCAGACTATTTTTATTCAATTTTTGCAATTTAAGAATTAAAGAAATTGATTAAAACTAGCCGAATACCCGTTGAAAATCAACGATCTCACAATAAGCAACTCCTGAATAGCATAAATTTTTGAACAGTTCACTTTCACATTTTTTCTTAAAATCAAAAATTTTGGTGTGCGGAACCTCCTACCCCGGTAGCACGATCTGGATTAAAAATGTTGCAAACTTGTTGATATTGTTGCTTTCTCGTTTGGTTGCAAATATTGCGATTTAAAAACTATGTTAAGACGAATTATGCATTACGTTGCAAAATGGATAATATATTTCATTTTTAAATCATTTTAATGCTGTTGCATTTATCTGAAAAGTTTTATTTTCATTATTTGCAACAAATTTTTTAAACGAATATCTCCAAACAATCCATTTTTCCAACGAATATCTCCAATCAATCCATATTTTCAACGAATATCTCCAATCCATTTTTCTAACGAATATCTCCAATCAATCCATATTTTCAGCGAATTTCTCCCTATTTTCATCCGAAAACTTATCGAGTGTTAAATTTTGTAATAAGTACAGCGTAAAACAAATTGTATTATTCGAGTTTATAATGTTTAATGGGTTTTTTTTTATTTCAAAAGTTTTCAATATTAAATTTGCATTTTTATACATATTTTGTTATTTTTATTTAGTTTAAATTTGTTAAAATTTTAAAGTTTAATTTTCCAACAGATGATAAATTTTAAAATTCAAATGAAACCATTGATATTCACAGCTTTGAATATTCATATTTTAGTTCATCATCGAATAAAAATTGTATGACTTCTACTAAATATGTACTTAAGGGGGGGGGGGGGCGGGAATTATCTGTTTTTTCTATTCTGACCAATACTCAGAAGTAAAATTACTATGAAATATACAAATGCGAAATTTTGGACCAATAAACATAATACATAAACCTAGATAGTCGAAATGAGGGAAGGCGATCGACAATCAAGTACTTTCGATAGTGATAAATATTTTCAGCTAATGAGGAACATATGACGTTATTAAGTCAAAGAGTGGATGTAGAGGTATTGGGAGATTATCACTCCTCTTACTTTTGTACAGTACATGAAGAAAATGCTCAAAATAAATTTAATGACGGACAATTGTGTCTGTATATCAACTTTATGTATAAATGGATATTTCCTTTGCAAATAGTTAAACTACTTTTCTCCTGTATTTCATCATGTTCTGATCTAAATTTGACAATCAATATCTATGTTTTAACATAGGCATAGCTAGGATCTTAGAAAAAGGAGGGGGGGGGGGGGCGATCAAATGTGATGGATTTCATTTTTCGATATGCACGAGTTTGGGAGACTATATTTTTTTCAGTGCATTCTGACGTTAACACGGTAAGTTGCGCCACACACCCATAGGCCGTCCAAATGGTTGCTCGAGTCCTTAGGATGAGTCGGACAGTCTGGACCTTCAACACACCCATAGGCGTAGCCAGGATTTCGAAACGGGTATGAAAGAGCCTGTGCACAATGCTTAGAATTTTAATTTCATCTGCTAACCATATCATTAAGACATATTATTAAACAAATTGCCCCAATTAATAACAATATATAGAAACAAATTTCAATTTCAATATGTTCTTCAGTTTTCTCTCCTGTAAACTTATATGAAATTATTTCATTTCAAAAATGTTATTTAAATTATATATTTAAAAAATATCTAATATATTACAAATGTTTTCATTTGAAAAGCGATAATACAAATTGACAGAGTAGATTTCTAGTGGTGTGATTATAAATTTCGCAAAGTTTAGTAACACAATGACAGAATGTTCATAAACATTGCAGTGGAATCATATCTGCCCTGCGAAAACTCAATTATTATTTAAATGTGTGCCAAATTCAGCAATAAGTATCACTTTCCCTTAACCCCTATAGCAGTGTGTTCCCTTGTGACTAAATGACCACACAAATATTGGCGTCAAAAGTGTCTGCCAATTTGGCGTGGGACTTGGCTGTGTTGCTGACTTGCATGCTTTCTTTGTCTCTCTTAACGTACCGGGTAAGTAAATTGTTTTTTCTTTCAAAAAGTAATTTTAATGATTGTATTATATATTAAATGTTCAAATTATTATGTATTATATGTTTTGTAGTCATGTATCTACATCGTAGATGTACAGGCCAACAGCCGTACCGTGCTGAAAACACCGGTTCTCGTTAGATCACCGAAGTCAGGCAGCACCGGGCACGGTTAGTACTTGGGTGGGTGACCACCTGGAAATACCGCGTGCTGTTGGCGCCTTTCGGGCACGGTAGCCCGGTGGTTTGTGCGCTGGATTTGCATGCTGCCACAACTGCCGCAGTGTTCATGCGGAGTACGATCACGTTAAACATGTGAGTTCGTAAGTCCTTCTAAGAGGTTGGTGGTAGGGGAAGGAGGGTATGGTCCCTGTGGATGCCTCCCCCACTGGGTTCCGGTCTAAATTGGGTGGCACTTCCCGGCCGTCCAAACAGTTACCTTACACCATTCTGGTAGGTCGGACGGTCTGGGTCTCAACAACAGGAAAAGGTATTAGGCATTTGAATTTTGTGCTGCATAACAGCGGCGTATTTAATGTGGGTGATTTGAATCATTTTACTTTCTGGACCAGTGCTGGTAGAATCAAGTTAAATTTATTTTTGTAGAAATGATCAGTCGGTTATTATTGATCAAGTGCAAGTTTTAATTTGTTTATTTTTAAATTTATCGCAAAAAAGTTTAATCGATTTTGTAGCGAGATTGCTTGTCTGCTGGTAAAAATATGAAATCCAAGGTACCCTTTACTTTAAAATTTAATATTGATATTTTATTTTCAATTTCTTCTGTGATTTTAATTTCAATCATTAGATTCCGAATATTTCTATATTTTCAATTTAAATAAATTCTATTCTTAAATTAAACCACAGTTTCCTCGATTTCTGTCCGATAACAAATATTGAAGGAAAATTTATTTGAGCAAACTGTTATAGTTTAAAATTAATATATTGATAAGATGAATTACTGCCTTGATTTTATTTATATTTGTATTTAAAATTTCGGGCACTTTTACTTTAAAATTATTAAATTTTTAAAATATTCATAACTATGTCATATTCAAAGAAAATATTATATGTGTATACGTACATAGAAAGCTTAATATCATTGAATTTTTTTAAAAAATACTAATAATTAAGTTGTGGAATATGACATGCTTATTTTGCAACCACTGCAGTCAAGAATATTTGGTGCTAAGGAGCTCTAACAAGAGGGCCACTGCAATGTTCACTGATAACTTGAATTGGTGAAGAAAGCATATTTTTAAACTCAGTGAAGAGCTGTTTTCTCATTATTCAACTGTTCTTCGATTATTCAACTAAAATGATAAATAAAACTCACTTTACCGCAATGCTCCTTCTTGATTTGTACAGATTTTTCAAATTGGGGTTATTTGATTTATTATTATATGTAACATAACTTGTGTTTAATTCCTTAAATGACAAATTTTGGTCATCATATGAGGCAACAAGTTTCAGTGTATGTAAAAAAGTTGGGGCTGGCTTTGAGTGCTTTTGAGATGAGTCAGTCTGGCTCTGGTGAATTATTTTAAGGTTTTGGGCTTTACCCAAGTCAAATCTTAATATTTTGGGGCCGGGTAAAATTTTTAAATTTGGCCCATGCAGACCTCTAGTTTCTAAATAACTGGCTTTTGATCTTGGCTTCTTCCCTTTCTTCTGCTGGATTTTTTCTCAAATTTGAAGACTGGTTTTACTGTAGTAGAATTTTCTCCTCTATTGCCGTAGCCAGAGCACTTCTTTTTGAATTATTAGTTTCTAAAAGTTCCTTATTTATTCATTTTTTGTAATTATTTATTTATGTTATTGGAGGTAAAAAACATATTGTGTTTCCAGTTCAAGGCCTTCAGAATGATAAACTACATTGGGATTGAGTTAATTTTTTCACAAGTGGTTTAGGAAGCATTTTGAAACTAAATGCGCCCCTGCTGCATAATAAACTGAAATTGTAGGTATAATAGGTAGGTATCTACTTGTGCGTCAACATCAGGAGAGTACAATTTTTTGTGATATCAGACCAGTTTGAAAACATAAAATTCTGATAGTAAACAATTTTGTGTAAAAAAATAATTTATTACTAGAATTAAACAAAATAAATTCTAATTTGTTAAAATGGCTGGAGTTTGTGCTGGGTCTGCATTATATAGTTCTGTTAAAATAATATAAGTCATTAAATATAATATTTTAAAAACAAAATTTAAATATGCCATCATCAAACATAAGAATATGTTTCTAAATAAATAAAAAAAAGAACGTTTGGAATTAGGCTAAAAATTCTTTATAAAATAATACCATGTCATGTACTTGAAGCCTTCTGCTCTCAAACATTTTTCGGTTACCTTCCCTATAGTGTAGCAGTTCAGTTCTTAAACGTTTGCATGTTAAGGACCTTCTCTTGAAAAGCAAATTTAACATTGGATCCGACATTTAGAAAAAATAAAAATCTAATTTTGTAACATTTATTTGATACAGTTAATTGAGAGGTGTCAATAATAGATATGCACAAATGTACAACAGGTAATTTACAAATTTGAGCAAATTTTCCTGATAAAATATGAATCTAGTCTTTATTGCATGCATATACATACCATCATAACTCCGGTCACTCAAATAGCTACTGTTAACCCTCAGGTCAGTCGAGTGGTCTGGATCTTCAACATATAATAACATGCTTAATTTCTTGTATTGATTCTAATGTCAATGTGCAAATAATGATTTGTTTTAGGTATTTTTTATAGTTATCTTCTATTTTTGGAAACGCCCCTTCTGCCAGGTTCTTGTGATTTTGAACATGGACTTTGCAATTCTGTGTAGCCCGAGCCAAATTTTGAATGAGTTCTATACTGGCTACGTTGAAGGACCACAACTGTCAGTTCCCACCAAAGTTCATAAAATTGCTGCAGATATCAAATTTTCTTGCTGCTATTGCAGCTAATGATTATTCCATGCTGATAAATGCATAATAAGCATAAAACTAGTCCATAAATATTATCTGCAGCAGTGTGTCTTCCTTAGTTTTCTCCTCATTTTTTGCTACCATACATAACGTTTGCAGAAAATTTTATATCAACATTTATGTTCAGATACTTTACATTTTTATTTTCTTCTGGGTACCTATTTGAACTTAGCACGAAACTAATAATTTACATATGCGCAAAGTAGTTCAGTCACTATCTGCTATTTTACCTTTTGTTTGTAAAAAAGGCATTTGAAATGTGGTTTGCAGAAATGAGTCAAAAACAATTTAAATTTAAATTCAAAAAATTTTCTATTAAAATATATGTATTATATTTATTTTTATACTTTAAAATATTTTTGAGTTGATAAATTTTATTTGCCAGTTTTATCTGGATAACTGTTATTACAGAAAAGTACAAGTACTGAACAAATCATTGACTAAAATACTTAACTTTTTCTGAATATGAAAGGTATATAAGTCAAGATCATAAATTAACAAATATTTTTGTATCTTGTGAAAGAAAACTTAAAATGATAGTCAGAATTTCAACGATGTTGAGCAAGCAATCAGAGATTTACTTTCCTATTTTGTGATATAGTTTTCATATTTCTTAATTCAAAACATTTTGAAAAAATGGTAAAATGATAGTATTATTAAAATCTTTTCAAAAACAAGTTCACTTAAAGATATAGAAATGTTTGTATTAACATGATCAATAAATATTAGGAGAGAAGCTGATCAATAGTATCAGTATTTAAATACTAATTAATCTCAGGATTGAACAAATCCATTCTAAAACACAATGAGCAAGCATATCGAAAATGGTTCAGCAGAATGGCAGAAATTTTTATAACAGCAATTATAAATATGTAAAAAGATCGAAAAATGTCTATGAAGACCATAAGGAAAATTGTCATTTTTTCCTATAAAGTATACATGAAAAGATCTTAAATAGAATATTTATATTTTCCAGCTGTGTAAAACCATTCTCTCCATATAGTATATTGTCTCTTCTTTATCATTCTAGGATAACTACATGAGCCACTGTGGGGTTAAACCCCACTTCTGTTGTCAATTAGCAAGTCTTATAGCATCCATGAATGGCTTTTAGGTAAGTCAGTTATTACTTGCTGTTAATCTCTTACTGTGTCTAATTTATAAATTAAATTTTCTCGTAGTATTAAACTTTCAATTGTGAAGGAAATTACATAGGGTTCAATACTATCTACTGTTCCAACTATCCACTTGGGAACATATTTCTCTGGATAAGGGTGGATGGGTTACTGTAATTTAAAATTTTAAATTACTTCAATTTATATTTTATAAACAAAATCATATTTGGGTTAGTTTTGTTCTTTTTTACATTCATATGTCCTGGCTTTACAATGTTATGAACTGTTATTTAACATCACTAGGGGTGACGGCAGAAAATTACTAACCGCAGTTGTTTCTACTAATACAAAAAAGTTTACCAGTCATATTCAGAAGTTGTTAGCCAGCTGTTTAGTAACATACGACATAATTTAACCTATAAAAGGTAGTAATCCTGACATGTGCATAGAAAATATGAAAATCCAAAAAGAATGATAAGTTTTTTATTATTTTCAAAAGTTACTTGGTGACTTCTGTACAGAACAATGTGACTTATGTGAAAAATACAAAGTATATCTCTTGGGCATAAGAACAAGAAATAAATAACTGCCCCAAGAGATGTAACCTCACATGAAATTTAAAATCCGACTAATTTTCACAATCAAATAAGGGTCTCACACTTCATTCCATGGTTTACCTAAAAAAGCATGCAATTTACCAAACCATTGGACAAGCTAAAAATAAACATGCAAATTTGTTAACAACCAGAAAAATCCAGATCACAAATAAATAAAGCAGAAAAGGCTCACCACCTATTTTAACGCCAGACAAAAAGAAATATGGAAATAGTTGCTTATTACATTTATTTTTCAATTTATATTTAATGCAATTGATAGGAAAACAAAGGTGAAATTTTGGAAATTCAGTTTCTCACATGAAATTTACAAAATGTAATTAACCATGGATGGATATTGAAGAAAAAATATGATTTTTACATAACAAATGTATTAGCATGGGTATTACACCTTACATGAAATTTTAAAGAAAAATGTGCAACAGTAGAATAAGATTACACCATACATTGTTACTTGTATCTCGCAGATATATATACTATATGTTACGGTCAATGCAATTAATCGGTTATTATTAATATTAACTGGCTATTATTAATACTAATCAAATAAACCAGTTAAAGTGAATAATTTATGAGAATTTATCACATGAACCAGTTGTTATTAATAATTACCAATAAAGTTTGGTCAATGTAATATTTTTCATATTTTTCAATGCATTTGTAATGCAATTTGTTTGCAATTTTTTGTCGCCGGTGTTTGTGTGTAATTTAATTTGTTTGTTGTAATAAATAATGAATGTATCTTATAAATAACAGCAATCATTATTATAAAACATTTTTTACATTGACCAAATTTTATTGCTAACTAAACTGTTAATGTATGTAATTTCATGCACTTCCTATCGCATGACATAAAAATTACATTAGAGTTGGGGTTTCAATAAATTATGCTTAATTAATCACAATGACCAAACTTCATTGGTAATTATTAATATTTACTGGTAAATGTGATTAATATGCAATATTTATCTAACACACACATATATATATATATATATATATACACACAATGTAGAATCAAAAAGTTCATAGACTGTGCTGGTATCTCCAACCCTGATTGGAGGAAAGGGGAACTATTTTACTGTGGCGTAGAGGCACATGTGATGCGAGATATGAAAAGGAAGAAGCAGGTCCTCAGTGTAGGGTTTTCCCAGCCAATGCGTGTGAGTAAACTGTAGTCATTCGCGTTCGTCAAAAATGGAAATGGCTTTTGAAGAACAACATGCGAATATCAAATTCTGACCACATTTGGGGAAATCACCAGCAGAAACATTGCATATGTTGCAGCAGGTGTATGGTGAGAGAGCAATGTGTCATGTGAAGATGTTTTTATAGCACTCCCGATTCATGGCCGTCATTGAATCCATAGAAGACAATCCGCAGACTGCGCAGCTTTCGACATCATTTACGGAGGACAACATTTGAAAGTTGGCTGAAATTGTGCATGCCAACCAACGTCAAACCATCAACGTCGTTGATGAAAAAGCTGGAATTTCGTACGGGAGCTGCCAAGCTGTCCTGATGGACAAACTGAACATGCATCGTGTGTGTCAAAACATTGTACCAAAAATACTAACCGAAGATCAGTGTGATGAGCTCATGCAGATCTATGAAGAACTGATTGATGTTGTTGAAGACCCAGACCACACGACCAACCCTAGGGCTAATGGTAGCTTAATGTGTGGCTGGGTGATTGATGTTGTTGACAAAGATCCAACATTCCTTTCAAAAATTATCGCCAGTGATGAGATATGATGTTTCTTGTATGACCCACAAACGAAACGGCAGTCCTCGCAGTGGAAGTTACCATCTTCGCCGAAGTCAAAAAAGTTCCGTTTGGACCATTATAAGGAGAAGGTAAAGCTGGAAATGTTTTTTGACCAGAAGGGCTTTGTTTATTACGAGTTTATACCGGAAGGGGAAACAGTGAACAAGGAAAGGTACACACAGATCCTGGTTCGTCTCTGTGATGCTATCCGCAGGAAACATCCAGAACTCTGTAAAAGCAAGGATTGGATGCTGCAACATGACAATTCCCCTGCTCATCGGCCTTCCATGGTGCGGTCCGCACTGGCCAAACATGGAACTTCAACCCTTTCACATCCTCCCTACTCACCCAATCTCGCCCCATGCGATTCTTACGTGTTCCCCCATCTCAAAAATGAACTCAAAGGATGCCGTTTCAAAAGTGCATCTGAGGTTGATGAAGCTGCGCTAGCCGCTCTGTCTAAAGACTGTCAAAGACCATCTCGTCTAAAGGCTTAAAGGAATGTTTTCAGCAACTGTACTCGGGTTGGCAGAAGTGCATAGCTGCAGAGGGGGAGTACTTAGAAGGTGGTTGTGTGTAACACATGATATCAATGAATCATATCCATCAAGTAAGCCAGTCTCCGAATTTTTTGATCCTACCTTGTATATATATTTTTGCTTTTATGCTAGGACTCATTATGGCAGAACTAATCGTAAGTGTACGATATTCATATGATAAATCTATGAATGTTGAGATTATCAAATTAAAACTTTACTGAATACTGCCAAACATTAAAACATGGCTGTATTGTTATTAAACCAATATTCATAATTTTTAGGCAATCTTAGTTAAAAATTTAGTATATCCAGTTACTGTATAAGCTGAGAATTTTTATAATTTTTTTCACTATTAAAGTAGTGGCGTCAACTTATAATTTAAAGTTAAATTTAAAAATTAGCACACTAAAAAAAGAGAAATAAATGCCCAAAACACCATTTTCAGCAGTTGCATGTAATTTTTCATTTTGTCCTGCCTGATCTCACACAGTCATCCATCAGCATTCAAACATCTCACAATGCTACAAAAATTCTTTTAAATTTCACCTCACACAGAGTTTGCTAAAATATATAATTACGCATCTGGTATGCATCCAAATACATGTTTGCTTTCCAAAATTTTACTAATGTGTAAAAATTGTATATCTATTTTTTATGCTGAATTGTATATTTTCTCTCATTTTTGTGTTTCATTTTCTGCATATGTAGGATGTAATTTCAAAGCTGCTACAAGTGACTAAAGAGCAACTATTTATCATACAAGACAAATATTTTAATATTGAGTACTGCCAAAAAGTGACTAATTTTACACAAGTGGCTTTTTTATTTTATTTTGATGACTTTTTAAAAATAGACAAAATTCGAATTTAGTTTTCTTGTTTATGTTTCAAATTTATTTGCATAATATAGTGTTTTTCCGTGAAACTTTTGGGTTCCAGTGACAATATTTTAGGGGTTCCGGGATGTGATTGTTTCATGTAAATTTTCTTAAAAATTGAAACATTGTGTAAAATTTGAATGCATACTTTCGACCACATTTACCTTTTTCTCATTTTGAGGGTCCACCATCAAATTTAATTTCAAAAGGGTTCCATGGTGAAAAAAGTTTGGAAAACCCTGATATAATAGAATCAGCACTCACTTTCAGACATCATGCGAGACATAATGGGATTCAACCATTTAAAACATTGTATTCAGTGTCATTTAGAAAGTACTATGTTCACTCCTCAACTGCTGAGAAAGCAGTTCTGTAATGGAATATGAAAGTATGTGTATTATTTCAGAATTAAAAATATTTTTTAGTTTCTAAACATATGAAATAAATGTTTCCCAACTTATAGTATAGTTAACGCTAAACACAAAAATTTGCATTTTTAATATTAGTGCTCAAATTTTGCAATTTTTATGAAGTAATTCTAAAATTGCCTATTTTTAGAAAAGCATTAAAAAAGTAAATTTGATTTCGATTAAAGAATGTGAACCTCCATAATTTTTACAAAATAATACAAACATCTGCTATTTTTATAGAAGAACATTAAATTTTGTAATTTTTATATGATTTTTATGAAATAACGATAAAATTTAAATTTATGGTTTTATACCAAAGCATTAAAATTTGTGATTTTTATGAAAGAACCCAAACATCTAGTGGTTCCATAAAGGAATGCCAAAATTTGCATTTTTTACGAAAGAAAATGCTAAAATTCACAATTTTTGAAATTTGGGTGTTAAAATTTCGGATTATATATAAAAAAACACTAAAATTTCTGATTTTTTAAAAGAAAGTGCCCAAAAAATTTTCAAATTACTAAGAAAAAAAATACTAAAATTTACATTTTTATGAAAATTTGGAATTTGTATAAAACTGAATTTTTAGTGTTTTTATCACTGATGTTATTTTAATGTATGCTACTATAATAGCAACTGAAATGACATGATCTGCTAACTAAATTGGCTGCTATTTATAGCTATTATTTTTATTGCATTCTCTTTGAGGCAGCCTTGTAATTTTTTTCCTGTTTGCCCAGCCAATAATCAATTTTTAATACACTCTGTTGTAAAATATATATATATATATATATATATATGTATATATATATATATAGATCCATAAAGAAAATGAGCTATAACTGCGAAACTCTGCATGCAAATAATCAAATTGTCAGTGCCAGTGGTGTTATAGAGCTCATACACCGTGTATGACAACAATGCTTTGAGCAGCATTTGAAATGACCGGTGTTCTCACTCATGGGCGATTAGAACTGGATTTTCTGCTTTGATACTGAAAATTCTGTACAATGATGCCTTTGAGACTTATTCTACTGTGCTATGAATAATTGTCAGATTTAGAGAGGGGTTGCGTCATAGACCTGAGGGAAGTTTCTAATTGTGCTCTCTAATAAATTGATCTCCTCTAGTTGTGCTATAATCCAATCTGATAGCTCATTTGTATGTCAACAATATTCTGCTGCCAATTGTTCTGCATATGCTATCAAGCTGCCCAGGTTCCATTGATCCAGCAAACGTATCAGTTGCCATCTTGGTCGTAGTGATATGATACTTGCTCGGTATTGACAGCAATGGATCAGAAAAACACATGTAACTAACACAGAAGTTCAGAATGTCCCAGACAAACAACTGCTCGAGAGGATCGTACAGCCAGTAGAGAAGCCACGTCAATGACACTGCTATCAGCCATTCAAAAGGCATTTGCCATCCTACATGGGATTAGATGTCGATGTTCATAAAGATGCCTACCACTAAACCTCTCAGCATAGATAGAGCCCTCTGGATTGGTGTTGAGTTCAGTCAACCATTACAGGGTTTGATTGGAAGTATGATATATTTAGCGAATGCCATTTCTCTCTCAGTGCTGATGACCGCTGCATATGTGTGTGTAGGAGGGATGGCCAGTGTTCTGATCCTGCATTTGTTTTCAAGCAGCACACAGCCATCAGACTTGGTGTGACAGTCTGGAGAGCCATCTCACGAGATAGCCGATCTCCTGTAATTGTGCTATAAGTCAATCTGGCGGCTCATTTGTACGTCAACAATATTCTGCTGCCAATTATTCTGCATATGCTATCAAGCTGCCCAGGTTCCATTTACCAATAGGACAACTTTTGACCACATGCTGCATAACTTTCACAATAATGCCTTTGAGAATTTAATATCCTCTCATGGTCATCCGGGTTCCCAGACCTATCACCAATAGAACATTTCTGGGACTTACTGGGATGGCAATTTGCAGTCTTCTCATAATACCACTGAATTAGCTGACCAGTTACAACATTTGTGGGAGAATCTTCTACAGAGGAACACGTAAGCAACTTAATTGACTATGCCGCAATGAATACTGGCTTGTATATCTCCCAGTAGAGGATTTACCACTTACTAAAATGTTATCTTCTCGTTGCCACAATTTCTTAATAAAATGTGTTTTTGCTCTCAAGTTCTAAACAGCTACTCAAATGATACATTTTTGAAACACTGTATTTGTTTAAGTAACAGTAAAGTAATGAGCATTCACTCTTGCATAGTTAGTCCTAATTTATAACTATAGATGTTGTGATTGTGATATCACCACATCCATTCATCCATCATTCAATGCTTCCATGTGGTTGGATGTTTTTGGACAAGGGAGGCTTAGATGGAAATTTTGAAACTGGTAATTGTGAAAGCAGAGACCAATTGAATAAAAGTATTCTCTCCTGCTTACTGCAGCACCATGAAACCATTGTTTTGTGGGTGATATTTTCACAAGCAAATCGAAAGCAATCATACACTAAGACATCTTCTGACACAACCTACTGAACTACCTCACACAGCCTAAACCTGAACAGACCATGTGGTTATCTTTCATTATTAACAATGGCCTCATAACCATGTGATTTGATTGGCAGTGATAGTTTAGCATTCACACATCTGGCATAGTTTGTACAGTTTTTTAAATTTTTATTAAGCTTATGCAAGTTTACTGTTTTGGTCAAATTTTTTACAGTAGAATTACGCACTTGGCTAGGCTAATACACTGATTGGATTATATTAAGATATATACAGTAGTTAATAAAGATACAGCAAATAGTTATTTAGTCAAATACTGAATTTATTATCTGAAAGAGAGCTATAATAAGCAAATCATATGCAATCCTTCTCTATTTTCCATTATAATATATGCATTAATAACTTTAAAATGCCCAGCTTTAACAAATTTTAATTTGTCTTAGGCATGTTTATACTGAACAAAAATATTCGGTCTAAAATATAGTCAAATGCCTTATTAGAAGGTACTTGGAATATTATTAGTGAAGCTTTTTAAAATTTTTAATAGCCTTGTAATATCCTTGGTAAAGACGCACACATTTGTACAATTTATAAATGTAATACTACATGAATACAATAACATCAAGATGTAGAAAATAAATATATTTTATCTAAATAATTAAAATGCAAATATAAACAGAAAAAAAATTGTATATATGTTGTACTCCAACTATGTAAGAAAATTTTCCTAAATTTTCCTATTCTACCGAATGAAATTTAAAGTTATTTTCAAAATGAGATATACTTAGTTTTACAAGAACAATTATTCTTTTAAGATATAAATATATATCTTGAGAAAAATCTTTGATGTTTAAATGAACAATACTCAAACCTATTTCTCACATGTATAATTAACTGAGTAATAATATCTCTAACATGTGCAATTGCTTCATTTTTAAAGATATTTATGATTTTGTTAATTTTTTAGAAATATCGTGAAAGTAACATGATAAAGATGATGGTGAAGCCATGGAATTTCAAATTATCATATGGAGCTTGGGGTATGGCAAAGTGTGCTGTCGATGGATCCTGTGAGCTGTCAATATTGATCAGAGAGCCTACTATATAGTAGTCTGATTACAACACTTGCTGTGTTTCAACGTGGAAAGCAACACATTCTTGAAGTTCATTGTAGCTGATGATGAAATTTGGTGCATAGCATTGTTACAAACCATGCAATGGCAGCATCTGACCTCTTCACATTCAAAGAAATTCAATAGGATGCTTATAAAGAGATGGTGACAGTTTGACCACCGTGATGTTGCAAATGACATGTGTTGGACACCCACTTCTTGTGCAGAACAGATTACAACCCCTTTTTAAAGGGAGACTGAAGCAAACGTATAGTCCAGATCTCTCTCCTTGCAATTTTCACTTCTTCAGTTTGTTGAAAAGGACAAGTCTTTACATCTGTGCTTAAGACAGGTGTAGACAGCAAAGGGTGATGATTATTCAACTTCTAAAGTTTTCGTTATTACTTAAAGTGATTTTAGTTACGTAAATGTAATTTAATAAGATTGAAAGGTCCTATACACTCCTAAACTTTTAAATTTGGAAAAATATATATATATTGATTTTTCTTTATGAAAAGTCAATAGTGTTAACACTAGTATATTAATTAAATTGCATGTGAATAATGTTTTAATTTAAAATGTGGAATAATATATATGTTCCTACAAGGTAAGGCTTAAATCACCAGGAAGCAAATCAGAGAAACTGAAATACAATGTGCAAAATTCAGTAATGAATAGAATATTTAAAGATTTTCCAACGAAAAAAAAACACAAGATACATTTTGTAAATAACGTTTCAAATTTAATTTTTAGTGAATTTTTTCTTTTAGAATTTGAAATATTATTTAACAAAGCATAAAAGTTATTCTTCTAAATGGTGTTTCTTGCTTAAAAATATTTGCTTATTCTTTACGTTACTCAGTTTATCATGTTACTTGTACATTAAGAGGATATTTTCCTTCCAACTGCTGGTTTCAGTTTTTCCATGCTAGCATATAGAAAATAGTACTAAATATCATTTAGTTTTCAGGATTTTTCCCTATGTTCTTTGCAAAGCATAAATGCTAAGAAAAGAAAATTTGTGCTTTTTTAAAACATCAATAAAATAATTAGAGCAGTGTTTCTAAAATTTTTGTAAAATTGATGCAATACTCAGAAATATTAGAAATGCATATAGTTACTCTGTCAAATTTCTCAACATCTATCCTTGCAAATAATAACGGTGAAAACCCCCCAAAATTGGCATAGCCCGAGGTTTAATTCCCCCCCTCCCCATATGCTAGCATGGACAAACTGAAACAAAAGACTGAAGGAAATATATCCCTTTAATGTCTTAATTTTGGTTACATATTCGCTTTATTTGCGTTAACTTTCGTTACATACTCGTTTGTTTTGCGTAACCTTTCTCAATACATTTTCGTTTGTTTTGCGTCTGTTACATTTTCGTTTGTTTTGCATCCACTCTGTTACATTTTCGTTTGTTTTGCATCCGTTCCGCTACATTTTCGCTTGTTTTATGTCCGTTCCATTTCTATATTTCGTTACATATTGGTTTTTTTTGCTTTAACTTTCGTTACATACTCGTTTCTTTTGCATCAGCTCCGTTACTTTTTCATTTCTTTTGTGTCCACTCCATTACTTTTTCGTTTCATTTGCGATGCATATCGTTATTGTGTAAATCTCCATATAAAAGTTGTGTGTAAAATGAAAAAGTAACGTTTTAAAAATTGGTTGCAAAATAGTGGACGCTCAGAGACATATTTTCGTTTTTATTTCGTTACATATTCAATGAAATAAAAATGAAACTGGGTTACGATTTTTCAACGAATTAAAAATGTAAGTGTGCTAGTAGGGTAAAGAAGAAATATTAGAAAACTGAAATTGTCACTTTCTTCCTTTCGAACTATCTACCCGCACACCAAATTTGAAGTCTCTATCTCATACTGAAGCACGCGATTTTATCATTTCATCTTTCAGACGTTTTCATGTGGAGCACCCTCTTAAATGAACATTTATGAAAACCTATCTTATATTAAATTTAAATGTTATAATTAATGTAGTGGGTGTTGTTCAGTGGGTAAAGATCAATTTGGAAAGATAAACAATGCATTGTGTATTAGTAAATTTAAAAATATAAATAACTACATGAGGGGCCTAGGAATACACTAAAATAATATATTGATATAATTGTGTATTGACCCAGACTGAATATTTTTGTCCAGAATATCATTTCCAATTCTTACCTGTCATTTTCATTTAGTATTCAATACTGTATAAGTTAACTTACCATTGACAAGAACAATTGCAGTGAATATATAATCAATCGTTCAAGTCTAATCTTGAAATATTTTCATTATTGTTGAAATATTTTCATTAATGAAATATTTTCATTATTGTTGTTGAAATCTCAATGTTTATGGGATATTTATTATCTGAATCTTGTTATTCGTCATTCTTCAAAATTGATTAGATATATTTCCTCTTAAATCCATTGCATAAATTGATCTCTGAAAGTCACAGAAAACCGACACATATTATATATTGAATACAGCATCTAAATTACATATGCATAAAAAAAGATTTGCTGGTGATAGTTATTATGCAAAGTTACTGTTAAAGGAAACCAACTTACAATGTATGTGAGCAGCATTTCAGCAGCCTTCCTTCATTGGAATCTTTATTATCACTGGATTCATCACAGTTGTATGTGATTTCTATTCACTTCATATATTATGCCGTGACAATCATGGGAGACCACAAAGTCATTCGAAGTAGTACAAAAGTATTTTAAGTAAAATCTCTTTATTAAAAAGTTATGAATTATATCTTACTAGCACGAGTGTAGTACAATAGGCATAGATAGCTTTTCCGGAACAACAAACAACACTGGCCAGCATAGATTCAGTTTCACTTATTATCAAAGTTGATAGAGTCCCATCTTATTATAATTTGAGGGGTTTGAGAAACAAACAAGAAATAACTTGAGGTTGTCAAACAAGAGAAAATGGGTAGATATTAATGCAGCAGACATGAGCTATACAGCTTTATGCTTTGTCATGCAAGCTACAAAAGGTAATTTTTCTAATCTGTACCAAATCCTTTCATTATCCATATCAATCAGGAACAGTTCAGACTCAATATGCTCAAATCTTTTAAATTGATATAAAATATAATCGATATTGCTTATCAGAACTCTTCATACCAAAATAATTTTAAGCATTTATGGCAGAGGTCCAAGATCTAAAGGACAAAATGGTAAGGAGATGCCTCGCATCCCCTTCCCAGGCAGAATTACGAGCCTCTTCCTATAAGATCTTTCAGGCGACTGAAGGAAAAGGCAAAAAAGCCCCCCCTAAACAAATTTTAGAGGTGTTCTTACAATCAAAGCGCAAAAGAGGGAAATACTCGATTCAAGTGATCCAAACCAAAACTCCGTCTCGAAGCAAGAAATAAAAATATGATCGACTTCGAAACAGGGGTAGAGACTGGCTGTATATAGACGCTCCAGTTGAAGTTCAAGGAATGAATTGATTCACAACAAGGCAGAGTAAAGTGTAATTTTGACTAATGGTGTGTGCATGATTAAGTAAATGGGCCAAATTAATTATTCATGAAAGTAAAAATTAACAATTTTGAATAAGGATAAACTGAAATTAAAGTTATATAAAATTATTAAAAAGGTGAAAATTAAAGAATCACAAAAGGTGTTACGATTTATCATAACAATTTTATGTAATGAAATTCAATATTGGTTTACCCCAAGAAATCTGTTATTTTTGTTTCTTTTGATTGGGTCAAAGTGGTTTATTTTCTATCACTTTGACATTTTTTATGGCTAGGCTAATTTTGAGTAATAGAGAACTGTGTTTTCTTCTTTTTGTTTTTAAAGACCTTTAAATGAATTAAAAATTATTTGCTAAATTGAACTGCAAATAATTGTTTTTGAAGTCCATTCTCCATTCCTAAAGAAGGGAAATTAACATTTGCCAGAATTTTGTGATCTTTTTAACTCGAAAACTACAAATAGGTAAGTAGATGAAAATTTGCACACATATGTAAAATGGCAGTTACATGTGCAGAATCACCAATTTTATTTTAAACGAACTGTAACAGGGTGAAATGCCCATTTTTAAACTGTGCATGTTCACTATGTTTCATACAAATAACAAGTAAACAACAATTTTTAAATAGCTGAACAAAGTGTGTGCACTTGCATGCATTGTGATTTAAACATGCTTCTATATATTAAATATGTTTTTGATTTAAATGTGTTGTTTTGATTTCATTGTTTTCTAATTTATTTAATATTCAAATTCTAAAATCTTATATGCTTTTTTTTATTAACATTTTCAAATTTTGAAATAAATTTTTTATACTTGTAATTTCATAATTATTTGCTACATTCAGTTTTAATTGGAAATCGTTCGCGAATACGTCATATGTGTAAGTCCATTCAAAGCTTGTATTTTTATTAGTTGCTATACAACCCCTTACAAAAATATGCTTCATGAACAGTGAATTAATGATATTAAAGGGATAATTCCTTTGGGCTGGGGAGGGACTCATTTCTGGAAAAAACAAACATTGCGATTCACGATTCTCTTGAATGAAGTTCAAATAACATAAATTCTTTTTGAACGACTCACTTTGTTCTCTGAAGTGAATCTCAATGTTCTTCTGGCATGTACTTCATGCAAATCAAGCATTTTGCGTATATACAAAAATTTGCATACTCTGGGATAACACTGGTAATTTGAACATTCCAGAAATGTCTCATCCTTGAGTATAAAACATTCGGCATGGAACAGGTGAATCAGGTAGAGATTAATTGACAGACGGCGTAGATGTAGGTTGAATGATGGTGAATTGTCTTGTGCTCTCGTGGCATCTGTTATCTAATATGTGATAATCTCTAAATTTATGATGATGGAAAAGCACTGGTTATGTCTAAAACATTGCTGTTTTGATCTACAAGGATCGATGATAAGTTGCCGATGCCTAGCTTAAAGCTTACTGACTGCCACCATTGGATAGTGGACCTTGAAAGAATCTACAGTAAAAGTATACGATTTTATGCATAATGTTTATCCTAGTTTCTGTGCTGAACTTTTTTTTTAACAAGACTTTTGAGCCCTTTTTTAAGCTCAATGTATATAAATCATAATTATAAATAAAAATACCAATTTAGGCACTGCTCATTCCAAAATTACTGTGTCGACTTGTGTACATTTTTATACTGTCATAGATGGCTGTTGTTTTGAGATAAAAACCAGCTCCCTGGATTTTCTCATAAACTATCTTGTCTTCTTTTATTTACTGTGTGATTTTCTATTTTTTATTCACACCACCTAAGTGACATGCTTACCTGTTCTACATAAAACCTAACCTGAAAGTGATATGCCATATGCACTTTCCTGCAATAACTTTTTCTTGTTCAGCAGTGTATGTATACAAACTGACACCCTTTATTGTTCCGTGGCTATAGTTGCTTTTTTCCAGAATTTGATTTAAGCTGTATCTCATCGTAAATTGTGAATCAAATTTGCATAAAGAACTGTGATACATGCTTATAGTCAATGATAGTCTTCCCTTGTAAGTTTGTTTGCAAAAATTCCTGTGCTAACACATGCACACTTTTGAATGGATATATGATGTCATGACGCCGTAGAATTTGTGAATCCCCCAAATCATCCCTCCTTGGCGATACCATTCAATATAGTTAATTTCTCATCATTTAATTCCATACAAGTATGACTTTCATTTTATCAAAATATGTCTGTGTTAATTCCTATTTTATTAAAATTAAAAAAAAGAATTATGTAGTTTAAAAGTAAGATTAGACCTTGCTTTTCTAAAAGCAGACATATCTCCAGAGTCTGATTACTAATTTAATGATTTTATTTTTCAGTAGCAGTATACCCATTCTGCATACGAGATATATAATATTTATACAGAAACTTTAAATTCACATTTATGTGCAAATTCCTATAATATTCTAAAGGACATTTTTATTCAAAACATTCTATTAAAATGTTTAATTTAATTTTCCTAAAAATAAGTATATGAATTTCTGTTCTCGCTATACAAAATTATCTTCATAGGCAGATCTGAAGCATAAAACATCCTGGTACCATTTGTAAACAAATTTACAAAAATATGAAGTTAGTCAATATATTCCAAAATGAAATTGCTAAACTGATATTAGAAGATATACCCATATCATTTTCATTCTATTTTCACAATTGGCTAAATGCAATATATGAGTTTTTAAAATCTTTTTCAAAATAAAACAGATGACATAAGAAATTGAAATTATCAAAGTTTTCCCATAATTTTTATATCTGAAGGCCATAATTGATATAATCCAATCAAAAATGCAATTCCGATAAAATTTATTTTTATATACAATTATTTATTATTTAAGTCAGAAGAGATTTAATAAAAATTGTTTGCTGTATAAGCACATTAAATTTAATTCTGTTGCTAAGCAACATGATATACTTTTCTTCAAATAAATTTTCAAAAAAATATTGTCTGTAAAATGCTGTTTCTATGAGAAGTTCATTTTTTATTAATATCTTGACAAGCCCAGGCCCAGAAACTCAAAACATGGACTCCATTTTAAGTGGGACTATTCCAAGGATGCCCGCAAAATTTTATGAAATTCGGTGCAGTTGTTCTGTGATGATGAAACAAATGCACACATGCAGCAGATTTTCAATATTAATTTTATTTATACAGCTTTATAATATTTATTTAAGGTCTGGTATTTTGAATGCAAGGTGCTTTAAAAGTCCTTAATTTTGGTGAACTGTGTAACAACTATTCTTATAGTATGAACTCTGTAACAATTATTTTTGAGTACTAGTTACTTTTAATGTAGCATTGTGATGTGAAGAAATAAGACAAATACCTAATACTTAAAATGGTTTACAGCAACGATCCAGTGTGGCTTCAAGCAACAGCCAAATAGCATATGTAGATGGCGTAAGGATGGAAGAAATTGTTGAAGGAACTGTTGGTGCTCTCCACATTCTTGCACGTGAAGCTCATAATAGAGCAATAATCAGAGGTCTTAATGTGATTCCTGTATTTGTTCAGGTAGGTACTTTCAGTGTTTGCTGATGTTTTAATTCTCAAACTTCTGTGTTATTTATGTAACATGTTTAAAATATATGAAAACAATTTTTTCCCCCCTCATATTTTATGTAAAATCGTAAAGTGGTCTATATATTTGTTTAGGCAGCGTATCCGTTGTATCAGGTCAGATCTAGTTAATTTTTTATTGCCATAGATTTTATACAATTTGTTTAATGATAATGTATGTCACGGTAAAATAGTTTGCGAGTCATGTTTTATCAGCAGTGACATTTTATTTATATTGTGTTCATCATGTCCAAAATGGGTTCTTCATCCAAGTGAATATAATTTGATTGAATTAAGTTTGAGAATATTCCATTGAAGCAAATGTGTACCAAAAGCATCCTGATACTATAAATCAGAAAGATCGATTTCTAACAATTATATTTACAATATTATACATTACAATTGAGCTATTTATTAAACAATCCTAACATTTGAATTTTCAAAAAATTGGCTTAAATTTATGATTCCATTGGCTTACACAATTTCAATACTGCCAGAAAACTGTAATTTCACTTGTCTTTAAATAATTATACTGTAATTGACATCTTACATATAATAAAAAATTTCTATGTGTGTCTGTGTGCAGTTTGTAGCATGAAATCTAAGCAATTTAGTACTAAGAAATTTAGTACACAGGTATGTCAGAGGATGCTCTTATCAAATCGAAACTAAAGATTGCTTGTCATTGTTTGCTGCAAAAGGCAGGAAAAGACATGTCCAAAAATATGTTTTCTCCAGGGTAGAACTATGATTGACAAGTCTTCCATCATTTGAAGCAAAACACTAATAGTTTAGAAGAGTGACGTTTTTCACAATTTCACCAAATGAGGTCTAGAAGGGATACCCTCGGGGCACAGCCCTATTCATGGAACAAAGTTGAAGGCAAATAATCTGAAACAGGTTGAAGGTATCTGGTCTAGGAGAGCCCTACTTACTGTAAGAAAAATAGTTGAATGGTTAGTTGCATTCAGAAGATTGCATTGAAAAGAAAAACTAACCAGTTGCAGAAATTAAAGATGAAGTTTCTGGTGCTTATGTCAATATTTAATACTGAAAACTGTAATTAAATGTTTTTACACACTTTTATTTGACTTCAGAGTATACAGAGTCTTTCAAAAATAATACACAATACAATATTGTTTCTCTGAAAGCTGAGTAATGGGGCACATCGGTGTCTTCGGAATAATCAACTTCACTAATTCACACATCAATTATCTCACTTTTTTAACTTGCATCACTATCGGGTCCATTTGTGAAATCTCTCTTTGAGAAAGATATTTCATTCTTTTCACTATGATTATTATTGTATCTTATCCTACTATCTAAAACATCTAAATTCTTACTATCTAATACACACTCTCTCTGAACAAGAATTTACCACACATAACCCTTTCATTAAAATAAGCACAGAACAACTACTATGATAGAAATCATTCCTTAAAATATCTCAGTTAATATGCATTTTGGATCGCCAGACAAACACAGATGTTTGCACTTGCTTTTGTTTATACTATCTGTTAGAAACCGTAACACAATTATTGAATTAAATTTGGGGCTCTTGTGCATCTACCAGATGCTTTAGCTGTTGTCGATAGTAGAATACATGAAGCAAAAAATAATCACTCAGTAAATGTCTTTCCAACCTCTTTTAATACATGAAACGAAAGATACAATGCTCAAATACGCAGTAGCAAACCGAGCGTCAAATCATAGACACATTAACAGTTTTATCAGTGTTGCCATACAAAAATAAACTTTTAAAACGTATGTAAGACATCGGTAAAAAGTCAATTAGTCCATACGCAAAAGTATTTCTTTCATTTCAGTTCTTTTCAAATATTATTTCCAACATCCTCCCCCTTTTGAGTCGAACTTGGAGGACTCAAAACCTTAATAGCATTGTAAAGGCCCAGTCTCTGGGGGATCTTAATGACACAACCGGTTCGAGACACACGAGGCAAAAGTGAAGAAGTTACAGGCTGTTCAGATTTGGGACTCTCCTCCTTCAAAGTATCTGATGCAGGTGCAACCTCCTTCGTAACCTGCAAAAAACAATCTAAAGAATCATTAGAATGTAACTCAAGGGGATAAATTCTTTAGATAGGTCTCGTCAAAACACCATTTAGAGTTTTTAGTTTAACAGTTCGTACTTTACCATCCTTGCCAGGTATCAACTGTATTACTTTGGCAAGTGGCCAATTTAAACGTTTTTTAGAGTCATCGCCAATCAACACTATTTCCCCTAACTTTACTCTGGGATGATGAACTTTTTGAATCTGTCTCTGAATCAGCTGACTAAGATATTCTTATCGAAAACGTCTTCTCAATTCTTCTAAGAGTTTCATTCAGTATCTTATTCTTTTGCGACAGTGCTTCGCATCGACTTGATCAACATGAGTTACTTTGGATTCAGAGTTTTCAAGCAAAAACATAGCCGGTGTAAGCGGACATAAATCTTCGAAAACACAGGCATCTTTAACCCGATCAGCAGGCAATGACACTGGATCTGAAAGTAGAGCTTTTTCTTTGAAGCATTTACACTTCATACATTTATTTACAATACTACAAACAGTTCTCCTTCCCTTGACAATCCAGAACTTTTCTCGTAAAATACTTAACAGAATCTGAGTTCCTGCATGACAACTTAGTTCATGATAATGTTCAATTATCCGTTTAGTCAGTATACATTTATCAGGTAACAATATAGGAGATATAAAAGAAGGCTTATCAATGTGTTTGGTAATCCGCGCTTTTACTCGGAAAACTCAGTCTTCATACTTGAAAATGTTACGGCCGTACTGTGCTGAAAACACCGGTTCTCGTTAGATCACCGAAGTCAAGCAGCATCGGGCGCGGTTAGTACTTGGTGGGTGACCACCTCGGAACACCGCGTGCTGTTGGCCATCTCGGGTGCGGTATCCCCGTGGTTTGCGCGCTAGATTTGCACGCTACCACAAATGCCGCCGTGTTCATGCGGAGTACGATCACGTTAAACATGTGGGTCCGTAAGTCCTTCCGAGAGGTTGGTGGTAGGGGAAGGAGGGTACGGTCCCTGTGGATGCCTCCCCCACTGGGTTCCGGTCTAAATTGGGAGGCACTTCCCGGCCGTCCATACAGTTACCTTACACCTTTCTGGTAGGTCGGACGGTCTGGGTCTCAACAACAACAACATAGGAACACAAGCCTTTGACAAAAATGAAGATTGTACCTGTTTAATTAAAAATTTCTCTGCATCTTCCCTTTCTTGAAAGAGAGAAAAATTTTCTTCTTTCCAAATTTTCTTTCTCTGAACTCTCTTCTTAAATTATTAGCGAAACGCATAACCCATGCCGTAAGTCGAATGATTGACTCAAAACGGGAAAATCTCACGGCATACCACGGGGGATTTTCAGATTCTAAGTTCAAATTATTCAAATTAACCTTACGTCTTTCTAATTCGACTTCTTTAGCACAAAAGATTTCATTGGACGGCCAATTTTCTGAACTTTCATACAACCACTGGGGTCCATTCCACCACCGTGACTTAACCAACTCTTGTGGTGTGCAACCTCGAGAAACAAGATCTGCAGGATTCTTTTTTCCCGGGACATGTCGCCAGTGTTTGGGAGACGTTAATTTGCAAATTTCTTTAATTCGATTGGACACAAAAACGGACCACTCTCCATGTTCTCTGATCCACCACAGGGCAGTCATAGAATCACTCCAAAACGTGAAACTTATATTGGGTAAATCAAATGCCAATCTTATTGAATAAGCTAACCTTGTTCCTATCCAACAGGCCATTAGTTCTAGCTTGGGTATAGACATGTCTTTCATCGGTGCGACTCTTGCTTTGGCTCTCACAAGCTGAACTTTAATTTCACCTGAGACTACCGATCTTATAAATACACAGGCTCCATATGATCTTTTACAAGCATCAATGAAAATATGCAATTCTGAAGTTTCGTTTGTCTCTAAGTGTCTAGGAATTTGTAATTCAGAAAAAATCGCCATTTCCTTGCACCAATTGGAAAATTCCTTTTGCATGTTAAGGGGCAAAAGAATATCCCAAGGTAATTTGCTTTTCCATGCATCTTGTAACAATAGCTTGGGTAACAGAGTAGCAGGGCATAACAAACCAAGAGGGTCAAAAATTCGTTGTACAATAGATAAAATAGTTCTCTTAGTTTGATCTTGTTCAGGATCTATCTTCGTCGGAACATTGCATCTTAAGATATCCTGATCTAGGTTCCATACCATTCCCATAAGAGAAGTATCACCAGTAGAATTGGATAGATAGGGACTGGAAACATTACCTTCCCATCCTCGCAAATTAAAACATGCATTTTTCATCAATTTTTGAGTTTGAGGTACAAAATGAGACAGACTAGACTCTTCCAGACTAGACACTCCAGTTACGCAGTTATCCACATAAAAAGAATTCTGAAGCTTTGAAACTATGTCATAATATTCTACAGCAGCATTTTCAAACAAATGATGCAATGATGCCATTAAAAGAAAAGGACTAGTGGTGACACCGAATACAACTCTACAATGTCTATAGACAATAAAGTTTTCAGATTCAGAAGGAAAGAGGAATCTCAAAAAATCTCGATGTTCCGGTGCGATACTCAACTGTAAAAACGCCTTTTCTATGTCTGCTGAGAGCCCAATGTTATATAATCTAAATCTATCAATTAGGTCTGGAATCAATTCTATCAAATTAGGACACTTAATCAAACACTCATTCAAGGAAGGGCCATTACAGTCTTTGGCAGAAGCGTCAAACACAGATCTAATTTTAAAAGTTTGACTCGATTCCTTGATCACGGGCCTATAGGGTAAATAATGTCCCCTTTTTCCTATTTCTTCAATTGGAACCTTTTTAATGATTTTTAATCTTTCCCACTCATTAAATACTTCCACATAATCTTTTAAGAAGTTTTTCTTCGCTACCCGTTTACACATATTTCTGTGCCTTTTCAAAGCTAATTCTTTATTATCTGGAAACTGAGTATCGTATTTGAAAGGTAACAACAACTCATACCTTCCATCAGGAAGAATAGTTAAATTATCTTGAAATTGCTTGACAGAATCAGAAAAAACTAACTTTTTAGCATTTTCCCATGGATCCATTATACCAATAACATCAAGGTCCCATAAATGATTAACAAAGTTCATAGAATGCAATGTTAAAACACTAGATATATTACAACCTGAATTACTCTTAATGACATTCGCATCGGGTATAACTTCACATTTATCAGAAATACATTCTTTTCCCATCAAAGTGTAACCCAGTTTTGTTTCTAAAACAACTAATCCTGAATTTAATAGATTTACCAGTCATGATTGATCCAGCAACATTAGCTCCTAAAAGTAAATCGATTTCATAATCTGGAAAATTCAAATCTGGTATCATCAAGCTATTATCTTTTAACTCCTTTAAAGTTAAAATTGTTCTAGCTTTCGGAACAAATCCACATATTTTATCTTCTGATAGAACATCAACATTAACAGAAAAGGTATTTTGCAAATCAAAAATATCAATTTCATATTCTTCATGTAAACATCGTCTAGATTTTCTCCCCCAAATAAGCTATGAACAAGATTTTGTTTTTGTTTTGGTTTCAGTTTAAGCTTATTAATCACTCTGGTACTTAAATAGGAGAGTTGAGACCCAGTATCTATAAGAGCTCTAACCATTATCTCACTGTTTATCATTTTAATCTTAACTGCCAAAGTCATTAATAACACAGGCTCAACGGTACAATTATTGGTTAAAATTTTAGCTGTGTCAACTCCTGTTTTGTTATCACTTGTGCTTGTTTCACGGTCAGGACACATCAAAACAAAATGATTTCTATTGCAATTAATGCATCTGTTTTTAAATTTGCAAACTCTTGAAGTTGTCCTAGCCGCAAACAAGAAAACAAGCACTTTTCTTCGCCAGAACTTTCTTTTTCTCTTCAATATTTAATCTTCTGGCATAAAAACAGTCTTGACTGGGATGCTTTTTATAACAAAAAAGACAATTAAAAAACTTCCTACCTGAGTATTCTTGTGCATTAGTGCTCACTAAGGCCGCAGCAGAAGCGATTTCGTAAGTACTCTCTTTAAACTCCTTTGATTTCTTGGCATGGTTAGCTCCAAACCCGGTACGAGCGAGCACAACCATCTCTTCACCCATAACTTCCTGTTTCAGAAAGCCCATTAAATTTTCTAAAGTCCGATCATCTGGCAAAGAAGAATCTTTTCTGTTTCGGCTCCTCTCCCAGGCAACAAGTATATTCTCAGGAAGACATGATTCTACAAGAGGCGCAAGAAAGTCTCCGTACTTCTCCTGCGTCCTTTCTAAGCTTTCCAATGCACGTAGTTTCCCTTTCAATTCGTCGTAGAGGATCGGGAGTTCCGTTTTCGCTCGTCCGCTAATAGCGTTCTTCATCACCATGGACAAAAGTTCTCGTACGTAAACCTGTACAAGTAAATATTCCCATCCGAAGCGTTCCCTCAACTACTGCACGGCTTTGGGATAATTTACAGCAGTCGCAGGAAAACTTTCCATGACTCTGGCTGCCTTTGAATTCGGGACAACTGCTTGTAGTAAATATTGAAATTTGTCTTCAGCTGGCAAACTTTCATCAATATGTATTTTCTCGAACTGACTCCCAAACGACAGAAAATTCTTTGCCTCCCCGCTAAATTTCTTCAACTCAATTTTAGGGAGTTTGAACTTTCTCTTTTCCGCCATTTCTTTCAGAAGCGAAGAATCAAACAACTTGGTTTCTATCTCGGATAGAGCTGCACAATATTTGTCTCTATATTCCTCTGCTGCTTCCAAGTCCGTGGCAAATATTTCCTCCGAATTTTCATCTTGCAAAATCCCGTTAGCTATTTCATCCTGACAGGCAGTCAGACGCTCAAATTTATCCATCAATTGCGTCTTCAAACTCAAAAGTTCTTTCGATTCAGTTCATGAAGCAGCTGTCAATCACGCACTTCCGCTACATGTGTAAGACACAACTAATAGTGCAGTTCATGAAGTGTAGAGCTAGATAGTGTACTAGCTAAAGATGTGATTTAATAATATAATTTTTTTTTTAATTTCTCATATTTAGGCTTCTCATTTTATTTTAAAAGGTGTATAAAATTAATATTTAAATATTTTGCTAGTATTTCAGTTTTATATCTATATGAGGTCCACCCCCCCCCCCCCCCTTTAATATTCTTCATTGTCCTGGAAAAGTTCACGAAAATCCTTGATTTTCTTTCCTCTAAAAGTGTTCGAATCCTGTGAATTGAATGAATATAAGTAGTTTTAATTGCATATCAAAATAATGCAGTTCAAATGTTAATTTAACAAATTGATATATGGAGCTATAAGTTTTTTATTATTATTTTACTATGTATAGAGCTATTTATTGATGTGCAGAGTGATGATGTTAGTAAAGTTAATACATACACAAGTTAAAAATTTATTTAATACATTTTGCTCCAAATTGAAAATTTTGCTCCTTCAAAAAGTCAAGATATTTTTCCAGTCGCATATCTGCGAATGAGACCAAAACCAAGATTCTAGCTACATTGGAAGTACTCTATAACTAAACAAATTGGTTTTGAGGTATTTTATTATTCCTTTGCACTGTCACTTAGAGATGCAAGTAAATTTTTCCGGAAAATTTTTCTTTCCCCTCCCCCCCCCCCCCTTTAAATAAATTTGAAAATTAAATATAATACTCTTTCATCACTGCTTTTTTAAAAGCAAGTAACTTTAAAACAAATTTTGGATCATTGAGTTTTCTAATTTTGAGAAGGAATAGTGGCATTTTACTCCTTCTGAGAAAAAAAGCAGTCATTTTCTTTAAAATTTATATCAATATATGGAGTATTTTTCCATGTGATTCTGCTGAAGAAAAATGCTTTAATAGCACTAAATATATGCTCAACTTGTTCCTCCAAATTCTCTTTCCATACTCAGACATTCAATTATAAACATGTTTTATTTTTAATTTTAACATTAAATCTGACAATTATTTTAGAAAAGGGTTTAATATTAATTTATTTAAATTTTCAGTTTTTAATATTTTTATATATTTAACCTGATATATTTCTTATACCTATAATAAACTGAACAATGTATTTTTCTGTTTATTATTATTATTTGTCATTTAAGAAAGTGGCCAATTCAGGACTCACTCTGTGTATAGAGATATCTGCTTTCCAGAACTCAGAAACTATATTAAGTTTATTATAATGTTTGCTCATTTCTACACGTTACCAGAACATGATGCATCCTTTGCATAGTTGAAACGTGGAATATATAAAAATATCTGTTATTGCCAAGAAATATTTTCTGGTCCTAGAGGCTTGATGATAATGTTTAAACTGAGTTCCTTAAAAAATATTGGGTGTAATTTACATGCTATAGGTCATAAACATGAGTTCTTCAGATTTTCTTTTCAATTAGCAGCAGCAAGTTTGGCTAGTTTAAACCCCATTGGCTAAAAATATGCTTTTGGGGCATTTGAACCTTGTTTTTGATTAAAAACAAAAGTAAACCCATTTTATTCCCAACCCTGATAAGCAAGCATTTCTTAAAACATTTTTAATATATTAATTTTTTTTTAAATTATAAGCAGTTTTTAATTTTTTTTTCTTTACGGAATTTAGAGACTCACAATGCAGATGTTTTTGTATAGAATGTAATAAAATTTACTTCCAGTGGTACAAACAACACTTTAATATTTTTAGGTATTTAATAATTTATTTTTTATATCTATAATAAATGAAAAATTATTTGATTCTGAATAGGTTTAGCGATTTTCAATTATTTTTCATTTGTCATATTTCTTTTGTGAATTGTTTTAAATTGTGATTTAGAAAATTGTTTTTTCTATTATTATAGATAAAACAGAATTATTTTATAGCTTCTCAAAAGAACATGTACATAATAAAAATATTAAATTATAGTTACTAACTGTCACATACAGATGTAAATAATTTTTATGCATAGAATTTTTTTTGTTTCTAAACTTTAACCTTTTTTAGCCACATTATTTAATATATACATGATTTTAGCTGTAATATAATAATAAATGCTTTTAAAAGTCACTAGACATATTTTAGCTTAAATGTAATATTTGAGAATTTCAAGATTTTATACAGTGGAAAATTTTCTGGAAACCTATATTTCTGCCATTTCCCTAATGGAAATTTTAGATTTTCTCCTTGGTCTCGAAGCTGAGACAGATTGAATGACACCAAAAGCCAGATTCTAGCTATAGTGAAAGTGCTCAATAATATTGATATATTACCCTCAGTCTGTCAGTTCACTGCATTTTATATAGATTGCTTCCTATGCTCCATGAGGAACATGTCTGTAAAACTGCAAGTTTCTTGCTTTGAGTTTAGAAGATACGATCAGTTTAGCTTAAGCAGTTTGAGAGATATGTTGATGAGCGAGCAAACCAGTGGGGCTTTCTTTGCCTTTTATGTGTGTAGATTGAATTTTATGCTTTAGCTGTAATATAGTATTGCAGTTAATAATAATAAATTGCAGTTAATTAGATATAAACTATATTTGTTACAGCTTTTATACAGTGAGATTGAGAATATCCAAAGAGTTGCTGCTGGTGTCCTTTGCGAACTTGCAGCAGATAAAGACGGTGCAGAGATGATTGAAGCTGAAGGTGCTACACCTCCACTTACTGATCTTTTGCATTCAAGAAATGAAGGTGTTGGTAAGTAAATTGATGTATATTACTTAATCTAGATAAAATTTTAATTTTAACATTGCCAGGTTTAAAATGTATTAATTTTAATTGAAAATCATGGGAATTTTGATAACAATCATGCATACGAATACCTGGTGTGTGTGTGTGTGTGTGTGTGTGTGTGTGTGTGTGTGTGTGTGTGTATGTTTTAATCTTATCTTGTATTTATAAAATTTCCTTAATTCTAAAATCCTCTGATAAGGAATTAAAAATAAATTTTCTTAATTTTGTAACATTTTAAGCTCACCACTGTGTACTAAATTTAAGAAATTCAGAAAATGCCTTGAAATGACATGATATGCAGGATATTTTAGAATTATTGTATAAAGTGATATATGAATGAAAGATCTCTATCTGTGGTTGTTGTTGTTGTTGTCGTGTCCCTAACATTACATTTGAGGAAGAATATGTGCACTGCTTCTGTTTAGTCTAATGACCCGGGGCACCCGAAGGTAGAAGTCTGACTTCTGCCCCAAATAAGACAATACAACATCCATGTCCGCAGGCGGGACTCGAACCCGCAATCTGGTATTAAAAGCTGACATTAGAATTCAAATATGTAAGAGATAAACATCTAAAGAAGGAACCCAATTATGAGTCAATAGTTAACAACTAAGATACATGAACTTGTATTTAATTAAAATAAAATTTTTAAATCCATATGCTGTATTTTAATGAAATTTATACACTAAAAACATATTGAAGTGTCTTCGTTTGACTTAAAATATATATATGATTTAAAATGTGCTTTGAGACAAAAACCTAAATGATATACTGGATTTATTTTCAAAAGAAACTCAATACTTTACATTTCCAATAATGGTTTCAATTTTATAAAATCATTTGCATTTTATATTGTAGCTACATATGCTGCTGCTGTTTTGTTCCGAATGTCTGAAGATAAGCCTCAGGATTATAAAAAGAGATTATCAGTGGAGTTGACCAATTCCCTTTTCAGAGATGATGCTGGGCCTTGGACTGGAATGGTATGTGTAGAGTAGCACTGCTCTCAAGTATGTAAATAGTGTCAAACCTCGTTAGTGTAGTCAACAAAATAAAAAAGTTGTTGATGTTAAAACTAGTTAATTACAATGTTTTATTTTTGCCAATTACATTCATATGAAATTTGAAAGGGGGGGGGGGGATCAGTTTATGGTAAAATTAATTCATAAAAGTAATTTAAGTGCAGTGATGTTGGACATTTTTTTTTTGTCTATTGTATATTTACAAACATGCCAACTGCTCTGGATTGTCCAGAGTTTATCCGGAAAACTTAAAAGAAATTGTTGCTCTGCATTTCCCTCAAATGCTCCGGAAAATAAATTTTTTTTATGAATTGCAAAAATATTTAATTTTTATTAAATCCGCCCTTTTCTTTATGTTCCTGGTGTAACTGCTCCTCCTATAGCTGCCAATGCTTCCGATTTACCAGGTAAGTTTCCGATTTTCGGGCATCATTCCGATATTCCGATCAGAAACAGATTTCTTCCGATTTTTCGTTCACAAGCTAAAAGTCCCTACTTTTCCCCGATTCTGCTTCAAAAATTCCCTAAAAATAAATCCTCTTCCTCTAAAAATGATAATCAAATTTGACTAAAGTAGCTTATTTTCATATTTTGGTTGATTATAAAGGTTAACTTTTTAATTATTCAAATTTTCTTCACTTCCTTTCTGGCAACTTGCTACGGTTTTACGGACATTACTCCCAAAACTATGGATAATCCCATGAAATCCATGCATCCCACTATTCAATTCATATTCCCTGCTTTGCTGAGAGTCCAAAATTATCAGATTGCATCCATTTTCTTCTTCTAATGAGTTCATATCAGAACAATAGACCTATTTTATTTTTATAGTGCGAGTGAAAATAAAGAAAAAGTTTACTAAACAAATTATATTTCACTTAAATTAAAAGATTGCGCCATTCAGTCTTTTTCGGGCTTTGCCGAGAGTACACTATTGCCTTTTTCCATCTATCGCCATCCCCTTATTATTGCACATTAACTTGACTAAAGTAGCTTATTTTCATATTTTGGTTGATTATAAAGGTTAACTTTTTAATTATTTTCATATAAATAGTACGATTGTGAAATTCAGTTTTTTTTTTTTTTCTTTGCAGTCGTTGCCGAGAGTATGCAATCATCCTTTTCCATCGATCTCCATCTCCCTATTGTTGCATATTAACTTTACTAAACTAACTTATTTTCCTAATTTGGTTGATTATAAAGGCTAATTTTTTAATTATTTTCACATAAATAGTACGATAGCGAAATTCAATTGTCTTTTTTTCATGGGCATTTCCGAGAGTGAGCAATTATCCTTTTCCATCGATCTCCATCATTGTTGCACATTAGCGTGACTAAACTAAGTTATTTTCCTATTTTGGTTGATTATAAAGGTTAATTTTTTAATTATTTTCACATAAATGGTACGATCGTGAAATGCAGTTTTTTTTTCCGCGGGCATTTCCGAGATTACGCAATTATCCTTTTCCATCGATCTCCATCTCCCTATTGTTGCATATTAACTTGACTAAATCAGGATATTTTCATATTTTGGTTGATTATAAAGGTTAATTTTTTAATTATTTTCAAATAAATAGTAGAATCATGAATTTTTTTTTTTTTTCCCGCGGGCATTGCCGAGAGTACTTAATTATCCTTTTCCGTCCATCTCCCTATTGTTGCACATTAACTCGACTAAACTAGCTTATTTTCATATTTTAATTATAAAGGTTAATTTCTTAATTATGCCATTTTCCCTCTATTAGCCTTATTTTCTCTTTTCCCTATTTCAGGTTATTTTATCCATTTTTTTAAGTATGATGTATTTATTTTACGATGATTTTGCATAACGTTGATACATTTGCCTAGAGTCGTGAATTTTTGCCTAAAGTCGTTAATAAAAATTTACAGATTTCCAAACTAAAATCTACAGATTTTCAGCCATTCAGAGTTGGTAGCTATGTCCTAGAAGATTTATAACAGAGTAATTAAATTTGAAATACTGCCAAAAATAATCTTGAACATTCTTTTTTTTCCTCACAGCAATGCAGCTTGTGAGAGGGTGTTCAGCACTGTGAGAAAAAACCAAAATGAATTTCGATCAAACCTGGGCATTGAAACATTAGAATCCCTTATGATACAAAAATACAAATTTTCTTGTCACAACTTATGTTGCTACAAGCAAAATTTTTCTGAACAAGAGCTTGTGAAAGCAAAAAAAGCTACATATTCATCGTTGAATAAATCTATAAAAAAAATGGTAAAATATCTGCAATATTTTTGATTGAAAAGCATATAAAAATTAATATTTTTAAATCTCTATTTTACTTGTTTTTGACAGTTAATAAGATTATGACAGCGACTTGATTTTGTTAACTGTGACAAATTATAAAATCGTTACTCTGCTCCTGACAGAGTTATTTGAATGTTGGCATGTCTGTATTCATTATATTCCAATAGTCTGAAAATTACTAAACACTTCTTCTAATCTTCATTCATCTCTGGTATAAATATTCTTATCTTATATTCTGGTATAAATATTTTTCATCTTAAGGTATAAATGATAAATGATTGGTATAAATAATGTTACGAATATATAAAATGTTTTTCCGGCATATTACCTGTCTCCAAGGAAAATCAGCCTTTGCAGACAACCATTGCTATTATGTGAAAGTACGAGTTGCTTGACCGTAGCAATATTTTTCATGGCTTTGGTACCAAATTTGGCAAAACATTATCAACTTAATGACTTTTGGCGAGTTTTATAACATACTTGAATTTTTTCATTATCTCTAGTACTTTCTAAGATATGCCCACTTTCTAGAGATTTCTATGGAAAGTATATAAGGGAGCCATTGTTCAGTTGGACAAAGTTAATGTAACATGAAGTTAAAGTGAATTGTAAAATAGTCTGTGTTTCGAAGGACAGAATCTGCTATTTTGTGAAATAGTTGAGCATTTAATTGCTGTTTTATTGTACCCGACAGTTCTTTTGTGATCTTGTAAGATAGTTTTGTGTTATTAGCAGTATATTGTTCCTGTTTACACATGTTGTTGCTTTTAAATAAAAGCATTAGTTATTCAGAAATTCGAACTCATTTTTGTTTCCTGAGAGTACACCCATGATTGTAGAGGATATGTCATAAGAATATTTAAATGCGACTGTATTGTGTTTAATTTTACTACATATAAAGGCCATTGGCATTAGTACAGAATAAACAAAATACAAGACTGCCCTCTATTTTTAAGAAATTGTATATTTATTGCATTTTATTCAATGATTGAAGTGAAATTGCACGTAAAATTTTTAAGCATATTGATTTTATTTTCATATTTTTTAATCTTTTTAATATTTAGTTCAATTTTTTCATAGTCTGGGTAATATTGAAAATAAGTATGTATAAATTACTATTGTATTCAAGTATATTAAATGAAATATAGATTTGTCATAAACTTATATTAATATGCATGTAACTTGTGCATAGTTTGATTATTGATTGTATCATCTCTCTTTTGTGCAGTGTCAGTATGTCAGAGCACCCAAATGCAACTTGAAAGGCAAAAAAAATACTCGCATATACTAATTTGACTATGTTGAATCCAAATCTGAAATCTGTTTTTCAATTTCACCCTTGGTTCCGGAGAAATAGCCTCTTAAAGTTTGGTCTTTTTCGCTATTTTTGTATTTGCAATTTCAGACTGAAGGCATTGCCACAACATAATGAAATTATATGGTCATGAACCTTTATTGCCTGAAGAAACAAAAGGAAAATTGTATTCAGCTCATGGAGTTAGAGATGAGACCACCTCCATGATTCAGCTGAGTAGGAAAGTTAATATTGAGAGTCATCCCAATTTTAAATTCAGAATATGAATATTTAAACCATGGGTGCATCTTCAAATTCATGTTTGAAACAATGCAAATTTTGCTTATAGATATATTGGTTGGAGTTGAATTGTATGACTCATGAAGTTAGAGATTTAATCCCTTTTCTTTCATGGTGATTAGAAATTGAAAACTTGTGATAAAATGTTTGAGGTATTAAACCTGATAAATTCACTTGTTAGAGGATCTAGGGAAACATAAATTCATTCTGTTATGTTAGGGGTTGGATATAGTATGTATGTTTTGATAGGGAGTCGTATAAGAAATAGTAATATTAAATAGGAGGGTTGTATGGCTCGCATGTGTCTGTGGATATTAGGAGCGAATGTGAGGGTTGGCGTGAGTTGATGTTTGCTGGTTCCTGTTTCCCATGCATGATAAACTAAAGTGGCCAAAATATATTTTACAGAACATGTTAAAAATATATCTCCAAAAGTTTATAGTACATTTTTCAATGTATCATCATATCATAACTCAGCATTAATGTACACAAAATGATCATCAATCAATTACCAGTTTAACATTCCTATTTTAAATTTCTTTCCATAGTCATCAATAATTTTATTTCTCTGAATATATGTAATTTTATGTTCTGGAAGTGAACATTATATTTTTACATGTTAAATCAAATGGTGGATTGTAATTGGGAATTTTTTATGTAGCCTGCTGATATGGACATAAACATGTTGGGTCCCGAAGAAGCATACCATGATCAGATATACCAGGGAAGTCAAGGACCTCCCAGTGTTCATGGTGGACCACCCAGACATAATCCATACACTCCACAAGGTTTGCTAAATTTTATCTATTGCAAATATGATATTTAAATTTGCAAAATTTATTTGTACAAAACTCATTTTTGTAAAGTTTAATTTATGTGAAACTTGTGCATTATAATAGATTACTTTTCCTTGTAACTCTGAAACTATCAAATTTAGGATAATCACAATTGTTATGCTGCTTCTAAAAATCTGAGAACCCAGAATTTGAAAATGGGTTAATGTTACCAGTAAGACTAAGGAAAATTGCTAGTATTGTTTATAATTGCAATAACCTTTTGCAATACCCAATTAAAATTTTATATAAGACATAAATTACCTTATCAGGGATATTAAATTCTAAAGAAAAAAAGCTCAGTAGCTTTTTTTTTTCTTTTGCCAAATTCTATTATTTGTTCTGTTAAATTATTTTAACTTATCTGGAAAATGTTTTAAAATTCGTCTCGGTAAACTTTTAGAAAATTTCCTCTATACATAGCACAGCAATCCTGGTAGAATTAGAGTGAAATCTATAATTGCAATTTTTCTAACTGCATTTATATAATTTTATTAAACTGGTAATTATTTCAGTTACATAAATTTGTATTAAATAAAATTTTTTATTGGCATAAGTTTATTGTAGTAATGAAAAAAGTCAAATTTTATGAACTTGTGATAACTATCAATTATTTGTATGATCATTTTTGAGTTTTGTAATTTAAAAATTTGTCATTGAGTTTTTTATATGTAGAACTAATATATAAACAAAGCTCAGCCAGATCCAAAGAAATATATGCAATTTATTTAATTATTTGATTGTTTCCGAACCTGACTAGGTAAATGTAATTTAACAATTTTTTCTCGTATATTATTCATTTGAGCTATTAAGTGTAGATAAGTTTAATTAGACTCTTTTAAAATTCTGTTAAAACATTTATTAAATTATGATATTTATTTGATAATTTATTACTTTATTTGTTTTGTTTTAATGTTCTGAAATACTAATATATGTATTTGTATTTCTCCTGCTGACATGGATTAATTACTGGTATGTGGGTCCAAAAATCTAATATTTCTTATTTCCACAAGTTTAGCCCTTGCATGAAATGTTAAATTGAAAACTGTGTTACAATTAGTTTTTAAATAAAAATGCTTTAAAATTAATTTTTTTAATTCAATTTTCGAAACAGTGATGACAAGGAATTTGTATTTGAAAATCTAAAATAGAAATAAATCAGTGTTTTAAGACATTTGAACTTTAGTCTTTGTCTTAGGAATTAGGAGTTGCAATTAAGAAATGCGAAAACAGTTTTTTATTAGTTAATTTCTAAATCGTAATTTTATTTTTAATAGTCAGTTGAATGGCTTCACAGCTAGTTTATATGTTAAACCATCCATATAAGCCATAAATAAATGAACCAATATAGTGCTTTGAATTGTGGTTTATTTAATAGCTAATTACTATTTAAGTAGTAAAATAATGGTGAATATATTAGAATTTTACAAAATGATACGGTTGAAAAAGTTTGTAGTTTTAGAATATGTTTAAATAAAATAAGTTATGTAAGGTATTTACATTTCAAAATTTTAAAAATCTTTAGAATTCCATCATGTAAAGCATACTTATTTTTGTAGGCATGCTAAGTTTTATTTGTCGACATTTATAAATGAATACTCATTATGACCAGCTTTTCCTAATTTATTATTTTTGTGCATATATTTAACAGCTGATTACTATATTGGTTCAAATTATCTCACATTTTTGAGTCTATAAATATGAAAATTCGTTTTGCTGTGCATTTCTCTAAAGTCAAATTTATTTTTGTCTATTGTAACTAAATGTGGTAGGATCATATAAGGGACTTCTGAAATATATTTTGCCAATTTTAACTTAATTCCAAACCCCATTTAGTTATTAAATTAATTTAATTAACCACATTAAGTTGTGTAAATTTGTATAAATGAATGGATTCCTGTATAATAAATTTAATCTTGATATTAATGTATAAACCTGTAATTCATTATATAAACTACAAAATAAGGAAAAAAGTTTAAATATTTTCCATTTAGAAAAAAAAAATATTTTATTTAATCTAACCAAAATACAGTTGAACGTGCTTTAAAGAGATGCCTCAAACTACTCTAAGATGTTCATATTAATTGTTGCTTGTAAAATCCTGGAAATTTTAAATGGTTTCACACAAAACAATCATTACAGTGCTTAAGTACAAAAATACAGTAAAATTAAAATAGATCTGAAAATCTGTACTTATATGCATAACAAATATAGTACTTGAATAACTTCTTATTTATTTTTATGCTTAATTATTCACACACAGAGTGAATGCACATGTCTTTCCAATGTTCTTTTCAATAAATAACCATGTAACTAAGGTGCCCCAAAGAATATCTAAAAAATACAAATTCAAGAAATAGAAAGGTATTTTTATCAAAATTGCCTTGAACTAAACAACAAACGCTCTAAAATAAAATCAAAATCAATCCCTGTATCTCAAAATTGGCAATTGAAAACACAGTCTGGTGAAAATTTGTGCTCCTTTATATATATGTGTGGTGAATATTGAATAATACAATTCATATTGAATAATACAATTTACATTGTTTTTTCTTTATACCAATTTTTTTCTGAAAGCTTTTGTTTTAATTGGAGTTTGGTTCTAAGGAAGAAATCGTGTTAAATCCTTTTTAAAAAAAATATTTTTTTTTCTTTTATTGAATAAACTATCGAAAGATGTTTAAAAAAAAAATTTATTAGAATACTAAAATTAGAACTCTTTTCAGAATAAAATTGGAGGAAGCAATATATGTTCAAGTCCAGCAAGCCTCTCTGACTTTAATTTTTTTTTCTTCTATAAAACTGTTAGTTAGTTAGCATTCACATTGTGGCATTAAAACTAATTAACCCAAAATCTTGAAACATTGAATGCTATTATCTTGTATATATTTACTAACTCTCTAAATTTAGATGATTATCTGTCAACAAATTAAAAAAGTATTCTTCCAAATTTCTTTATATTTAAGAAATAACAGGTTCATAACATTTTGATTATTCCACTACAAATAATTTTTGAGCTGGTGAAGGTGATCTTCCCTCCTTTGCATGCTTATTTAATAATTTTCAATATTGATTCAAATGCACATTGTGTTTTTGATCATTTTATTTTGCACATTAATATTTTTTTTTCTTCTAGGGTTTGATCTTCAGGTCCCTATTGATTCAATGCAAGGGCTTGATCTTGGGGGTCAAGTTCATAGCGGCTATGGAACCCTCGGCACTGATATGGATTTGGACAGTCCCCCCGACATTAATTTCGACACTTTAGAACCTATGTTACCATCACCCCCTCAAGATGGTGATGCTACTCAAATGGCTGCCTGGTATGATACTGACTTATAGGCACCCTGTGGCTTAAACTGGATTATTTTGTGTTCTTCAGTAGCCGGCTGCTTAAGTTATGTTTCAGTCATACTCTGTGGACAGAAAGAACTCCTGAGGAGAACTCAGATGGAGTTTCATAATTTTATTTTTGTTTATTTTGTTTTCACAAATGTTAGTGAAAGTTCTCTTATAAGTTCATAGTTACTTTTTATTTGTACCTTATCTATTTATTCCTTTATGCATTTGTTGAACATGTTAATAAGTTGCTAGTTTATAAGTTACTTTTCTGTAACTAGTTAAAATTCCCTTTTCTAGATTTATGTGCTGGAAATGAATACGGAAACCAGTACACTTTTTGAATGAATGCAGCTAAATGTGTATTAATTTAATTAGTTTTTGAAATATTTGATGAATGTAATACTTGGTCTTATTTTTCTTCATTTGTGATCAAACGAGGTAATGTGTTGTATGGATACCTTAAGCATATGGTTTTATGAATGAAACATATTCTTTCCTCACTGTGATTATTTAAGCGATCTAAAAAAGAAAAAATCAGTTTATATAATTTAAAAATTTTTCCATCTAATTTCAAATGTGGCAGCACCAATGCTATGTGCTACTTTATATTTGACCTGTATGAATCACTTGTGTATTTTTCATTTATAATAAAACATTTTTCTTAATCTTAATTTGTTTTGTTCTAAAGAATGTTTTAGCAATCACAATTGAGCATTGTTAATTTGTCACCTTCTTTAAAAATTCATCCTAGAAGTTTATGTATATACTACAGATCTGATTGAATCGGTGCAATTCTTATTCCTAGGTAGCTTTTGTGTACCTTTGTACTGTGTCATTGATAATCCTTTACTGGCAAGTTAAATGTTTTCTGTTTTTACTTCTCTGTAATTACTGGTATAGCATTTATGTATGTAAAAATGTATTAAACTGATTTGTAGTAAATTGTTTTATTTATTTTTCTTCTTCAGCATATACATTTTTTATTTTATCTCGGTTTGAAATCAAAAGTTTGTTGCATGAGAATGTGGTATTAACAAGTTTCCTGTTTAAGAAACAAATTACAGAAAATAATAATTTCATCATACATTTGGTAACCATTTAAATAAATTTTCCAAGATGAATTGTTTGGGATACTTTGCTTCAAAGATCCTCATCGTAGATCATGGATCATCAATTTAGCAATGTTCAGTAATGTACAATACAGTGACCGCTGGTTATAAGATTCAGTGGTTATAAGACACAGCCGTTTATAAGACCCAAAACAACAGAAACAAATACAAACTTCGTTTTAAGATTAAAATTGCGTCACTTATAAGAAACACGATTCCGCTTATAAGAAACAGTTTTCTACAGAAAATTTGTTTATTTCCTTGCTACGCGGGTGTAAAAAAAAAATCGATTTGTTTAAGGTTAACTGAAGGACGAGTTGTTATCTCTTGTCTTTGGGCGTATGGAGAGAGGGTGGGAGTTTGCTATATAACAAAGAATGACAGAGAATTTCTCCGTAAAAAGGTTTGGGGGGAACAACCCCAAACCAGTTAGAAATGAGTTTTAATCTTTTGGCAGTTATGGAAACATACTGATAAGGAAAGGCATCTTTGCTTATGCACTCAAATAAGATTCGTACAGCTTTAGTTAGTCATTTTATGTTTTGCTAGTGGAAGCATGTCGCAAAAGAGAAAAACCTTTACTTTGCTTGCAAAGCAAAGTTTACTTAAAAAGTATGATTCACTACCTCCGTGTAGTCAAAGAGAAGCTGCTTCTGCATTAGAAATTCCGCATTCAACATGTAAAATCCTGAAAGGCAGAAATGAAATTTTGATGCCAAATTGTAATCTTCAAAGAAAACGGAAACAAGAAGGAAAGACAACTGCTATAGAGGAAGCACTCTTACAATGGTTTTCTAAGGCCAGATTAAAGAACGCTCCTATCAGTAGGGCAATTTTATTGAAAAAAGCAGAAAAGTTTGTGAAAAAATTAGGAGAAAGAGTTCCGTGCGACTGATGGTTGGTTAAGCCGCTGGAAAGAACGAAATAACATTGTGTACAAAAAAAAATTATGGAGAGAAGCAGGACGCGGACTCTGAGTCTGCATCTTCATGGATTATGCAAAGCTTACCACCTCTATTAGAAAAGTACGCTCCTCATCAAATTTTTAACACTGACGAGACTGGGCTCTATTTTAGAGCGATGCCCGAGTATACAGTGATGTTCAAAAATGATCTATCCTCCGTTGGAAAAAAGCTAAAAGATCGAGTTATGGTTCTGTTAACAACAAATATGACAGGAACTGTAAAAAAAAGCCCTTTAGCTATTGGCAAAAGCAAACGTCCGCGCTGTTTAAGTGGAATAAAAAAATTGCCAGTGATCTACGAAAATTCAAAGAATGCCTGGATGACAAGTAGAATTTTTGAAGACTTTTTGTTAAAGTGGGACAGGGAACTGATGGGAAAAGAAAAAAAATCTTTTACTCCTTGACAACTGTTCGGCTCATCCTGTAGTACAGCTGACAAACATTGAACTTTGTTTTTTGCCACCCAATACAACTTCCATCATACAGCCTCTTGACCAAGGAATTATTAAAGCATTTAAAACTCTGTATCTGTCAAATTTGCAACAGAAAATAGTGGATGCAATTGATGAAGAGAAAGGATCGGCTTCCGAAATAAGCAAGGAAATATCCTTGCTTGATGGTATCCATATGATCGCAGGTGCATGGTAAAATGTTTGGGACATATATATTTTTAATTGCTTCCGTAAAGCAGGATTTTTGAAAAATAATGTTGACATACCAGCAGAAAATGAAGAATTAGAAGCACCTTTCGAAGAATGGATTCACATCGACGAAAATTTACAAACATCTGAAGAAAAAAGTGATGATGACATAGTGGCGGAAATTCAGAATGTTTACAATGAAGAAGAAAATGAAGACTACGTTTCACAAGAAGAAAATTTTCCTACAGCCAAACAGTCGTGAGAAGCCTTAACTATAATTAGAAAAACTCTTGAACACAGAGGGGCATCAGAAAAAGTTTATGGACTATTTTATGATTTAGAAATGGATATACGTAAACTAATCAGACTCGTTAGCACAAACAACACTGGATAAGTTTTTTGCTGTTCCTCAGTAATAGATTACGGTATGTATGAAAATGTACTATGCTTTTATACATGAATGAACGACCTATGAGTTTTACTTTTTATTCTTATTTAACTACATACTATATGCATATAGATAATATTTTAAGTTATAAGGCTTAATTTGTAAAATAAGAAATATTTTTGAATGCAAAACTCAATTTACAAATGTATTATGTACGTACTAATATTTTACTTGTATACATTTATCTTTTAAATTCTGTAAAACTGTGTTCAATAGTTAGTATTTACAATGGAAGAACGATATTTAAAAAATATCTGGATTTAAGAAACAACTGCTTATAAGAAACAAAACGAGCGAAACGAACATGTTTCTTATAAGCGGCGGTCACTGTACTGCCTTATGCAGATGCCACAATTATGAGGAAGGGACCAAGAGAATGTTTCACTTTCTAAAATTCAATTAGCAATGGGCATGACCAATACCAGATATGGCCTGGAAAATGTCTCCCAATGTTTGTCAAATTTCTTCCCCATAATTGGTCAAGTTTATCACCAATAAGCATACAATTTTTCCATGATGCCAATTAATAAAACATTTGAGGCATGTGATGAAACCACCTATTTTCAAGAGTTACTTTGGGTCTTCTTTTTGTTCACATTGTGTGCATTCTACTGATGGCTTTTTAGGTAAAGTAACATACAGTGGAAACTAGTTATTGTGGATCTGAGTTATAATAAACCATTTATAATAAGTTTTGTCCAAAATCTTATACACATAGTATAATTACTCTAGTAAACTCATGTTTTAAGAAACTTGACTGCAATGAACTAAATTCTAATGAAAATTTTGCCTAGAAATGCTTTAAATTGAAATCCTGGGCAAGTTATATTTATGTAAAAAACATAAATTTGCATGATGTATGCACCTGCAACAGAAAAACCAACTTTCTTTTAATAAACTACTTTAATAGATAATAGTCCTGTTTCTGAAATATTTTTGAACATAAGCAGCAGAAAATGATTTGATTACTTCACACGGCAGTAAATGTATGAAACATTTATATTGTGTACAGTGTTTGTAAATGTATTGTGAAATAAAAGTTTAGTAGTATGTATAACTGCAGATATTACTATTTTGCTTTTAATGAGCTTTGGCTACAACAAATTTTAGGTCACTTGAGAATTTATTTGTTTATACTGTATATGCATAATGCAGTTTTCTAAGCAATCTAAAACTCAATAATAAGTAAAACCCCTGACTTGATGCACAATCAATAAGAAACTATTTCACAATGTAAAATGCAGCGCAAATAAAAGATAAATTGGCATACATATGTGTTTGAAATCATTTGGATTTCCTTCTTCAGTGCAACAAGTCTGGACCTGAATGCTCAAATAAACATAAGACTATGTTAGTCAAACAGCAAATGGCCAGACTGTTTAACTATTGTCAGTTTGGCTGATATAGCTTTGCTCCAGACTTATGGTGAAAAAGGAAATCCAAATTATTTCCAAATCGTATGTATGCTCATTTAACTTTTGCACTGCATTTTATATTGTGAACCAGTTCATTAACTGAAGGTTAACTACATAGCTTATTTTAGCTAAGGTTGTTATAGTTTTATAGGTTTTTACATCCCATTAACAGATTTATGAGTCTGGATTTATGCTACCTCGAATGAATACAAGACTTGTAAATTTGCATTTCTTATGTAAAAAGCTAACGACTAACGTAAGTTTCATCCCTGTACTCAATGGGTCGATGGGGTAAGTTGGGACAATAATAAGTTAAGTGAAAATTATATTTTTGTACATCAATCGATTTATTATGTTAAATAACACTCTTAAAACAAGGTTACATTTCTTTTTGCATTGTAGACTTTTCGAATGGTTGGGGACAGAAGTTTGGACTTTTCAATGTTAAATTGTCCCAAGAGAGTTTTAGCTATATCTTACTAAAATATGTACTTATTGATATTGCTTTTGCTTTTAAATATGTAGTAGTATAACCCAAAAGAAATATTTTAGTTAAAAGTTTTGCAAAAAAAAGGGAATTGTAACATACTAATTTATATATATATATATAATGTAATCTTTTTAAACATCTAAATATAAATTTTTTTTTAATTCTATGTATAACCTTTTGAAGTATAGATATTTAATTTTAAAAATTTAGATTTTTGAGGTGTCTGGTATGTAACTTGATACCTGCAATAACCACCAGACTAGTAAATCCATGAGTGAGATGTAAAATCTTGTTTGACACCAGTTTTATCCGTGTACTCCTATCTCAAAAATATGCGCAGGGTGAAGGCCACCTCAGGGGACTGTCAGAGTCACGGATCTCCGTTGACATTGCAAAGTTCTACCACATGCAATGCTCGAATCTTTTGTACTCTGGATAATCATTGCTGCTTCTTGGACTAATGAGCAAAAATGTGCGGCCGTATCTCGGCAATAAAGTCTGCATCACTCACTAGATGGCAGCACTACAAAATACGCTAATAAAAAAAACATGGATATCACTATATAGTAGAGCGAGGAGGCATTCGTACGGTGTAAAGAATAAGGAATGCGGCTTACATTTAATAATATTAACAAAACCAATTAATACATAAATTTAAATTAAACTTACCTACACACTTTTAATTTGAAATTAAAACTTTAGAGGAAAGCTGATTTCAATAAAGTTGAAATATTGTGTCCCCCCCCCCCCACACACACACACTTTTAGATATTTAAAATAAAATTATTTTATTTACTTATAAACGTATCTTAAAAGTACACGTAATAACATGAAGTCATTAGAATACCCGTTGAAAATCGACTAATAAGTAAACGAAAAACCAGAGGCTGTAAGATTGGTACCTGCTCAAGTTTCGGATTTTTATTAGTTTAAAATTTTGAACAATGTGCTTGTGGATGCATTTTAGTAGAGTCCAATACATTTTAGTAACTGCACGCCAGCCGTGTTGTTTAAAAAACGATGAAAATGATTAAAATAGATTACGGAAAATAGAGTTAAAGAAACTATGTTTTATAAAGGATAAGAATTAATTGTTGATATTGATATATCTAAACGGTAAATTAACAGATTAATAAAAAAAAATCTAAATTATATTCTATCAAAATATTAAAGCTTAAAATAATTTACATTTGTATTAAAATTTGAAAAGTGTTGACGTGGCGCCGTGGCTTAGTTGGTTAAAGCGCCTGTCTAGTAAACAGGAGATCGCGAGTTCGAATCTCGCCGGTGCCTTGTTAAATACTTTTATTTCTGTACCTTTGGGAATCCAAATGAGGTCCAACAGAATTGAAATCCGAACACTTTTTAGCATTTACTGCATTTTATTTAAAAGTTAAATATAAACAAAAAAAATCATTGGAGATGCATTTTTTCAATTATCATTTGTATTTTATTGACGGTAATAGCGTTACAATTAAAATTGCATCTTATTTAAAATAATCCTATTCATATCCTATTTAATAAAATTATGCCGAATATTGTGTTTATTACTCGGATTTATTTATAAAATTTCACTTTACTTATCTCTATATATTAAAATAAATTCTGAGAAAAACATGCTTTCCAATATTCTTCCCTATACAACAGTGGCGCGCACGAAAAGTTAGACAAAATTTAGTAAGCATATACAACAAAACAATAATAATAATTCATTATTATAAAATTATACAAATGTTCCAATACCTGCTTAGCAGAAAAAATACAAGAAAGTTCAATCATGCTTAAAGCATTGATTATGAAACACTTTCCAACTTCAATGCAATTTTATTTAAACATGTCTAAAATGCAATACATTCCTAGGTAATATTTTAAAACTTATCACAATACTACATTAATTTATTATATTTGAAAACTTAAACCTTCATCGAAAAAAATTAACTTCATTCAAATGACGGCATTGAAATATAAATTGCCTGGTTTAAACATCTCTAAAATGCGATACATTCCTCGGTAATAATTTTAGAATTATCGTAATACTACGATAATTTATTATATTTGAAAACTTCATCGAAAACAACTGAAATTCATTCAAATGACGTCATAGAAAAAATAACACGCTTGGCTCTCTCTATAAAAGCAGCATTTCATTCATAAACAATTTCCCATTCATTTCATTCATCGCAATACTATAATAATTTATTTTATTTAAAAATTAAGACCATGGAGGTACAAGTAATTAAACTCTATGCTTTAAACTTCATCGAAAAAAAATCGTCTTTCTCTCTGTAAAATCAATGAATATATTTCATTCATATCAGCTATGCAGACTCTATGAGTTAAATAATTTTGCGTTAAAGAAATACAGCAATTCTTATACAACTCATTCTACATATTTGGCTGTTTACATTTTATAAAAGTGAAAAATAGGCTTCATTGTAGAAATAATCAAATTTGGATGATCATTTAAACTCATATATATTGTAATTGCGTTGTTTCAGTATGTAGATGCACAGAATTTAAGCAAAAATAAAGAAGTTTTAGGATGGATACAACACTAAATATGAATTAAAAAGAACTTTAAAAATCACGATTTTGACACAAAATTGGATGCCATATTTTATTTTGAAGTGTGTCACGAGATATCTTCATATAAAGGTAATTATTATTTTAATTTTTATTTAAAAAACTACTGAATATGTTTCGCTGAATTTTTTTTTTTATATATTTTATGGAACAATTTGAATATTATCTAAAATTTTCGAAGCAATTTGTGAATTTTAAATTCGCTTAAAAAATGTTTGAAAAATTAGGTCCCATAGGGTTCAATGCATTTCATTTTTTCAACCCGGGTTCAATCCAAAACTTATTGGGTGATATTATTAATTTATATTTCCTATAGGTCCTACAGACCGTCTGAACAACATACTAAAATTTCATTTTGATTAAGTCATTTTTACAGCAGTTATCGTGCTAACGGACAGACAGACAGAATGAACAAAGTCATAAACACTTTTCAACTTTGTTGTAAAGTGTTAAAAAAAATCATTTACCATAACAGAAGAATAAGTCATTTTTAAAGCAGTTTAAAAACAGAAAGTCATTATTAATCCAACAAAAAGTATTTCCAGAAATAATAGTAATATTTAAAAAAATTACTTCAACAGAGAAAAACATGGACTTTTTAACAACCAAAAAACAAGAAATTCGGTATCAAAACGGCCAAGTATGCAACTACAGCCCAAATGCAAAGTTCCAATACATCAGCTACCTACTCTAATACATCATCTACTTCAGCCAGCAAATAACAAATCTTAACAACCAAACACAGCCAAAAAATAAAATCTAAAACAAGGGGTAGCCAGAATACTATTATAAGAATCATCCTATAATAAGAATAAAAATTGACAAAGCAAGTAGCAATCCTGCCCTGGTAATATCCAACAACATCAATATAAAATCCCAAAACAAAGTAGCACCACCTAGCAAACATAAAACCAAAATCAAAACGTAACCAGCAGGCTAACCACCAAAAGTTTAACTATATAACAACCCTGTTGTTATTTGAGAACACCAACATAAAACCCAAAAATAAAAGGACCACCGCTAAACTAACATAAAATCTAACTCGAGGAAGGCAAAATAATACCCTAAACTCAATATTCCAACATAAATAAATCAATAACTATAAGAATAAATAAACGACACGGGCTATTAAGTTGATAAGCCAAACAACTTCAGTTAATTATCAAAATTATTTAAAACCAATGAAAGATACCCCGAAGAAGGTCCGCGAGGATTTCCTATCTGTTAAACCAAAAGCGGCCAAAATGAACCTGATGGACAAAGTAAAATAAGTACAATACCTTGACTTTCATAAATTCAAACATTAAAGCAACTAATGAGGACCCGGAATCACGAAGGGACGCCACCAAAAAACAACCTCCAAATATATGTATACAGTATAGGTATCAAGAACCAACATAAAATCTTCGGAAATAAGGCTAAATAACATCACGTAGTACAATAAATTAAAATTGAATAGGCCATAATCGATATGCCTTTTGTAAGTTTCGAGTTCCCTTTTAAATGCATTACAGCAGTCTGGCCGACAAGAGTGGTCCACCCTATTTTGGAGTAAAGGAATATCGCTTAGTGATATGCCCCAGCCTGATATGCCTCACCTCAGGCCACGCATTGTAAAATATTATAGAATTCCCGGCACTAATTAATGTCTATTCTATTCCAGGAAAAGAAATCTCTGTTAGTTGGCAAAACAAAATGAACAGGCTCAGAATCAATTTCAATTATCCAATGGCATTGGCATCCAGTCTTGGCCCTAATTTTGAATTTTAGCGATAAACTTTCAGTATTCTTTTTACAGTCAAACATACTTTACAATTTTATATATTGATAACAAAATAATTATGAAGTCTTTGTTAAATATTATGAAGTTTTAGAAATAGAAATACTTATCATGATATAAATTTTTGGATTTTTGTATAATGAATTTATTTATCGTCTGCACGCGAAAAATAAGTTTCGACTTATTGCATTAAAAACAAAAGATTAAACACACCAACAAAGCTGAGATGCTACTAGAATGTATTTTTAGAACTTTACTTCCAAGTTGGCGAGGGAATTTTTTTTTTATTTGGATGGCAACCCCACATGGTAAGGAACGGCGGGAAGTTTCTATCCAGGACGCAATGGAAGACTTTGTGTAACTGAAAGCGTAGGGGGAAAATTCGAGATAGCGTTAAAAACAAGAATTGGTTACGCTTTTGAAAAAAAAAAGAATGCATGTCACCACTAAATTTTGATCCGAGAGTGTTTGTTCACAGGAAAGGATATTACACTTCAAATATAAACATTTGGAATAAATTCAGGTAGGTATATTTTATTTTAATGTAGTTTAAAATTATTGTTTATCTTAAAATATTGATTAGAAACATTGGGTTTGAGAAACATCGAATAAAGTTTTTTACTCTTCAAATTTACTCTTTATAGAAATTATTTTTTTTTTACTCTTTAAAAAACTTATTGGTGTTTAGATTAGTGGGTAATATGGTTAAAAAAAAAAAGTGAAAATTTGCACTTTTATGTCTAAAACTAACTAATGATAAATTAAGTAAAATAATAGTATTTTCCCCATGTACATTGATACAATTTGTATATTTCAATAATATTGTATGTTCCAATACACTATATAATTCAAAACAATGCATGTTCCAATACATTGTATGTTCCAATCACATTTTATGCCCAATTGCATTGTATGTTCCAAATAACTTTTTGTGTGTTCCAATCACATTTTGTGTCCAATTGCATTGTATGTTCCAAATAATTTGTGTGTTCCAATCACATTTTATGTCCAATTGCATTGTACGTTCTAATTAATTCATTGCTAATTTATAACATTTAATTATATAAAAATACATATTTAATGCCTGATTTTGTACCGGGAGAATTTGGGTAGTTATTTTATTCACTTACATACAAATAAAAGCAAATTAAATGCTACATTTATCGAACATGTCGTTAATTTAGACTTAGTTTACCCATTTTATGTCCAATTGCATTGTACGTTCTAATTAATTCATTGCTAATTTATAACATTTAATTACATAAAAATACATATTTAATGCCTGATTTTGTTTGGGAAAAAATTGTTGTCTTTAATCAATATGAAATTTATTTGAGCAAGTTGAATTGTAAAATTTTTAATAAATGTAGATTTCGAAATTTCTTTATCTTGACTGTTGAATGCTATTTTTGCATAAGATGACCACTTACGATACTTCGAGAGGGTATGATCTTTAAACAGATGGCTACTGACAACAGCTATGTAAACAGAAAAAAAAAGTTAACAGTCAAACATATGGTTACTATTATTACGTCTAATTAAACAGTTGCAATCTATCAATATTCATAAAGAATGTTTGAATTAATTTGACAATCTGCAAAATTGGTCAAAACCGACAGTGAGACTTTTATAATCGGACTGTGATTTTGTATCCCCTTGATAGTCTCTTAGTAAAATAGCTTTACTGAATGTTTATATATAGATATAATTTGTTTTTCTTATAATACTTTAAATAAAGTGATTATTTTGATTATATAGAAAATAATTGTACACCATAAAAAGCTATTAATCACACACACACACAATTGATGTAGGAAGTACATGAATTTCCTCACGTAACTCAGTTATTTTATTATTTTCACAGCTCAAATAATAGTGTACAAGATTCGCAGTGCAATAATTTTGGCATTGAATTAATACCCATTTGGTATTGAATTAATTTAAAATTGGGCGCTTTTGGCAACTTTTGAGTCAAAACATAGTACCATTGCGAGAAAAAAATTTCTGTGGGGAAGGGAGCCAAATATTTTGTTTTCCATTTTGACATATATAATTTCTTTGAAATTCGATGAGTTCCTGGGGGGAGTGGGAATGACCCCCAAATCCGCGCCTTGGTGACGCCAATGTCGACTTATTCATACGCATCAGGTGTAAAATTCTTATTAAAATTCAATTAACTGAATGAATTTTAAAAGAAGTTCATTAATTGAAAATTGCCCTTTAAATGTAGATTATTGGAAGCTGAATTTTGTGAAATTCTCATGTGGGCAGCACATAACTTTATATAATGAAAGTAATTTACTTTCACGATGAACAAATGCATATTATCCATGGCACAATGTTTTTAACGTTGAATTGGACATTGGGCTCTTTTCCGGATGACAACATGTCGAAAGCCCAGACCACCCGACTCGTCCGAGGACTTAGAGCAGCTATTTGGATGGCCGCGGATGACAACATGTAAAATTATTTCGAAGTACCATATTAACTTATATTTCGCTCAACTGCAAATTGATAATTTGCAAGTAATAGAGTTCATATATTAAAATACTTTAATAGTTCATCCATTTAGCGTCATTTTTGCAAGTTCGGCTACATATTCGTGAATCTGGGACAACATATCGCCAAGTTCGCGATATTTCGTTAGATGACTCGTCATGTTCGACAAATTTATCGCCAAGCGTTATGCACAGACGAAGAGAAGAGCGTTTCTTATGTGTAAATGACTATTGTCAAATTGTTGGTCGTAAAAATACAAAACTGTTACACAAGTATCTTCTCTCGTGAATGGAGCGAACTAGATCCACAAAAATGATGTTGACAAATTTGTCGCATAATATTGCGTGAAAAGTGAACATATTTCACAATGGTTAATAAGTTTTAAATTTTTTATAGTATTTTGATAAATTTATTGAAAAAAACGTGCAATATCTCGAATACGGTTCATGCTAGCGTTCTAAAGTTTGTCATTCATTTTGTAAGGAAAAATTACATAAGAAATGAGCATAACATTATTAAAGGTTTTGATTTCTTAATATTTTTTTCAAAATTTCATTCGGAAATTTTGGGGTTTTTTTTTCGAATATTCGATTGCGTTTGAAATCAACAGGTTTCCCGTATTCACCGATTGTAATATGTGTATCCAATTTCGTTCTAAACGCTCCATTCGTTCATAAGATATTACTTCCACACACACACAGGCATCTCCTCAAAAACGTTCGATTCGAGTTCAAGGATGCTTGAAACTCTCTCTTTCGTCATAAACTTGAATTCGAATTTTTGACCCCGTCACAATACCTTTTCCATATAAAATGCTATGTATATAAGGAAAGTAATAAAGAACACGTACTGGTAATGGTGTGTGTGTTTCTAAATTCTATAGTCTAAGCAAGAACGAACATATTTTTGAAAGATCTTTGCGTGCCTTTTATTTAGTCAGCAAGAAATGAAGCGATTTGAACACATAGGATGTTTTTTTTTTTAATGAAGGATGCGAGTTCCATTGGGAAATACAAGAACAAGAAGTCACACGAATCGCACTTGCTTTCTGCCATAATCTTACACAAGCAACAGTTTCCATCCTTGGGAAATACGAGCCTGATTTTTATTATTTTCTTTCTGTTGATTATGTCCGATACTTACTTTCTCATGTATACTAGAAGAATAAGATGCTGTTTTAAAAAAATTTCGAATTCGAGAATTTGACGGAAAAAGCGTAACCGCATTGCGATCACAGATAGATGTCATCTTTCCGTGTGTGTGTGTGTGTGTATATATATATATATATATATATACACACACACACAGGGTGCCCACTTATATCCGTTACACCCCCCCCTTTAACTTCGATGACAGCTTAGGCCATAAAGTTGGTGTCTATGTATAGTAAAAAGCCTATGCGCTACTCGAGGAGACAACTTACAACGCCATCTATCGGCAAATTTTGGAATTAGCTGTCCTATCTCGTAAACGGTGAAAGATACATGAAAAAAGGCAATTAGAAAGTTGTAGAGCACTCTCGATTTAGTACGAAAAGATACCTTGCGCACATTAATACTCAAAACAGAATGCAAAAAATGAACATTTGTTTGATTGTGAAGCGAAGCTAGAAAGGACCACCTTACGGACTAAATACGAGCTTGTGTTGTGGCGCAGGGGAAACGCACGTGATTCGCATTCATGAGGACCATGGTTCTGTCCCCACCGGTTGCGTGTTTTACTGAATGTCTCTACAAACCATGAAAACTTTCTGCTGATCTTGCAAAATCGTCTCTCCAAGTTCAACTCAACACACAGTTCAACTCAACCATGCCTGGTATAAAAATCACATGGATCTCATGTATTATGCAAATGAGGATGGAATGTCATACCTGTTCACCAGAGACTACTACTATAAAAAGGATGTTTCTGCTGGGTTGTACGTTAAAGCGGAGAGTTGTGGCAAAATTTGGCAGTAACGAGTATTGCGAGATGTTGTTAATTTACGGTAAATGTGGGCGTAAGGCAAAATCAGCTGCAAGGCTGTATCGTGAACGTTTCCCTCAAGGTCCGCATCCCACACGGCAGACCATCTTAAAAGTTGTAAAACGTTTGAGGGAGACGGGCTGCGTGACCAGCCGACCTCGAATTCGTACACCTCGTAATGTAGGACGCAAAGTGCAACCTGAAGATGTGCTAACATATGCTCTCGCCCATCCTCAGAGCAGCACAAGAATGATCAGTGAAAATTGTGGCCTCTCAAAAAGCCGCGTCTGGAAAATCCTGAATGAATCAGGTGCTCATCCATACCAATCCACACCTGTGCAGGGATTGTTTCCAAAAGATGCTGAGAGACGTTACACGTGGTACAACTTTGTGATAAATAACTTAGAGGTCCTCCCAACATTCCTGGCAGACATAATATGGACGGATGAGGCATGTTTTTCGAGGAACGGAATGTGTAATAGACAGAACTTTCATACCTGGTCGCTGGAAAATCCGAGATATGCCGTCGAAGTTCGACATCAACAACGCTGGTCGATTAATGTTTGGTGCGGAATTTTTAATGATAGTATTGGACCAGTATTTTACGAGAGCACGTTAACGGGACAACGGCACTTACAGCTTCTGCAGGATGTAATAGCCGACTTTGTTGAGAATCTATCGTTGCACCAACTCCTAAATATATGGTTCCAACATGACGGCGCACCTCCGCATAAGATTTCAAACGTTCAGCTGTACCTAATAGAGATATTCCAGAATCAAGTCATCGAGTATGGTGGTTCCGTTGAGTGGCCCCCGCGCTCACCTGACTTGACCCCATTGAATTTCTTCTTATGGGGACACAAAAGGGCAGGCGACCCCTCCGCCAACATTGCAGGATCTTCGACGACGCATTACGGATGCTTGTGCGTCCGTAACACCTGCCATGTTGCACAATGTGCAGCGAGAAATCCAGTCCAGAGAGCAAATGTGTATAGTGGCTAACGGAGAGCATTTTGAGCAATATACTATTGTAAATAAATGATTCTGAAGACAGGGAAGTGTCTCAGTTTCTTTCTTCCACTAATTATGACATGACAGTTTTCGAAATCGTGACCAAACAAATGTTCATTTTTAGCATTCTGTTTTCAGTATTAATGTGCGCAAGGTATCTTTTCGTACTAAATCGAGAGTGCTCTACAACTTTCTAATTGACTTTTTTCACGTATCTTTCACCGTTTACGAGATAGGACCGCTAATTCCAAAATTTGCGATAGATGGCGTTGTAAGTTGTCTCATCGAGTATCGCATAGCCGTTTTACTATACCTAGACACCAATTTTATGGCCTAAGCTGTCACCGTTTAGACGTGAAGGGGTTTGTAACGTATATATGTGGGCACCCTGTATATAATATGAAAATCCAATGATAGAATAGAGAGAAGTTGTAACTCAAAAACTCTAACTTAAAATATGCCTACAAATTAAAAAGAAGTATTAAATAGAGAATCAACCATCATGCGAAAAATTAAATGCTTATTTCTGGTCATCAAGCTTAAGATAATCAATGGTGTGGATTCGAAAATAGAAAAACAAAAAAGAACCAAGCATTAAAGGCATACACGTGGACAAACACTAGACCTAAAATTGTACATTTCGAAAAAACCTTTTCCAAGTCCAAATATTTATTCAAAATGAACACAAAATATTCTAGTTTCTGAAGCAAGAGATGGATGTTATCTATAAACTAATGCTATTTGTGCAACTATCATGAAGATTGAAAAATGATATAGGAAATACAAATACCTGAAATACACTGCAACTATCCTATCCATTCGAGCATTAAATGACGAGATCAATGGTGCCAATCGCAAAAGATAAAAGTAGAGATCTACTGTTACCAATCGCGAGAAATAAATAATAGTATTGCGAAAAGACTATAAAATGTGATATATTCCATATTTACTATATGGAATATATCACATTTTATAGTCTTTTCGCAATACTATTATTTATTTCTCACGATTGGTAACAGTAGATCTCTACTAAGCTTCAAAATAAAGGGGCAGGCAATATAATAGAAAACATAGAGGCTAAAGTGTAAGAGGATGTAAATACATTGTAATGCTTATTCAAGAGAATGTAGGTATTTGGCTAATATAAGATACTAAGGAGGGAATTTTAAGAATATTAAGCTAATCCAAACTTTTTAACTATACCATTCACTAAATATGCTGGATATTTATATAACTTACTAGGTTAGTTATAAGATTTAAAGTAGAACCTGAAGAGACATAGTATAGCATCCATAACTAATTAAAAGAATCCAATGGGTTACTAGATATATAATTCATTCAAATCTTACAGTTAACTTATTTATCTCATTTATATGCTGCAATTTGCGCAATAGATTGACTTTTAATGTACAGTTATGTTATTAATGTATTGTTAATCTAACATGTAATACATACTTAGTATTTAACATTTAAACACTTTTCACGCCTTGATTATTTTTAAAATTTGTTTATATATATATATATATACCATACAAATGTTTAGTCAAATATAACTATTACAAAAAATTTTACAACTGAAACCTTTCAAGAATGGAAGGATGCAGTTTTAAATGATTTTAATCTATATTACAAAAACCGACAAAATAAAATTACTAATTACAAACTGGACAAAAACCAGTTGGATGTGTTTCAAAATAAGCACGTGATCACCTATATGGACAAAGTTACCTCAAACTATGCATTTACTTGCAAAAAATACTATGTAGATCAATTAAAAAAGTGTTACAACAATGAAACAATGGATAAACTACATGTTTTATCTAAAAAAGCAAATGAAAACAAAATTACGGCATTGTTTAAACGGATCGGTATTGAAATCAATACAATCAAATTTCCATACCTGGTATTAATATCGAAAATGAAATTTAGACCGGTAACTGTGGGATGTGGAACTTATTTGACTAAGGCTAATACAATCCTACTGAATATTTTAAGACCTACAATGAAGAAAATAAAATCAAGTGGTACAGTAATGGTATCAAATAGTAATGAAGTTACAGAAAAGTTGAGCAAGATACCAGAGAGATTATACCTTAAAAGCTACGATTTTAAAGACTTATTCAATAACATAAATTTAAAGGATCTATTTGAGATCATGATCGAAACATTTTATGACTACAATTTACATCTATTTATCAACATCAATAGATATAAAAACCTCATCAAGTTCGTTTTATATGAAAACTTGCTTTACAACGGAGATTCATTCTATCAACAAGTTCAAGGTATCCCCATGGGAGGTGGCTGCTCCTCCATGTTGGCCGATATATATTTGAATAAATGCGAGATCGGAACTCATTATCTAAATGAAATTCCCTTTTTCAGATTCGTGGATGACGTGCTTATTGGAAATTTTGAAAGTAATTATCAATTTAACTTCAGTTTTTATCCCGCAAATTTGGAAATGATCGAAACAAAGCAAGTGAGGGAAGATATAATACAGTTTTTAGATATAAGCATTTATTACGACAAAAAAGAAAGTATTTATTTTAAAATGTATGATAAAAGAACGACCTTTGATGTCAGCATAAACTATATCATCAACTGGAATACCAACTTGAGCATAGGAGTACTACGTAACTTAATACTCAATCATCTTAACAGAATTAAAAGATTAAATACAACCAAGACTGGACGCATTATATGTGAACGTAATTTGGTACGTGAAGCGACAAAACAACTATATCCGATACATTTCCTAAAGCATTATTATGAAAAATCATACAAAAAGTATGATAAGAACTTCTATGCAAAATTCTATGAGCTGTTATAGTTACGTCACGCTGTATGCAAGAAGCTTAACCGTAACACGAATCTTAACCGTAACATGTTGTATACGGACTTTCACGTAATGAAAAGTCAGTGTTGATATGGATGGTATACGTCGTATAGACATCCATGTTGTATTGCTATTCGTATGTTCCATTTTATCGATCTGGGTCTTCATGTTCGGTTGGATTTTGCTTTTCCAGTGTCGGCATGTGGAGGATTGCTTCAGACGAGTCTGGTTCCGGGAACGTTTCCTGGAATTAAAAGCGTGCTTCAACCGGGAATAAGGGTAAGGGGTCGTAATCCCCCTTGGCCGTTCGACTTCCCTGTAAGCATCCCCATTCTCCTTTTGTTCTTTTTTCATTTCTTAATCATTTGATTCCATATATATATATATATATATATATATATATATATATATATAAAACAGCAAATCTGCAAAGTATAAAACAGCAAATCTTCAAGCAAATGGATAAAAATACAAATTTCGAATCATCAAGTCTAAGAAAGGTAACAAAAAACAAAGGTATGAAACCGATAAAAGAAAAACTAACGAAATCCAAGCACAAACGCTATACACGTGGACAAGGCTCTAGGCCTAAATCAGGATTTGTTCACTTTTTCAAAACTCGTTATCAAGTCCAAGTGTTTTGTAGAAGCAAACACAAAAATGTATGTTTCTGAAGAAATAGATAGATTATATCTATAAACTATTTCTACTTGGACTACATACATAAAGAAGAAAAAATAAAAGGAAAAATGGATACCTGGAATCTAACTGAAGAAATACACAAACCTGTCGAGTACAGGAACACAGAAAGAAGTGACAAGTGTTGCCATTCACAAAGGAATAAGATATGATCTACTGTTGTCATTCGTAAGAAATAAATAACAGTAATGCAAAAAAACATGTACAAGAGATAATATACAATTAAGAGGGACAATAATATAAAGGTTAATGTGTAAGTGGATGTAAAAATAAAATATAATTAAAACAAGAGTCAGGCTAATATATAAAACACCATAAAAAGAAATCATGAAAATCCAGCTAATCTAAATTTTTTAACTATACCATTTACAAAATAAGAGGGATATTTATATATATACTAGCAGCATACCCGTTCTTCGTACGGAGTATAAAATATAAAGAAACTTATAATTCAGATTCATATGCAAATTATGTTAAAATATTAAATTTATTGCTCCTAAAGAGAAGTTTATGAATATCTGTTCTCATCATGCAAAATTATCGTCACGGGCAGATCTGCAGAATAAAACATCCTGGCCCCTTTCGAAAGCAAATTTACAAAAAAAAAAAGGAATTGAATCAATATATGCAAAATGAAAGCATTAAAATTGTATAGGACCCGTACTACTTATATACGCGAATATTAGAAGATATAACCTGTATTAGTAGAGATTACATGTATAAATTGAAAATATCAATAAACCCGTAATTGATTCCAATATATGCCAGAATGAAAACACTAAAATTATATGGGAATATATATATGACTAACATACAGTGGAAAAAAAAAATATATATATATATGTGTATATGTGTGTATATGTGTATGTATATATATATATATATATATGTATGTGTATGTATATATATATATATATTATATATAATTATTAATTATATAAATAAAAATGAAAAATAATAAACTAAGTCAAAAACATTAGAAAAATCAAAAAATAGGAAAATAAGATGCATTAACATTAATGTTTTGAATTTTATTTTCGCAAAAAAATGTAACTTTTGTCAGTATTGAAACTACGTTTTGAGCGCCCTTATAATGGTGTATAGTGGCATTCTCGATTATCCATTTTTCATATGAATTACTTGTTTAGTAGGAATTTTCATCTTTGATTCATATTCATATTCATGTTTGCATATTTGGGAAGTTGTATTCTGAATTGCTTGTCCAGTCTCCAGCTTAGACTCACTGGACGGGTTTGGGAGTAACTCCGTGAACGTTCGTACTGCCTCCCTGGTAGAATTTCGACTTGTTCATTCCGGTGCTTCTAGATTAAGCTGTTGAGGTTGATCGTGTATACACGTGGTAGAAGAATGGTTCATGCCGCATGGTAATACAATTTTCTTAATGTATCCTTTTTTCATTTTTTGTTGCCTATAGTCTGAGTTTAAGTATTTATAGTAATGTACTATTGCTTAATCTGAAACAGGCATTTGTTTGGGTTAATTGGAATTAAATACTCAGACCTGACGATGAATTTAATTCTAATTAATCATCGAATTTGGGATGGTGCTGTTCTTTTCTCTTATCGGCATTATGGCTTTGAATTTGCTTCTATGGTGATGTTAATATTACTTGAATTGTATTTTTTTATTTTTACATAATTCTTATTATTACATTTCAAATATATATATATATATATATATATATATATATATATATATACTCATACTACTTATATTGTCGCAGATTAGAAAATATGCCTGTATGTTAGAAGATTACCCTTATTACAATATGAGTCTAAAAAATCTTTGCCGAAATAAAACAGATGACATTATAAATTGAAAATTTCAATTATCCCCGTAATCTTTATGCCAGAAGGTCGTAATTGATTCCAATATATATAAAAAAAATCTGATGTGGGCAATACATGACTTTCCTTATATAATGCAATGAACTTGCTACTTTTACAGTTAAAAAATGTTATTCTCATAGTAGATACTTATATTCTTTCCAAGATATTGAATTTTCTTCAATTAGGTGTCATTGTCATTGATTTAGCGTCATTTTTATCAATTTGGCGAGATTTTTGTTAATTTGGCAACATTTCAAAAAGTCGCCAAGCTGGCGACATTCCGCCAAATTGGTCGCCAAAATCTCGCCAAGCGTTATGGACGGAGAAATAAGTTATTCTTACAGCAGATAAATGACTATTGGCGCTCAAATACAAAAGTATTACTCAAAGTGTCTTTTTTCATAAATGGAACGAATTAGATCCACGAGAATGATGTCACCCAATTTATCGCATGGTATTACATATGAAAAGTGAACATGTTTCTCAATAGGAAATATTTTTTTTTCATTTTATATAACTTTTTGATAATTTTTTTTAAAAATGTTCAATATCTCGAGAACGGTTCATGTTAGCGTTCTAAAATTTATGTCAATCGTTTTCTAATGAAAAATTACATAAGAAATGTCTATTTGCGTAACTTTATTAGCGGTTTTGATTTTTTGACGATTTTTTCGAAATTTCATTCGAAAATTTAGGGGGGTTCTGAACATTCGATTGCGTATAAAAACAATAGGCTTCCAGTGTTTACAAATTGGGATTTTTGTACCAAATTTGGTTCGAATCGGTCCATTCGTTCGTCAGTTATCGTCTCCACAGACTCACTGACACACACACACAGACATCACTCTAAAAATGTTTGATTCGTGATCAGGGATGCTTGAAACGTGCTCTCTCGTCGAAAACTCAAATTCGAATTTTCGACCCCGTCACAATACTTTCCTTATACATTATGTATATAAGGAAAGTAATAAGTAGAATCAGTTTGAACAGTGGCACAGCCTGGTTCGTCGATAAGCCTAAATTCCTCAAGGGTTCAACGAAATTGCAGATTAAGCACCTTAATTTTTAAAAAAGAAAAAAATCTGATGTGGGCAACACATGACTTTCCTTATATAATGTAATGAATTTACTGCTTTTACAGTAAAAAAATAGGTTTTTCTTATAGTAGATACTAATATTCTTTCCAAGATATTGAATTTTCGACAATTAGTCGTCATTTTCATTGATTTAGCATCATTTTTATCCATTTGGCGCGATTTTCATTAATTTGGCAACATTTCAAAAAAGTCGCCAAGTTGGCGACATTCCGCCAAATTCGTCGCCAAAATATTGCCAAGCGTTATGCACTAAGAAAAAAGTTATCCTTACAGCAGATAAATGACTATTGGCGTTCAAATACAAAAGTATTATTCAAAGTATATTTTTTCATGAATGGAACGAGCTAGATCCACGAGAATGATGTCACTCAATTTATCGCATGGTATTACATATGAAAAGTGAACATGTTTCTCAATAGGAATTTTTTTTTTTTTTATGTGACTTTTTCATAATTTTTTTGAAAAATGCACAATATCTCGAGAACGGTTCATGTTAGCGTTCTAAAATTTATGCCAATCGTTTTCTAATGAAAAATTACATAAGAAATGTCTATTTGCGTAACTTTATTAGCGGTTTTGATTTTTTGACGATTTTTTCAAAATTTCATTCGAAAATTTAGGGGGGTTCTGAACATTCGATTACGTATAAAAACAATAGGCTTCCAGTGTTTACGGATTGTGATTTTTGTACCAAATTTGGTTCGAATCGGTCCATTCGTTCGTCAGTTATCGTCTCCACAGACTCACTGACACACACACACACACACACATACTTTCACACACACACACACACACAGACATCACTTCAAAAATGCTTGATTCGTGATCAGGGATGCTTGAAACGTGCTCTCTCGTCGAAAACTCGAATTCGAATTTTCGACCCCGTCACAATACTTTCCTTATACATTATGTATATAAGGAAAGTAATATATGCCTATATACCTGTACTACTTATATTCTCGTAGATTAGAAGATAACACGTGCATTTATAGAAGATTACTCGCACAACGTACAATATGTGAGTTTCAACAATTTTTGTCATAATAAAACAATGGTATAATAATTTGAAAATATCAATAATCCCTGAATCAATAATCCCCGAAAATATCAATAAAAATCTGATGTGGGCAACACATGACTTTCCTTATATAATGTAATTAATTTACTACTTTTACAGTAAAAAAAGTAGGTTTTTCTTATAGTAGATACTAATATTCTTTCCAAGATATTAAATTTTCGACAATTAGTCGTCATTTTTATCCATTTGGCGAGATTTTCGTTAATTTGGCAACATTTCAAAAAGTCGCCAAGTTGGCGACATTCCGCCAAATTCGTCGCCAAAATCTCGCCAAGCGTTATGCACTAAGAAATAAGTTATTCTTACAGCAGATAAATGACTATTGGCGTTCAAACACAAAAGTATTACTAAAAGTATATTTTTTCATGAATGGAATGAGCTAGTTCCACGAGAATCATGTAACCCAATTTATCGCATGGTATTACATATGAAAAGTGAACATGTTTCTCAAAAGGAATTTTTTTTTTATATGAATTTTTGATAATTTTCTTTTTAAAAATGAACAATATCTCGAGAACGGTTCATGTTAGCGTTCTAAAATTTATGTCAATCGTTTTCTAATGAAAAATTACATAAGAAATGTCTATTTGCGTAACTTTATTAGTGGTTTTGATTTTTTGACGATTTTTTCAAAATTTCATTCGAAAATTTAGGGGGGTTCTTAACATTCGATTGCATATAAAAGCAATAGGCTTCCAGTGTTTACGGATTGTGATTTTTGTACCAAATTTGGTTCGAATCGGTCCATTCGTTCGTCAGTTATCGTCTCCACAGACTCACTGACACACACACACACACACACACACACACACATACACACACACAGACATCACTTCAAAAATGTTTGATTCGTGATCAGGGATGCTTGAAACGTGCTCTCCCGTCGAAAACTCGAATCCGAATTTTCGACCCCGTCACAATACTTTCCTTATACATTACGTATATAAGGAAAGTAAAAATCTGATGTGGGCAACACATGACTTTCCTTATATAATGTAATGAATTTACTACTTTTACAGTAAAAAAATAGGTTTTTCTTATAGTAAATACTAATATTCTTTCCAAAATATTGAATTTTCGACAATTAGTCGTGATTTTCATTGATTTAGCATCATTTTTATCCATTTGGCGAGATTTTCATTAATTTGGCAACATTTCAAAAAAGTCGCCATGTTGGCGACATTCCGCCAAATTCGTCGCCAAAATCTCGCCAAGCGTTATGCACTAAGAAAAAAGTTATTCTTACAGCAGATAAATGACTATTGGCGTTCAAATACAAAAGTATTATTCAAAGTATATTTTTTCATGAATGGAACGAGCTAGATCTACGAGAATGATGTCACTCAATTTATCGCATGGTATTACATATGAAAAGTGAACATGTTTCTCAATAGGAATTTTTTTTTTTATGTGACTTTTTCATAATTTTTTTGAAAAATGCACAATATCTCGAGAACGGTTCATGTTAGCGTTCTAAAATTTATGCCAATCGTTTTCTAATGAAAAATTACATAAGAAATGTCTATTTGCGTAACTTTATTAGCGGTTTTGATTTTTTGACGATTTTTTCAAAATTTCATTCGAAAATTTAGGGGAGTTCTGAACATTCGATTACGTATAAAAACAATAGGCTTCCAGTGTTTACGGATTGTGATTTTTGTACCAAATTTGGTTCGAATCGGTCCATTCGTTCGTCAGTTATCGTCTCCACAGACTCACACACACACACACACACACACAGACATCACTTCAAAAATGTTTGATTCGTGATCAGGGATGCTTGAAACGTGCTCTCCCGTCGAAAACTCGAATTCGAATTTTCGACCCCGTCACAATACTTTCCTTATACATTATATATATAAGGAAAGTAATAATAATGTGTAACCTGAAGACCGTAATCGATATTTTCCAGTCAAAAATGCAATGCCAATGAAATTTATTTTATATACATATCTTTATTATTCAAATCGGAAAAGATTTAATTAAAATCGTATGCCACATAACACATTAGATTTACATCCATTGCTAAACGACATGATATCAGTTGCTTCAAATAAATTGATGGAAATCATATCGTCTGAATAATGCTATCTCCATGAAGGGTTTGGCGATATTTTCTTCAATTCAGCGATAACTTAAAACATCGCCAAATTTATCGCCAAGTGGGACTGTAAAACTGATAGTCCCATTTTGCGACAAATTGACGAAACATCATCATAATATTATCCCTTAACAAAACACAATTAATTTCATTTATTAAGCGCGATTTTATCAATTTCATGACATTTTTATAGATTCACAAACATTTTTATCAACTTTGTGATATTTTAAAAATTCGATAAATGTGTTACTAAGTAGGATGGATAGACTGACCCACAAATGCTACCGAAACATCATTTCAGTACTGTCTTCTAAAAAAACGAATTTAATTTCATTGATTTGCGTCGTTTTTAGCAATTTGGCGATATTTCCGTCAATTTCGCAAAGTTTAAGAAAAGTTGCCAAGTTAGCAATATTCCGCCAAATTCGTAGCTCTGAAATTGCAGATTTGAAGAATAAAACATCCTGATCCCGTTTGTATATACTAAATGCAAACACTAAAATTGTATTAGAAGATATACCCTTTCTACTCTTTTTCTGTTTCAACAATCGGATAAATGAGTTTATTGGTAATCACAATATGAATTTATTAGCTAAACACAATATAAAAGCTTAAAAACTCTTTGTCAAATGAAAGTGATGTACGCAGTCCGTAATTAATATAATTAAAAGAAAAATCAAACTGTTCATTTACAAAATATATTTATACATCTATTTATTTATTATTCAAATAGAAAAAATAATAACAAATATTAAGAAACACATTTAATTTAATTGCGTTGCTGAGCAACATAATATAATAAAGAATCTTCCTCATAAACTGTGAAATTAAATAACCATTTTGATCTCTTCCCCATAAAATGCAAAAATAATAACCATTTTGATTTCTTTATACTTTCCATTGTTTAGTAAATGCTTGACCATGGAGTTAGATTTTCCATTAAAATTCATGTTTCAAACAATTCATTCTTTCAGATAGTGACTAATTAATGCAAAAATCATGCACTAAGCTCAGAAATGAAGTTTTAATTCACGTTGACGTTTTAAACAAACGATTTTCATCCTTTCCGTTTGGATAAACCACGGTGTTAGAGAGTATATCTCCTAGGATAAAGTTCCGTTTTTCATTAATATCTCGACAACCCCTGGTATTAGAAACTCGAAACTTGGGCAAAATTTATGGGAGGCTATTTTAAGGCTACTCACAAAATTTCATTAAATTCGATTCAGCCGTTCTCTCGTGATGATGAGACAAACGAAATATTCGTTTTTCACTAATATCTTGAGAACCACTGGTTATGGAAACTCCAAACATGGACTAAATTTTAAGTGGGGCTATTTCTAGGCTACCCACAAAATTTCATCAAATTCGGTTCAGCCGTTCTCCCGTGATGATGGGACAAACAGACAGACAGACAGACAGATTTTCAATTTTATTTATATAGATTGCTGGTAATTTTTAGATTATCAATATGTAAAGCATGAAATTTTTTATCAGATAACCTATATATTCTAAAAAGCTGATTAAGAATAATATTTCTAAACAATAGAAACGAGTTGCAGGAATTAAATGGTAAGATTTTATTAATGTTAAAATTAAAAGAGTCTTTTTTATCATATAAATTAGTAACAATTCTATTAGAAGGTTCAATAAAGAGATTTAAATCCAAAAAATTAATATTTTTACTAATAATAGCTTCAGTAGGAATTAATTCCAAATTATCAGGATACAAATCTATATTAATGACACAATTTTCAGTATCCGGCCACGCATTAAGCTACCACAAGCCTTAGTGTTGGTCGTGTGGTCTGGGCCTTCAATAATTTTCAGTATGTACTAAGTAAATCAGATCATCAACATATCTGTATAATGTATAATCTATTGATGTAAAAGACTGTTCAAAATGATAAAGGTATAAATTAGTTAACATACTGCTACTGCAGCCACCCTGTGGAACAATATATATATATATATATATATATATATATATATATATATGTACAAGGTAGGATAAAAAAATTCGGAGTTTGGCTTACTTGATGAATATGATTTATTGATATCAAGTGCTACACACAACCACCTTCAAAGTATTCTCCCTCTGTAGCTATGCACTTCTGCCAGCGCGAGTACAGTTGCTGAAAACATTCCTGGAAGCCTTTGGACGAGATGGTTGGTCTTCAGTGCGGCCTTCGTAGCTTCCTCAACTTCAGATGCACTCTTGAAATGGCGTCTTTTGAGTTCGTTTTTGAGACGGGAGAACAGGCAATAATCGCATGGGGGCGAGATTGGATGAGTAGGGAGGGTGTTGAAGACCCAGACCGTCCGACTCATCCTGGGGACTTGAGTATCTATTTGGACGGCCGGAAGTAGGGAGGGTGTGAAAGGGTTGACCGTTCCATGTTTGGCTGCACCATGAAAGACCGATGAACGGGGACATTGTCATGTTGCAGTACCCAATCCTTGCTTTTCCAGAGTTCTGGACGTTTCCTGCGGATAGCATCTCGGAGACGAGCCAGAAGCTATGTGTACCTCTCCTTGTTCACTGTTGCCCCTTCTGGTATGAACTCGAAATGCACTAAGCCCTTCTAGTCAAGAAACACCTCGCCTTCCCCCTTTGAATGATCGAAACGGAACTTTTTTGACTTCGGCGACGATGGTGACTTCCATCATGTGGACTGCCGTTTCGTTTGTGGGTCGTACAAGAAATATCACATCCCGTCACCGATGATAGTTTTTGAAAGGAATGTCGGATCTTTGTCAGCAACGTTAATCAGTTCTCCACAGATCCGCATGCGCTCATCACACTGATCTTCGATTAGCATTTTTTCGTTTTATATTTACTTTTATTAATGTGTGTTTTGATGTCATGTTTATCATATAAATCCATAACAATATCGTATAGTATATTTACGTCAATATTACTAAACAGATCTCCAAAATCGTAACTTCTGTAATATAGGTTTTCTGGTATTTTGTTCATAATACTGATGACATCATAACTGTTGTTGATGAAGTGTGCTCCACTAAGTTTAATTTCAACGACCATTTCTTTCAAAATTCTTAACAGTAACGTGTTTGGAATTGTGAGATAGGTTTTATAACTATTAGTAATCGGTCTCAATTTCACCGATGTTTTATGTAATTTTGGAATCATCGTAACATAAGGGAACCGTATTGATTTTATATCATATCCATTTTTTTTTTTATATTTAGCCGCAATACGATTTTCTATTTCTTTTCTTGAATAGAATTCTATTGAATTATTCTATTGAACTATTCAAGAAAAGAAACAGAAAATCGTATTGTGGCTAAATATAAAAAAATTGCATATGTTATAAAATCAATACGGTTCCCTTATATTACTATGATTCCAAAATTACATAAAACAGCGGTGAAATTCAGACCGATTACGAATGGTTATAAAACCTATCTCATAATTGCAGACAAATTACTGTTAAGAATTTTGAAGGAAGTGGTCGTTGAAATTAAATTTAGTGAAGCACATTTCATCAACAACAGTTATGATGCCATCAGTATTATGAACAAAATACCAGAAAACCTATATTTTACGATTTTGGAGATCTGTTTAGTAAATTTTGGAAATCTGTTTAGTAATATGACATCATAACTGTTGTTGATGCCTTATATACAGCCTTGATCAAAAGTGTTAGGCACCCTACTGAAATCCATGTATTTTAAACTACTAATGTGTTGGGATAAAATAAAAATGCAGAGATTCAAAATAATCATTTTTTATTGAAACTTATCAATATTTGGTTGGACCTCCTTTCGTCTTTATGACGGCATTCATTCTTTTAGGCATAGAGAGTACTGACCCACTGCATTCCTCTCTGGGTGTCTTCTTCCATTCCTCTTTCAATAGGAATTTTAAGGTTGTTTTTGAAGTAATGGAATGCTTCCTGATCTTGCGTTTGAGAAAAGCTCACAATTGTTCAATGGGGGTTGAGGTCTGGAGACTGGGGAGGAGAATGCAAAAGACGGACTCCATTTTCACTGGACCACTTCATAGTCACTACAGATGTGTGACAAGTTGCATTGTCGTGTTGGAGTCTGACCCTATCCATTTTTGTATAGCCGAAAATTCGTGAAAAAGATGTTGTTTCTAGTACATTTATGTACGTCAAAAAGTTCATTCGTCCCTCATAGATGTACATTTCGCCCACACCGTCGGCTGCCATGCATCCACAAATTATTATGCTGCCACCACCATGTTTCACAGTGGGCACTATGCACTCTTCCTCATATTCCTCACCTACACGCCTCCTCACACAAGACACACCAGGTGTTCCAAAGACCTATAGTATTGGAATTATTTTACTAACATCCCAATGAGCTTTACAAAAAAAGTTGCTACATATTGACAATTTCACGCTAGTTTTGAATGAAAGCAAGTGAAATGAAACACACCTGAACGTTTGATTCATCAGACCACAGAACCTTCGCCCAATCTTCTTCAGTAAAATGACGATGTTTAAGAGCCCATTCCAACCGTTTCTTTTTGTTTATTTCGAAAATCCATGGCTTCTTCCTGGCCTTGCAGCCTTTCAATTCAGCTTCGACAAACCGTCTTCTAGTAGCTAAAGTAGATATTCTTTTTCTTGTTGCCACTGACAATTCAGCAGCTAATTGAAATGAAGATTTTCTACGATTTTTCAATGCAAATCGTTTCAAAAGTCGGCCATCCCTGGGTGTAGTGAACTTTTTCTCCCACTTCTTCGACGATTTAAATGACTACCAGTATTCTTCAGACGTTTTATAGTGTATTGCTCCGCTCATCTCGAACATTTCACTTTTTTGGCAATTTCACATTGGCTATTGCCTTGCTAGTATGAAAATTGAATTTTCAACCGTTGTTCGTTGCTAAGCTCTCTAGTTTTCGTCATTTCATACGAGACCTCAAATTTAGATGAGATAAACAACAATCGCGAGTACGTGTACAAACCAGAACAGCGAATGCAACCGGCTGCTTCCACAAAAACTTGGAATTTCCAGTTATCGTTCTGGAAATGTTTAATTGGTTGTCAATTGAAATGACGTTTGCAATTTCATTTCAACTTCCAATTACGTATGCAGTCAAAAACAAATGAGGTTATTTCAAGTAACACACCCACAGTTAAAGTAGAAAAATTAATATGCCTAATACTTTTAATCAAGGCTGTACTATATGATATTGTTATGGATTTATATAATAAACATGATATTAAAACACACATTAATAAAAGTAAAAAATCTGACGTGCGCAGCACATGACTTTCCTTATATAATGCAATGAATCTACTACTTTTACAGTAAAAGAAAATAGGTTATTCTTATAGTGGATATTTATATTCTTTCCAAGATATTGACATTTCGTCAATTAGTCGTCATTTTCACTGATTTAGAGTCATCTTTATCCATTTGGCGAGATTTTCGTTAATTTGGCAACATTTGAAAATGTCGCCAAGTTGGCGACATTCCGCCAAACTTGTCACAAAAATTTCGTCAAGCGTTATGGACTGAGAAATAAGTTATTCTTCTAGCAGATTGCCGTTCTAATACAAAAGTATTACTCAAAGTATCTTTTCTCGTGAATGGAACGAGCTAGATCCACAAGAATGATGTCACCAAATTTATCGCATGATATTACATATGAAAAGTGAACATGTTTCTCAACAGTTAATATTTTTTTTCAATTTATGGGAGTTTTTTAAAAATTTATTTGAAAAATGTGCAATATCTCGTGAACGGTTTATGCTACCGTTCTAAGTTTATGTCAATCGTTTTCTAAGGAAAAATTACATAAGAAATGTCTATCTGCTTAACTTTATTAAAGGTTTTAATATTTTGATGAGTTTTTCAAAATTTCACTCGAAAATTTAGATGGGTTCGGAACATTTGATTGTGTTTACAATCACTAAACCAATAGGCTTCCAGTATCCACGGTCTGTAATTTTTGTACCAAATTTCATTCGAATCGCTTCATTTGTTCGTGAGATATCGCCTCTACAGACTCACTGACACTCACACACACACACAGACATTACCTCAGTAATGTTCGATTCGAGATCAGGGATGCTTGAAGCGTGCTCTCCCGTCGAAAACTCGAATTCGAATTTTCGACCCGTCACAATACTTTCCTTATACATTATATGTATATAAGGAAAGTAATATAAAACTCTTGTTGAATTGGTATTGTTCGAAACGGTGCTTCATGATGGTTTTAATTTTAACAATAATGTGTAAGGAAAGCATTGTGACGGAGTCAAAAATTCGAATTCGAATTTTCGGCGGGAGAGCACGTTTCAAACTTTCCTGATCACGAATGGAACATATTTGGGTGATGTCTGTGTGTCCCTGAGCACGAATCGAACATTTTTGAGGTGATGTCTGTGTGTGTGTGTGTGTCAGTGAGTCTGTGGAGACGATAACTGACGAACGAATGGACCGATTCGAACGAAATTTGGTGCAAAAATTACAATCCGTGAATACTGGAAGCCTATTGTTTTTATACGCAATCGAGTGTTCAGACCCCCCCCCCCCCTAAATTTTCGAGTGAAATTTTGAAAAAAATTATCAAAAAATCAAAACCTTTAATAAAGTTACGCAAATAGACATTTCTCATGTAATTTTTTATTAGAAAATGATTGACATAAATTTTAGAACGCTAGCATGAACCGTTCTTGAGATATTGCAAAATTTTTAAAAAAATTATCAAAAAATCATATAAAATAAAAATAAAATATTTCCTATTGCGAAACATGTTCACTTTTCATATGTAATATTATGCGATAAATTTGTTGAGATCATTCTCGTGGATCTAGCGCGTTCCATTCATAAAAAAACATATTTTGAGTAATACTTTCGTATTTGAACGCCAATAGTCATTTATCTGCTGTAAGAATAACTTATTTCTCCGTCCATAACGCTTGGCGAGACTTTGGCGACGAATTTGGCGGAAAGTCGCCAACTTTGAGACATTTTTAAATGTTGCTAAATTAACGAATAACTCAAAAATGACGCTAAATCAATGAAAATGACAACTCATTGACGAAAATTCAATATCTTGAAAAGAATATAGATATATACTATAAGAGTAATCTTTTTTTTTTTTTTTTTTACTGTAAAAGTAGTAAATTCATTGTATTATTTACTAGCACCATACCCGTTATTTGTACGGAGTATATAACGTAAAGAAACTTATAATTCGCAATCATGTGCAAATTCTGATAAAATATTAAATTTATTGCTCCGAAAGAGAAGTTTAAGAATATCTGTTCTCACTATGTAAAATTATCTTCACGGGCAGATCTGAAGAATAAAATATCATGGCCCCTTTTGTAAGCAAATTTACAAAAAACATGAAAGATCAATCATGCTTAAAGCATTGATTATGAAACACTTTCCAACTTCAATGCAATTTTATTTAAACATGTCTAAAATGCAATACATTCCTAGGTAATATTTTAAAACTTATCACAATACTACATTAATTTATTATATTTGAAAACTTAAACCTTCATAGAAAGAAATGAACTTCATTCAATTGACGGCATTGAAATATAAATTGCCTGGTTTAAACATCTCTTAAATGCGATACATTCTTCGGTAATAATTTTAGAATTATCATAATACTACGATAATTTATTATATTTGAAAACTTCATCGAAAACAACTGAAATTCATTCAAATGACGTCATAGAAAAAATAACACGCCTGGCTCTCTCTATAAAAGCAGCATTTCATTCATAAACAATTTCCCATTCATTTCATTCATCATAATACTATAATAATTTACTTTATTTAAAAATAAAGACCATGGAGCTACAAGTAATTAAACTCTATGCTTAAAACTTCATCGAAAAAATCGTCTTTCTCTCTGTAAAATCAATTAATATTTCATTCATATCAGCTATGCAGACTCCATGAGTTAAATAATTTTGCGGTTAAGAAATATAGCAATTCTTATACAACTCATTCTACATATTTTGCTGTTTACATTTTACATAAGTGAAAAATAGGCTTCGTTGTAGAAATAATCAAATTTGGATGATCATTTAAACTCAAATATATTGTAATTGCGTTGTTTCAGTGTGTAGATGCACAGAATTTAAGCAAAAATAAAGTGGTTTTAGGACGGATACAGCACTCAGTATGAATTATAAAGAACTTTAAAAACACGATTTTGCGACAAGATGGATGCCATATTTCATTTTGAAGTGGGTCACGTGATCTTTTCATATCATGGTCACGTGATTGCTTCATATAACAGGTGTAATTATTATTATAATTTTTATTTTAAAAACTACTGAATTCGCTGAATTTCGCTGAATTTTTTTTATATATTTTATGGAACAATTTGAATATTACCTAAAATTTTCGAAGCAATTTGTGAATATTAAATCCACTTAAAAAATGTTTGAAAAATTAGGTCCCATAGGGCTCAATGTATTTCATTTTTTCAACCCGGGTTCAATCCAAAACTAATTGGGTGATATTATTCATTTATATTCCCATAGGTCCTACAGACCGTCTGAACAACATACTAAAATTTCATTTTGATGAAGTCATTTTTACGGCAGTTATCGTGCTAACGGACGGACGGACAGACAGACAGACAGAATGAACAAAGTCATAAACACTTTTCAACTTTTTTGTGAAGTGTTAAAAAAATAATTGAATCAATACATGCAACCCCGTACTACTTATATTGTCGCAGATTAGAAAATATGCCAGTGTGTTAGTAGAAGATTACCCACATTACAATATGAGTCTCAAAAATCTTTGCCAAAATAAAAGAGATGACGTAATAAATTGAAAATATCAATAATCCCCGTACTCTTTATACCAGAAGGTCGTAATTGATTCCAATATATGCCAATATATATCAAAACATATGCCAATATACCTGTACTACTTTTATCTTGTAGATTGGAAGATATACCCGTGTATTTGTAGATGATTACTCGTACAACGTGCAATATGAGTTTAAACAATTTTTGTCATAATAAAACAATTGCATAATAACTTGAAAATATCAATAACTCCTGAATTAATAATCCTCGAAAATATCAATACTAAAAACGTTTAAACCTGAAGACTGTAATTGATATTATTCAGTCAAAAATGCTATAAGAAAATCAAATCGTTCTTTTCTAAAATATATTTTTATATCGATTTATTTATTATTCAAATCGAAAAAATGATAATTAAAATTAACAGACAGATTTAATTTAATTGCGTTTCTGAGCAACATGATATAAGATAGAATCTTCTCATAAACTGCGAAATTAAATAACCATTTTGATTTCTTTATACTTTTCATTGTTCAGTAAAAGCTTGTGAGAAATAAACCATGGAGATAGGTTTCCCATTTAAATCATGTTTCAAACAAATCATATTTTCAGAAAGTGACTAATTAGCACAAAAAATCTCCCACCAAACTCAGAGATAAAGTTTTAATTCACTTTCAAACGATTTTCAAGCTTTTCGTTTGGATAAACCACGGAGTTAGAGAGTAGAACTCCTAGGAAAAAGTTTCGTTTTTCATTAATAGTTCGACAACGCCTGGTCTTGAATAATCGAAACTTGGGCTAAATTTATGGGGAGCTATTTCAAGGCTATCCACAAAATTTCATCAAATTCGGTTCAGCCGTTCTCCCGTGATGATGAGACAAACGAGAATTTCGTTTCTTACTAATATCTTGAGAACCACTGATCGTAGAAACTCCAAACATGGACTAAATTTTATGGGACTATTTCCAGGCTACCCACAAAATTTCATTAATCTCCCGTGATGACGGGACAGACAGACAGATTTTCAATTTTATTTATATAGATATAAGGAAAGTCATGTGCTGCTCACGTCAGATTTTTATAAACAGAAACACGGTATTCGTATGGGGCTGATTGTTCATCTGTTTTGGCTGACATCTATTTGAATGAGTTTGAAGACGGTAAAACATCTCTTAAACTCCTATATATTAGATACGTTGACGATATCCTTTTGAGATATGGAAACAAGGATTTTATAATGGACTTCGGTTTCTATCCTTCGAATTTGAAACTAATTGAGACTCCTCATAACTCTGATGTCAGCTTGAATTTCTTGGATCTATATCTGGGACTAATCTAATCTTGAACTAATAACAGGGGAAGAGCAGAATTTAAATTGTATGACAAAAGAAAAAATTTTGGTTTTAATATCAACTTCATTACACCATGGAGTACGACTCTTCACGGAAATGTTTTCCGGAATCTCATAATGAATCAGTTTTTACGATGTGGGCATTTGAATAGTTTATCACAGGACAGATTGTTATGCGACCGTAATTTTTTGTCAATGGCAATAGGACAAGGATACCCAAAAAGGGTTTTATCAAACATTGTATGTAGTGTTTATGACATAACCATAACGGATTGTTTCAAGGATTTTTTGGCCTGAGTTGATGTTAGGGGTTGGTATAAGAATGTTTAGTACATGGGAAGCTGTGTAATTCGACTTAAGATGTTATGGTAATGGCATAACTATTAATTCGTTTTAAGTGTGTAATTTTAACATGAACTCTAGGGTAAAATATTTTAGTTGTATTGGTAATTGACAAATACTTTTTCCTTTAATTTATATTGAATTTTATTGTTCTAATGTTTATTTTGGGTCTTTTAAATGAAGATTTTGGGTACATGTTTTTATGACTATTTTATTTAATAATGACTATTGTATAGTTCTTTCCTTTCTGTATGGATTTAATATCGCTGATCTCTTGGTTTTCTGATTTTATACTTATGTATTCTTTTTGGCTAAGTACCGGCTACCGAGAGTGTTGTCGCGACATAAAGCTTGCTTAACCGGGGAGCGGGGGTTCCCCCCCCCCCTGGTCATCCTTTGGTACTTAGTTCTTCCTGTTCCAGCTTTGTTTATATATATATATATATATATATATACAGAAATTTTAAGCCTTTCCCAATAACGCGCCCTTTTCTTTCACAATTATTATTCCAAATTCCTATTTCATGTCCAGCTCATATTGCAATCACATTAAATTCTATCCCATGCCACTAATATTAACAAAGTCTGCCAACACTTCCACTTTTCCTCGACCATACCATATATGGTCATTAATCTTCTACGTAAGCTTTCTCATATGAAACTGCTTTCCCATTCACATTTTTAAAGCCTAAAACGCGAAGACAGCAGCCCCATGCCTCAATCCCCCCCCCCCCCCCCGTCCAATGTAAATGTAATTTGTATTTGTGAAGAACTACGCAGACTGCACTGAGATTTGATGAGAGCTGGTTGACGATCAGGAGTCGTCCAGAATATGTAACTATATCTATTTCTAGTGGCATCTAAGAAAATAGATTTTTGATAACTTAAATCGTATCTTTCCTGGATTTTTGCCACTAATATATTATATATATATATATATATATATATATATATATATATATATATATATATATATATATATATATATATGTGTGTGTGTGTATATATATATATATATATATTGTCATGTGGTACAAAATTCAGGTTACCATCTTGTAATAACTCTAATAATGTTTTAAAGTCAATATATCTTGACCTAAATAAATATATTTATGTATTAGCTTCTAAATATGCTCAGCCTTTAGAGGCATTTAATATGTGGAAATTTGCTTTATTAAAATCTATTAAAAATACCATTTGTAGTATTAATTTGTCTAGATCTATATATAATACTAGCAGCTTATCCGTTCTTCGTACGGAGTATATAATATAAAGAAACTTATAATTCGCAATCATGTGCAAATTCTGTTAAAATATTAAATTTATTGCTCCTAAAGAGAAGTTTAAGAATATCTGTTCTCACTATGCAAAATGCAAAATTATCTTCACGGGCAGATCTGAAGAATAAAACATCTTGGCCCCTTTTGTAAGCTAATTTACAAAAAAAAAAAAGAAATTGAATCAATATATGCAACCCCGTACTACTTATATTGTTGCAGATTAGAAAATATGCCAGTGTGTTAGTAGAAGATTACCCGTATTACAATATGAGTCTCAAAAATATTTGCCAAAATAAAAGAGATGACGTAATAAATTGAAAGTATCAATAATCCCCGTACTCTTTATACCAGAAGATCGTAATTGATTCCAATATACGCCAATATATATCAAAACATATGCCAATATACCTATACTACTTATATTCTCGTAGATTAGAAGATATATCCGTTTATTTGTAGAAGATTACTCGTACAACGTACAATATATGAGTTTGAACAATTTTTGTCGTAATAAAACAATTGCATTATAACTTGAAAATATCAATAACTCCTGAATTAATAATCCTCGAAAATATCAATACTAATAACGTTTAAACCTGAAGACTGTAATTAATATTATCCAGTCAAAAATGCTATAAGAAAATCAAATCATTCTTTTCTAAAATATATTTTTATATCCATTTATTTATTATTCCAATCGAAAAAATGATAATTAAAATTAACAGACAGATTTAATTTAATTGCGTTTCTGAGCAACATGATATAAGATAGAATCGTTCTCATAAACTGCGAAATTATATAACCATTTTGATTTCTTTATACTTTTCATTGTTCAGTAAAAGCTTGTGAGAAATAAACCATGGAGATAGGTTTCCCATTTAAATCATGTTTCAAACAAATCATATTTTCAGAAAGTGACTAATTAGCACAAAAAATCTCCCACCAAACTCAAGAGATAAAGTTTTAATTCACTTTCAAACGATTTTCAAGCTTTTCGTTTGGATAAACCGCGGAGTTAGAGAGTAGAACTCCCAGGAAAAAGTTTCATTTTTCATTAATACCTCGACAACCCCTGGTCTTAGATACTCAAAATTTGGGCTAAATTTATGGGGGGCTATTTCAAGGTTATTCACAAAATTTCATCAAATTTGGTTCAACAGTTCTTCCGTGATGATGAGACAAACGAAAATATCGTTTTTTACTAATATCTCGAGAACCACTGATCGTAGAAACTCCAAACACGGACTAAATTTTAAGTGGGACTATTTCCCGGCTACCCACAAAATTTCATCAAATTCGGTTCAGCCGTCCTCCCGTGATGACGGGACAGACAGACAGACAGATTTTCAATTATATTTATATAGATTGATAATATAAAACAATCTATTAATGATTTACAAAGTTCTTTTGTTATTACTTATATTAATAAAGCCTCTAATAATTATGCTATTATCTGTAAAAAATTCTATATACAGTATCTACTAGATTATTTAAAAAATAATAGTCTATTTAAACTTAATTCACACTCCATAAATAGTATCAAACTGAAAATTTATATAAATAAAATTGAAAATCTGTCTGTCTGTCTGTTTGTCCCATCATCACTGGAGAACGGCTATACCGAATTTGATGAAATTTTGTGGGTAGCCTAGAAATAGCCCCACTTAAAATTTATTCCGTGTTTTGAGTTTCTACGACCAGTGGTTCTCGAGATATTAGTAAAAAGCGAAATTTTCGTTTGTCTCATCATCACGGGAAAACGGCTAAACTGAATTTAATGAAATTTTGTGGATAGCCTTGAAATAGCCCCCCATAAATTTAGACCAAGTTTCGAGTTTCCAGGGAGACCAGGGGTTGTCGAGATATTAATGAAAAACGGAACTTTTTCCTAGGAGTTCTACTCTCCAACTCCGTGGTTTATCCAAAGGTAAAGGATGAAAATCGTTTGTTTAAAACGTCAAAATGAAATAAAACTTTATTTCCGAGTTTGGTGCAGGATTTTTGCATTAATTAGTCACTATAGGAAAACATGAATTTAAATGGAAAAATCTACCTCCATGGTTCATCTTTCACAACCTTTTACTCAACGATGAAAAGTATAAAGAAATCAAAATGGCTATTTAATTTCGCATTTTATGAGGAAGATTCTATCTTATATCATGTTGTTCGGCAACGGAATGAAATGAAATGTGTTGTTAATATTTATTATTATTTTTTCTATTTGTATAATAAACAAGAAAGATAAATCATGCTTAAAGCATTGATTATGAAACACTTTCCAACTTCAATGCAATTTTATTTAAAAATGTCGAAAATGCAATACATTCCTCCGTAATATTTTAAAACTTATTACAATACTACATTAATTTATTATATTTGCAAACTTAAACCTTCATTGAAAAAAATGAACTTCATTCAAATGACGGCATTGAAATATAAATTGCCTGATTTAAATATCTCTAAAATGCGATACATTCCACGGTAATATTTTTAAAATTATCATAATACTACGATAATTTATTATATTTGAAAACTTCATCAAAACAACTGAATTTAATTCAAATGACGTCATAGAAAAAATAACACGCCTGGATCTCTCTATAAAAACAGGATTTCATTCATAACTTTCTCCCATTCATTTCATTCATCACAATACTATAATAATTTATTTTATTTAAAAATTAAGACCATGGAGCTACAAGTCATTAAACTCTATGCTTAAAGCTTCATCGAAAAAAATCGTCCTTCTCTTTAGAAAATCAATTAATATTTCATTCATATCAGCCATGCAGACTCCATGGACTAATATTATTTTGTGTTAAAGAAATACAGCAATTCTAATACAACTCATTCTACATATTTTGCTGTTTACATTTTACATAAGTAAAAAATAGGCTTCGTTGTAGAAATAATCAAATTTGCATAATCATTTAAACTCAAATATATTGTATTTGCGTTGTTTCAGTATGTAGATGCACAGAATTTGAGCAAAAATAAAGTAGTTTTAGGACGGATACAACACTCAATATGAATTAAAAAGAATTTAAAAAATCACGATTTTGAAACAAGATGGATGCCATATATCAGTTTGAAGTGGGTCATGTGATCGTTTCATATCATGGTCACGTGATCGTTTCATATAAGAGGTGTAATTATTATTTTAATTTTTATTTAAAAAACTACTGAATATATTTCGCTGAATTTTTTTTTATATATTTTATGGAACAATTTGAATATTACCTAAAATTTTCGAAGCAATTTGTGAATTTTAAATCCGCTTAAAAAATGTTTGAAAAATTAGGTCCTATAGGACTCAATGTATTTCATTTTTTCAACCCGGGTTCAATCCAAAACTAATTGGGTGATATTATTCATTTATATTCCCATAGGTCCTACAGACCGGCTGAACAACATACTAAAATTTCATTTTGATTAAGTCATTTTTACGGCAGTTATCGTGCTAACGGACAGACAGACAGATAGAATGAACAAAGTCATAAACACTTTTCAACTTTGTTGTAAAGTGTTAATAAATGGATGTAAAAATATATTTTATAAATGAACGGTTTGATTGTTCTTTTAATTATATAAATTGCAGACTGCGTACATCACTTTCATTATTTTAGCAAAGAGGTTTCAAGCTCATATATTGTGTTTAGCTAATAAACTCATATATTGTGTTTACCCAGTAAATTCATTTAGCCGATTGTTGAAGCAGAAAAAAAAGTAGAACGGGTGTATGTATCATTTAATGCAATTTTAGTATATACAAACGGGATCAGGATATTTTATTCTTCAGATCTGCAAATTCAGAGCTACGAATTTAACGGAAAATAATAATTAATAAGTATATCATGAAGAGTTATATAAAATTAAAACAAAAATGAAAAATTGTTATCTACCAAATTTATTTTAAAATGTGAAGCCTCTCTCATATGCAAAATGATTAAACACTTGGAAAGATATTTATTATATAATATATCTCTCTATACTTTCTGGAGGATATCCCAAAGTCAGAATTTAATTGAATTTGTTTTTTCCCTATATTAAATAATTTTTAATTAAAAAACTACTTAGCATATTTTACTGAATTTTTTTTTACATATTCTATGGGATAATGTAAATATTTTCTAAAAATTTCGAAGCAATTCGTGAATTTTAAATTTACTTAAAAAATGTTTGAAAAATTAGTTCCCATAGGGTTCAATGTATTTCATTTTTTCAACCCGGGTTCAATAAAAAACTAATTGGGTGATATTATTTATTTATATTCCCATAGGTCCCACAGACCGTCTGAAAACATACTAAAATTTCATTTTGATAAAGTTATTTTTACGGCAGTTACCGTGCTAACGGACAGACAGACAGACAGACAGAATGAACAAAGTCTTAAACACTTTTCAACTTTGTTGTAAAGTGTTAAAAATATGTATATAAAATAAATTTCATTGACATTGAATTTTTGACTGGATAATATCAATTGCGGTCTTCAGGTTTAAACATCATCATTATTGATATTTTCGGGGACTGTTGATTCAGGAATTATTGATATTTTCAAATTATTATGCCATTGTTTTATTATGACGAAAATTGTTGAAACTCACATATAGTACGTTGTACGAGTAATCTTCTACAAATGCACGGGAATATCTTCTAATCTACGAGAATATAAGTAGTGCAGGTATATTGGCATATATTTTGATATATATTGGCATATATTGGAATCAATTACGACCTTCTGGTATAAAGAGTACGGGGATTATTGATACTTTCAATTTATTACGTCATCTCTTTTATTTTGGCAAATATTTTTGAGACTCATATTGCAATATGGGTAAGCTTCTATTAACACACTGGCATATTTTCTAATCTGCGACAATATAAGTAGTATAGAGTTGCATATATTTATTCAATTCCTTTTTTTTTTTTGTAAATTTGCTTACAAAAGGGGCCAGGATGTTTTATTCTTCAGATCTGCCCATGAAGCATTAATGAAGCACTTAATTTTGCATAGTGTGAGAACAGATATTCTTAAACTTCTCATTATGAGCAATAAATTTAATATTTTAACAGAATTTGCACATGATTGCGAATTATAAATTTATGTATATTATATACTCCGTACGAATAACGGGTATGCTGCTAGTTATTAATATGTATAATGGTTTAGATATTAATTATAAATTTTTGAAATTTCCATATATTGTGCTTATTCCTAAATTTCATAAAAATCCTATTAAAATTAGAACTGTAACTAGTGGTAATTCTTACTCTACTACTACGAGTAAATTACTACTAAATTATTTAAATGTAATAAATAATAATTTACGTTATTCTAGTAATAACTACCTTATTCTAAATAATACTAAAGAATTAAAGAATAAATTAACATCTCCAGGTAAAATAACAGGATTTCAAACTTTTGATTTTAAAGATATATTTAATTATATTAAGTTCTCTGATCTTTATGATGTAATTTTAGCTCTATATAATGCTTATATTACATAATCAATGTACTCAAACTATATTTACCAATTTTCCTAAACTTCTCCACTTTGTTCTTTTCAATAATTATATATTTCAAGGTAATAAATTATACTTACAAGTCGCAGGGGTTCCACAAGGTGGCTGTAGTAGCAGTATGTTAGCTAATTCATACCTATATCATTATGAAAAATCCTTTACTTCAACAGATTATAAAATTTACAGATATGTTGATGATCTGATATGTTTAGTTTTTACTGATAATTATGTCATAGATATAGATTTCTATTAGGATAATTTGAAATTAATACCTAATGAAACTACTATTAGTAATAATATTAATTATTTGGATTTAAATCTAATAATTGAATCTACTAATAGTATAGTTACTAATTTATATAATAAAAACGAGTATTTTAAATTCAACATTAATAAAATATTATCATTTAATTCCTGCAACTCGATGCAATTGTTTAGAAATATTATACTTAATCAACTTTTTCGAATTTATAGATTATCAGATAAAAAATTTCATGCTTTGCACATCAATAACCTAAAAATTACCAGTAAATTATATGAATATCTAGCATATTTAGTGAATAGTATAGTTAATAAGTTTCGATTAGCTTAACATTCTCTCTTTAGTATCTTATTTCAACCGAACATCTACATTCTCTTGAATTTACATTGCTTTGTTTTTGCATCCACTTATATATTTGCCTCTGTTTTCTATTATTATACTTGCTCTTTAATTTTGCAGCTTTTACTGTAGAATATCACATTTTACTGCCTTTACGCAATGCTGTTATTTGTTACTCACAATTGGCAACAGTAGATCTCTACTTTTATCTTTAGCGAATCATAACATTGGTCTTGTCATTTAATGCTCGACTGGGTAGTACATTTGAAGAGTATTTTCAAGTATTTTTGTTTCCAATCTAATTTTTCAATCTTTATGCTTGTAGTCCAAATAATACGAGTGTATAGATAAAATCTATCTCGTGTTTCCGAAACAAGCATTTTTTGTGTTCATTTCGAGTAAATATTTGAACTTGAAAAATAACTTTTTCTAAATGAATAATTCTTAAGCTTAGAGCTTCTCCACGTGTAAAGCTTTAATGCTTGGTATTTTTTGCATTCCTATTTTCGATTTCACACTATTGATATTTGTTGATTATCTTTAGTTTGATGACTAGTAATATGCTATTAATTTTCCTCATGATGGTTGTTGTTGTTGAGAACCGGACCGTCTGACTTACCAGAAAGGTGTTGAAAACCCAGACCACACGTCAGACCCGAAGGCTTACTGCAGCTGTGTGTGTGGCCTGTACCAGAAATGTGTAAAGTAACTGTTTGGACGGCTGGGAAGAAGCACCCAATTTAGACCGGAACCCAGTAGGGAGGCATCGACAGGACCGTACCCTCCTTCCCCTACCACCAACCTCTCGGAAGGACTTACGGACATGTTTAACGTAATTGTACTCCGCTTGAACACGGCGGCAGTTTTGGCAGCGGAGGGAATCGAACCGGGGCCAACCGAGTACAAGTCCCGAGCGCTAACCACTGGGCTACCGCGCCCTCTCATGCTGGTTGTATTTATGTTTAATGCTTCTTTGTAATTTGTCGGCAATTTACAAAGAAGCATTAAACATATATATATGAGTTACAACATCTCTATACTGTCATTGGATTTTCATTTTATATTTTATTATATATATTATATATATATATGTGTGTGTGTGTGTGTATGTGTGTGTGTTTGTGTCAATAACTCAAATCCGAATGCACATATTGTTTAAATCTAATCTAGACTAAAACTATCAAAATCTGAAACTAGATAGATTTTCTGCTATTTTGCCGGATTCGAAATTTAAGATGTTCACAACATTATGTTTTATAAGAAACAATGCTAATTTGCGGGAAAATAAGTTTGAACTAAGTTATAGATGTAGATGATAGTCTAGATACTTTTAAATAGACTCCTTGTCTGGTAGATTATGCCCTATTGTTTCAATACCATATGGTTCATTTCTCCCTAATCTTAATTTTCTAAAGTCCTTCCTGAACGCATCGCAGGTGTTGCTAAAGTGGAAAATTGAAAATGAGTCAGTGTGTACGCGTGGAATTGTGCCAGCGAGTAACTATGTATGGCGGCCTCAGACAGTGGATCCCCTTTTCAGCGTTCAAGGCTGCTGTTGTAGCTCCGCCAGTCATTTGTTCCTGGACGCAGCCAAAATATACCGCACGGGGTTTACTAAACATGCAGAAATTGCAGCCCAAACAAATAAGAATAACCTGGTGGTGACAGAAAACCTTTTATTGTAAATCGGGTGACAATGGTTCCTTCTTTTACTCTATTCATCCGTTCTGCATTCTAATAATGGGGTAAAAAGGAATTTTTAAGAATGCTATATAAGCTAATATAAGCGTGCTTGAATGACATAACCATTGAATACAATTTATGAAGTCAAAAAATCTGTCGTAGTGCCACACCCCTCCCTCAAAGAAAAAGTTGTTAATACATCAGAGTACAGGGGTTATGTCACATAATTCAATGTGACGTCATCAACGAATGTATAATCAAGAAACTTTTTTGATAGTGGGGGTCCAACAACCAAAAGTAGTCCATTGAAATAACAAAAATCGAACCCTATTTAATCTAGATCACGGACTTCAGTGTTATGTTTCGACTGATCAAATGATCAGGATAGTTGTTTACGCTTAAGATTTATCTTCTTGATTTAAGTAAAATTTCTTAATATATACTTGATTATTAATGCATACTTAATTTAAATGTGAAATTGCCATCCGATTTATAATAAGTCGAGAACAAATTTCTAAACAATTAAATGCAAACTTCCCGAATTAACGTAGAAAATATTTTCATAAAGGACATGTGGAAAACTTGGGTCGTTCTCACCCCTTCCCCCATTTTCCTGGAGTTGGAAGCTTAAGTTTCATAATAAATTCGCCACTGCCTCAGTAAGGGGGACCCATAGATACCGGGCCCGATTATCGATAGGGGACTTGAATTACCTTAGTGAAATCTTGTAGATTTTGAGAAAATGAGACGGGCTCCATTCCGGTAGATTTCCTAGTCTTGGATATACAGAAAATGTTGTGTGTGTGTGTGTGTGTATGTGTGGGAGGGGGGGGGGGGGTAAAAGACAAAAATAATAGGGAGGTATGGATTTTAGATATTTGTTTTATGCTGTAGCACATTAAGTCTATTCTCTGTTTATAATTTTTTTCTGATTTCAAATCCAATATGGCTTCTGAAACAAACAAGATCCTTGAGCAGAAAAATCCAAAATTCATATTTCTAAACAGATTCTTCTTTTGAAAGGCTACATTTTAATTATCTAATACAAGTAACGTGTACATTTTAATGTTAATAGACATAAGTAGACAAAAGATATGGAAATACATTTTTGCATGACATGTGTCCTAAGGTAACTTCCTTTTTAGGACACGCCCGGTAAGAGCGCGAAAAAGAATAAGGCCGTGAGTATAACAAACATTAATTTATTTACACTATATAAATATTTACAACATTATTTATTCAAAGTATTTGAAAGACCACTTCTCATATTCAAAAAATTGGAAGTATATCAAATTCAGATAAACCAAACGAAAGTGTATATAGTCTCATAGACTAACATTGAAAGATGGTAATCTAAAATGAAAAACAACTGACTTTTTCTATTAACTAATTAATTTGGAGTTAAACAAGTAGATACTTTAATTAGCGTTAATTTGTTAAATTAAATGGAGAGGGAGAGAAAGACAAAAGATACAAATCAGGCACAAGGCCTTAAATGTGGAACTCACCGAACAATCGCCGAATAAACGACATCTCTCTGAACAGCATTTTTCAGAGGACCTTGTTATGAACACTTCTTTACTCACTCCACACTCAGTTCCTTCTCCTCGCTCCTCTTTTAAATTCTGAAAAACTCTCTCTCTCCAAGATTTTAAAACACGCCCCTGAGGCGCATACAAACATCCCATTGGATTCAGGGTCTTAACCCCTTGACCCCAAAGCACCGCCACTGGCTTTAGGCCTTCCAAAAACAAAAAGCCCCTTCTCAAGCCCCTGCGAAACTGATATTCCTTCGGCCACTAATTCAAAGTCGCCGAGGACCCTATGACCCTTCCGAAAAGGACAGGACGCCCGTTAAATCTTTCGGTACGAATCCGAGATCCAAAGCAACTTCGACATCCTGGTTTTCTATTTCGAGTGCAAATGGCCGAACGAAAAGGCTGATCCCCAAAATAAATAAGAAGACTCTAGGTCGCGTTCCCAAAAATATTGGCTCATGGGTTTACCATGCGACAATATACCTCCATTTCCCCATTAAAAATTCCAAAATCCAAAAATTAAAATTTCAAAATTTCAAAAATTTAAATTTTTTTTTAAAATTTTACCACCAAAAAAATTTAAGCAAATTACGATATGCTGGGGCGCAATACGCCTTTCCAAAAATACCTCCATTTCCCCACTAAAACATCCAAAATCCAAAAATTAAAATTTCAAATCAAAATACAAAAAATTTTACAATCAAAATCATAAAGAAAAATCAAAAATGTGCTGGAGCGTAATCTGCTTTCCTTCCAGCCACACAGAAACCAACCTCTGAAAACAGAAGTTTCCTCCTGTATAATAAAACACATAAAAAAAAACATCATATTGCACATAAAAGAAAAAAAAAACAATTGTCAATATAAACACAATACAATAAAATCAAAATATAAAACAAATTGATGAATTCAGGACAACAAATCAGAAAGTCTGTTATTTGTGTTGCACAAGGCTGTACAAAGTCACTCAAACTAAATTACTTTTCTAACTGATAATGTTTTTTAGTTCTTTTTGTATTCCCAAAAGTTTTTGCAAATTGTCCATCACAAAGTTTTGCAAATTGTCCACCAAATTTGCAAGTTTATCACCACAGTAGCTGTTTACAAGGTATAGATGAGAGTGTCTTTGGTTTACCTCTCCGTAAACAGAAAACCACACATGAAACACCAAGTCCGCTGTCTGACAGTATAAATTGACTGGAATCTGGAACCGTAGAAAACTGCAACGTGGACAACTCTTCCCAGTATATATAACTGGAAACTGTAAAACTGTAGAAAACTGTCCTGTAGAAAACTGGAAACGTGTAAATGTATGCATTGTAAAACAAGACAGTAGAAATCACGGAAACAGTAGAAAACAGACGGTAGAAATCCCAGGAACGTGTAATTGCCTGTTCTGTATACAAAGTCTGATACATGTAAATTGTTTATAACGAAAGGCATGTCTGTGGCTATAAATGTTTATACGCCTTGTACTTGGCATAAACTGAAAAAAAAAAAAAAAAAACTGATGCCAAATGCTCTATAATGGCAAAAATTGCTATCCATTGTGTAGCACATTTCTACATATTTTTGTGACCAATGTGCGTATTGTGACAGTTTTAACATCAGTACTGAAAAGAACGCAGTCACCCCGCACAATTCAGGACGCAGTTCTTTCGTGTGGTATCGTGCACTTTCTGCACCCCGTCCGTAGAGGAAAAAACAAACACCGGTGGAATCTTCTGCACCCCGTCCGTAGAGGAGAACCAACATAGTAATTATCTCTGTGCTGATCTGAACAACATATCGACATATTACAATGCCTTATTCCGTCATCAAAAATTGTTTATATAGTGTTGGCATGTGCCAACATCCGGTCACCTGCTGACCCGAGATGAAAATTGTTGAAATGAACATATCATATAGCACCTTCCGTGCGCATCACCTTGGAGTTTTCGTGCTGTGCAAACTGCTTCAACAGTATTAATAATAATTTTTATACAAAATACAATATATATATATATAGACTGGCCTTAGTGACGGCAAAGTTACCACCAAGAGACCTAGCCAATATGCACTTTATTCTTCTCTCCCTCCGAGAACAAAACATTTTAAAACAAAATGCAAAATTTCTAAATGCATGAACATGAAAGTAAAAATGTATAAAATTTTACTCCCTTACATATAAAAAACTTTACTTCTTTACATATAAAAAAACTGTACTCCTTTACATAGAAAAACTTTACTGCCAAGGGCAACCTTACGTTAAAAAAAAAAACTTGTTTCATATACCATGAAATTCAAAACTCAAAACCATAAAATATCACACAAAATTTTCATAATTAAATTACATGATCTAAACTAAAAATTTTATATCCAAAGAAAAAAATTCAAACTCATCCAACACATTAAAATATCTCATTAATTGCAAGTTACAGAAAATTATACATTTCCTGCCAAAAAATGAATGTTTCAAACCCATTCGAAAATGTTACATTTAGCTATGTCTAACCCGTCGCTTAATACGTGACTTTATCTCAATTTTACAGTGTCTTACTGCATAAAAAAACTCTTTATTTTTTCTTTCTTCTATTTATTCTCTAGTTTGTATGAAAAAAACCAAAATATCTCCCAAACGTGTACCTTTCAGAAAATAAAAGCCACACCTCGCAAAATTTTGCCTGAAATACGAAACTAAACCAAACTTACTTTCGAAAGGAAAAATTTACCCTAAGTGCTAATATTTTGTTTCATTAAGCAAAATCATCTTATTCACTCATTTCCTCACTTCCTTTATTTTTTTTACAAAAAGGGTTTTATCACACTATTTATTAATACTTTCACAACTTTATGCATTAAGCCATATTTTCCTCAAATAAACACTAGCCTCACATTAAAATATAAATTTTCCCCTTTTATAAAAATGAAATACCATTCACCTTCAATTTTATATCTTATCCATTCCATCTATCATGAAAAATACCCCTATCATTCTAACCACACTATATCCTAGCATAATATTTACTGCAAAAATACATATTTAACCATGACCATTTATGTAGGTAAAGAGATAACACCCTAACAATAAAACCAAATCACAAGAGAAAACACCATATATTTTTCCTTTCTTTTCTTTCTTTTTTTAGAAACACTACTTAAAAATGCTAAATTAGTGATATTATTATCCAACTGCATTCTCCCACCACTACATTTTATAACTTTTTATCTTCCAATGCTTTGTTAGCGTTCAACATACCCGAAGGAAAAAAAAACTAGCAAATCTCACCTTTTCTTCCTAAACTACCCATAGAAACTAACAAAAAATTCTCCATGCGTTCAGAAAATATGCCGGCAACTGTCACTTACAGTACTACGTGTAACGATTTAAGAAAATTATTGTATCCAAAAATTGATTCCCTTTTGAGCCCTGTTGTAATCTAACAAACCTATCAATTTTCTATTCCGAATAATTTATTAAATTATGTGTGTTTTAACAAAAGTAAAATATAAGTGAATGTAGGAAAGTACCCTTTATAGACGATAAAAATATTGAATAAAAAAGTTAAGAGATACAAAAAAAAATGAAATACTTTTTGCTTATTTATTTATTTATTTTTTTAAATAAATCCTTTCAACGTTATGTGTCATCAGAAGATGAAAGAGACCCTTTGTTGATCACTCAAACAGTCTGATTCAATCCCCAATGTATAGAAATATACACTCTAAATCCCAAACATCACACCATTCTGCCCGCAGAAAAAAATATGTGCCTAAGGTCAAATTATATATCCTACCAACAAATGTTAAAAAGGCTTATTTATTTATTTATTTGTTTATTAAACTTTAAAATTTACTCTTTGTTGTTTGTTCTTTGACTGTTATCTTTGTCACTTTATTAGAATTCCCTTGTAAACAAAAGTTTCCTTAGTAGTTAAAATTTTGTTTCCATTTCGGTTACAAATTGAATTAATATAATATCTATTTATTTTCATTATTTATTATTATTATTATTATTACCTTTTTTCGAAAAACAATATACTTATTACTTTATGTATTTTAATTCCCAATAACCTAACTAACTCCAGCTGCAAAAATGCCTTCGCATTTCTATTACCCACTGGTAACTCTATCCAAACGAAACGGAAATCTCTCTACTGAAAATGTGTCATCCCCCCTCTTTGCAATTTATGTTCTCCTCGGCTAACTAACTCCCAGCTCCCGTAAAATATATCTGCTAAAACCACTCCTTTTTTCTTTGTAACCATTCTGCGGGTCTTGTGTTTTGTCTGTGAAAATGACCCTCCTTTTGGAGTGAGAAAGAAACCCCCATTGCGACGTATCAAATTTCAACCAATGTTGCCCCTCTTTGAAAACATCTGTGTTGTGTGAACAAGAAACTTTTGGAAATCCTTGTGTTTGCCATAAAATAGAACCGTCAAAGTTAAGAGAAAATTTAAAACAAATTCTGCTGCCTTTAAAAATTCGATTATCTAACCCATTCACATTCTATATTTCATTTTCAGAACCATTTGTAAAATTTTTGTAAACTCGTACCCATAACATATAAAAGGTTTAATATAATCTCACATTACTTCTAATTTCAGCAAAAATTTTGTTCTAAAACTAAAAATCACTCAAATGTATATTAATTAAATAATCTTCGCGACCAAAATTATAAAATGTCAAAAATGAAAATTTGTCCCAAAAATACTATACCAAAAATTTTAACTGAATACGACAAAACCACCCAAAATATTTAGAATTCAGAATAATTCACCCTAGGAGTTTGTCTGAAAGAATAATTTTTATTAGTGCGAGAAACAGACACTTGTTGATGTGTATCGGTCGGAGTAGGTAATAAGGGCGATTTCGAACCAGATGTATGTGTGTGTGTGTCCGCTGTATCTGAGATGCTAGTGGGTGTATTTACATTTGAGGGTAAATGTTTGTGTGCTTCCTCTTGGTCCCAAAGAAAAAAAGGAGTTTCGGATTCTCTGCTCGTCTCTTGTTTTTTAGAAAGCAACGGAATACTCTGTGATTCCTCAGATGTCTGCTGGTTATTTTCGATCTCATCAAATTTTAAATGATCTCGCCTTTCAATCATCAAACGCAAGCGATTTATGTGTGCCCTAAAGGTCTTGGAATAAGGCATATTTATCTGTTTTATGTCATAAATAAATCTGTTTATTTTTTTTACAACTCTGTAAGGTCCCAGCCATTTAGTCTTTTTAAACGATTTCACGTGATTTTTCAAAAATACTTTTGATGTGGACTTCAAAATTGGATCAAAATATACATAATCACAAACATACACAAAATTTAAGAAATATACAAACAGATTAATACCACCAAAATTTTTCAAACCATATCGTGGACCCAAAAAAGTTTGCCTCACAGAAACAAAACTGATATACATTTCCCCTCGATATACATAAAATCATTATCCAAACCCCGTTATTGAATATATTCCCATGGGAAAAAGAAACACCGCTTTTTATCTCTCCTTAAATTTGGAATAAACATCCTATCTAAATATTTCAAATAGACTCAAGAAAATATTTTTTTTCTTTTTGTACTTAAAATAGCATCTATCTAATTTCGCTTCCAAAAAATTTCTTGATGTTACCATTTTCCCCAAAAATTCTTAAATTCCAAAAAATTCTTAAAAATTCCCCATTCACATGTAAAATGCAATCAATGACTTATAAAAACCAAAAAATATATATATACACATAACTCTCACCAATTTCAATTCTTTGTATTTTATCAATGTAACATTAAAATAGCACATATTTTCATGGCAAATGAAACAGTTTCTACTTTTATCCAATGTTTAAAAATTTCTTCTAAATTTCTCATATTAAAATTTATTTATTACTAGGGAAAAAATTATTGCAGATATTGACATTTATTATTTGTTTTATTTTTACCATCTTTCAAAAAAAAAATTTTCCTTGGTTAATGCACCAAACCTAATTCTTATCCTGTTCGTTGGCGCCAATCTATTTTCTTTCGTTACTGAACCCAACAAAATTCATTCTGGTCTAAGGCACCAAATTATTTTGTCCTAAGGTAACTTCCTTTTTAGGACACGCCCGGTAAGAGCGCGAAAAAGAATAAGGCCGTGAGTATAACAAACATTAATTTATTTACACTATATAAATATTTACAACATTATTTATTCAAAGTATTTGAAAGACCACTTCTCATATTCAAAAAATTGGAAGTATATCAAATTCAGATAAACCAAACGAAAGTGTATATAGTCTCATAGACTAACATTGAAAGATGGTAATCTAAAATGAAAAACAACTGACTTTTTCTATTAACTAATTAATTTGGAGTTAAACAAGTAGATACTTTAATTAGCGTTAATTTGTTAAATTAAATGGAGAGGGAGAGAAAGACAAAAGATACAAATCAGGCACAGGCCCTTAAATGTGGAACTCACCGAACAATCGCCGAATAAACGACATCTCTCTGAACAGCATTTTTCAGAGGACCTTGTTATGAACACTTCTTTACTCACTCCACACTCAGTTCCTTCTCCTCGCTCCTCTTTTAAATTCTGAAAAACTCTCTCTCTCCAAGATTTTAAAACACGCCCCTGAGGCGCATACAAACATCCCATGGGATTCAGGGTCTTAACCCCTTGACCCCAAAGCACCGCCATTGGCTTTAGGCCTTCCAAAAACAAAAAGCCCCTTCTCAAGCCCCTGCGAAACTGATATTCCTTCGGCCACTAATTCAAAGTCGCCGAGGACCCTATGACCCTTCCGAAAAGGACAGGACGCCCTTTAAATCTTTCGGTACGAATCCGAGATCCAAAGCAACTTCGACATCCTGGTTTTCTATTTCGAGTGCAAATGGCCGAACGAAAAGGCTGACCCCCAAAATAAATAAGAAGACTCTAGGTCGCGTTCCCAAAAATATTGGCTCATGGGTTTACCATGCGACAACATGTACTTTTTCACATCTAAAAACGACTTTTCATAATCCTGACTCTTCAGATCGAAAATTTTACAATATTTTAGCAGACCTATTATTTTCGAATAGCGTAGTTACAAGTTTTTTGAGTGTATTCATTTCCTGGATCTTGAAAGTTAGTCAAATGTGTTTCCGTAATTTTGTCATGACTCGGAAAAATTACAGTTGAAGTTGAAGAGATAAATTAATTAGAAATGATGTTAAAAACTGGCGCCTGCTCTCTTTTAAGTGCTTATGTAATGGTTACCAGATAAAGAGGTAGGTCAGGTCCACACTACTGTCTCTCAGATAAAGAGTTAAAATTTTCGGTGGACCAGAGTCGTAGAAGATCGACATTGTGGCTGAGCTTGAGATTACCATCAATAAGGTGAACACAGTTATCGATGAGTCTAAATGCTTCACATGCCATGTCTTAGTTTATGCACAAATAAATAAATAAATAAATAAAAATAAATAAATAAATACTCCATCTCCGTTTGCACACGATTGCTACTAAACAGATTAAATTTAGGTTAATAGACGCAATATTCGATTTTCAACTTGGATTGTAGCAGGGTCAGATTTACCACTTTCAGTAGCGTCTCGAAGTTTATTGAGACCCCAAACAAACTTTCATAAAAAGGTCTCATCTGAACAATACATACAGTAAAACGTAACACATCCGAAAAATGTTAATTTGAAAAATCGATTATCCGGCAATTTAATTATGTGGTTTTTACAAGTTAAAGAGAATACGGATTCATTAAAATTCTTAACATATACGTTAGTCGTTTCACTTTAAGTCCTGAAATAGAATTTTGGGCCCCCCCTCCCCGGGCCAAACATATATATATATATTTTTTTTTTGGGGGGGGAGGGGGGGAGAGGCGGCTTTATATGAAATATGTATGATATAAAATATTCTCGAATCCAAAACTACCTTGTCCCAATGGATAATCCAGCCCTGGTTATATAACAAAGCGCATCATGGGAATTATAGTATCATGATCTCAATATACCAACTACAATTCGATAAACATGTTATAGCAAAGGGCACTATAAAGTGATACACAAATTCCTAATAATAAAATGTAGAATTATATAAAATACCAAGAAAACATTGGATTAGGTATAATGTACAATGCACTAACGAGTCTTTAAAAAATGCAAGATAAACCCAATAAAAGTAATGTACAAAATTCTAAAGCCTTCTGCAAACACGAGGCCCCAAGCAGCTGTTTGGCCCTTCCTGGCTACTTTGCTACTCAAGGGCTGTAAGATATGTGGGCTTCTACTACTGTTTCCTCGAGTCTTGGAGTAGTGCTTCTACTGAGGCAAGTGAGAGAAGTAACTTGCTTTTGTGTCAACACGCTTTGTGCGCTTATGTGTCTACACGCTTTTTCCGACAATAACTTTTTTGAAACGTACCCGATTATTATTATTATTATTTTAATTTGGATATGTTATGTAAAGTAATATTTTACAGACCGAAATTCGTTGCTGAACGTTGCTGGATAACAAGTGCTCACGCTCCTTTTACTGATATAACGTTAGACGATAACTCATCTAAAACTTTAATGAAGTACATACAGTCTGTTTCAAAATTATAAGACCACTTAAAATTCCACCCTTTCTCAACAAAGACAACATTGAATGCGAATTTCAAAGAAGGTGTATGAAACGAAATAATTTTGCAGTGTTGATTTAGTTTAGAAAAAATAAAACAGATCGAATATTTTTTTCGTCCAAACGATTTTTCGAAATCACAGTGTTACATAAATATAAGACCACTTTAGTTTTTCTAATAATGCAGACGATTTTTATTTAATTTCTGAGTTTAACTGTAACCTAAACCATCTGGAAAGTTTGGAAAGAAGGAATAAAGGCAGACATTCAAAATTGAACTGTTTGATTATTTGGATTATTAAAATGCCTCGTAGAAGTGATTTGTCTGAAGTAGAAGTGCGAAAAAATTGGTTCTACAACGGAAAAGGAAAGTCGGAACATGAAATAAGTAGGATTCTTAATCGTTCTAAAACGGCTATTCACAGCTTTTTGAGTAAAAGAGAATTATATGGGAAGCAGAAAAGATCTGGCCTCAAAAAGCAGTTACCAGCTTGTGCTAATGGATAAATTTTCAAGCTTGCAACAAAAACTTGTCCCCCACTGGGTTCCGGTCTAAATTGGGTGGCACTTCCCGACCGTCCAAGCAGTTACCTTATGTTACTGTGTAGAAGACCCAGACCGTCCGACTCATCCAAAGGACACGAGCAACCATTTGGACGGCCGGTTATGTTACTGTGTGACGAAGTTTGAAGTCGAATGTTGATGTTAAACTTAAGAAACTAAGAAGCAAACCACGACTTCTTAAACATTATAAAGAAGCACGTCTGAAGTGGGCAAAGACTATCATGTCCTGGAACTTTACATGGAAAAATATAATATTTTCGGACGAGAAAAAAATTTAATTTAGACTATCTGGACGGCAATAACTACTACTGGCATGACTTAAGGCAAGAATTTCGTGAGTTCTTCAGTAGGCAAATGGTAGGCCGTTCCGTTGTGGTGTGGGGAGCTTTCTCATATGCAGGAAAATGCGATCTGCAAAGAGTTGATGACACAACAACAAACAATTATTCGGCATATGAATTGGAAGTCGCCATTATGGAGAAATGGGACAATATTCCGGAATATGTCCTTAAAAATTTTATTAAATCAATGTCAAATCGTTATTTAGAAATATGGTGGAGCAACAACTTACTAAATTTGCTAAAACTTTCTTTTTCCACATGTGGTCTTATAATTTTGTAACAGATATTTGTACCACTTTTTTGGTATATTGCTGTTATATTTTTTGTAAAAAAATTTTGTACACGTAAGTTGCTAAATTTTATTTAAAACTTGTACTGACATAAGTAGTTTTGATTTTGAATAAAAAAATATTTCATTAATTACCTAAATAACAAAAAGTCTCGTGGTCTTTGTAACAGACTGTATAATGTTTTAGAGACCAAGTTCGTTACTCAGCGAGGCCTAAGGTTACTCTGCTAAGACTTAACCAATTTTTATTTTGACATGTTATGTAAAATATTGCTTTACCGACCGAGGTGTTTTTCTCTGCAGGCGGTTGTCTTATTCGATCATAAGATTCTTCGATAACTGGTTTGAAAACCAAGTTTTGCCAATACAGATCCTAGTGAAATTTTCCAGCCAGTAGAGACCCTTTAATCCTTAAAGAAGGATTAAAGGATGACCTCTACTCCTATTAGCACAGTGGAAAATACCAGCTGCCAGTTGTGAGGAAAACATTATTGCAGATATCTGTCCAAAGCAAACCCCACAAAAATGCAACTATTCTTTTATGAAACTTGCAGCTGAAATATATTTTAATTCTTACTTTCTCATACTATAGAATATAGTATAAAATATTGTTTTCACGAAAATTTTCCATTTCAAGATTTTGATGCCACCATATGTTCTAGGGCCTCCTGAACACGTTTTGACTATTTTTAGGGTAAAGTCCCTTTGCTTGTCTGGCTGTCTATGGTCGATTTCTTGTATACAAGATAGCTCACAAACATTAATGGATTTTCATGAAACTTTGTTAACGAAAGCTATGTTAATGAAAAATCTAGAACTAGATAGAATTTTTTGAAATTCGATCGAAAACTTTGAAATTTATTCGAAGTTTTACATTTTCTTAACATGATAGCATAGGACAAAATTGACATAATTAGTCATAGAAGGGGTTATTTACGACTCAATTCAATGGTTACAAACCTTAACAGTTTCAATCATTGCAGTGAAAAATAGCCGCGATATAATTTTTGTGTTCGTGACGTCATTAGCCTCTTTGTGGGGGAGGGCAAATTACCCCCCGAGGGTCAAACTGGGTCAGGTCAAACTAGGGGATCATTATTAAATCGAAAGATTTTTTCAAGCCCTTTAAAATTAAATTTAACATGCTATAATTGTAAATTATTTGGACCAAAAATACAGATTTTTCAAATTTTTTTTGCAAAATTTACATAAAAAATGACTATATAGAAAGCTGAGTTGAGCCACATCTCAGTTAATTTTTCAAGCGAGGGAGACGTTTCCTAACTAAGTAATTCACTTCTTACTTTTACGTGGGATTTTATTTGTTTTTGTCAATTCGTTCAATATCCGATGATACCTCAACTAAAACATAACCATTTTTTTTTCTGAAGTCTTAAAATCTGGATCAAGCTTGAGCATCATTGCAAGAAGAGTGAGCCAGTAATTGTCGCACTACTTTTGCAATAACCTACGATTTGTAACTTATCGTTTTGGGGAATTTTCAACTGCAGAAATATTTTTTAATCAAATGAAAATGTGATAGTTTTTGAAATTTAAATAATCTTTGCTTCATATTGAACTGTCATACGAAAATCTAGCGGGAGTATATATTTATGGAATCCTATACAGTATTTAATAACCTCATTTTTAATGGAATTTTTAGAACACATTGTAATTTAGAAAATTTTTGAGAATTTTTAATTTCTGAAATTTTTATAATTTAGAAAATAAATAAATAACCAAACATGGTTATGGTTTGGTATGGTATGCAAATACCATACCAAACCACATCAAAGCAGACCTTGAGAATAGGAGTAGCAAAATACGTTGTCGGTCACGAGCTTGGAATTCTTTAGGCTTTCTGTAAAAAAAACAACTTTACAGAATTCTAATTAAAATTTTAAACTTCACTACATACGAAATCAATGAATGGGATTTGTATAGAAATTTGATACGAAATCACTCCAATGCCTCTCTTTTTCTATAGGGAAATTGGAGTCATTTCATATAAAAGTTCTACAGACACTTTATTATTTTCCTGATATACATATATAATGTATGAGGAAGGTATTGTGACGGGGTCGAAAATTCAAATTTGAGTTTTCGAGCACGTTTCAAGCATCCCTGAACACGAATCAGACGTTTTTGAGATGATGTCTGTGAGTGCGTGTGTCAGTGAGTCTGTGGAGACGATAACTGACGAAAGTATGGACCGATTCGAACGAAATTCTGTACAAAAATTTTAATCAATGAAGACTGGAAGCCTATTGCTTTTATACGCAATCGAATGTTCAGAACCCTGCTAAATTTTCGAGTGAAATTTTGAAAAAATCATCAAAAAATTGAAACTTTTAATAAAGTTACGTAAATAGTCATTTCTTATGTCATTTTTCGTTAGAAAACGATTACAACAAATTTTAGAATGTTATAGCATAAACCGTTCTCAAGATATTGTACATTTTGGACGCAAATAATCAGTTATCTGCTACAAGAATAACTTATTTTTCCTCACATAACGCTTGGCGACTTTTTTAAATATTGCCAAATTAACGAAAATGTCACCAAATTGATAAAAATGATGACTAGATGATGAAGTAATTATTAAAGTATTTTAATATATGGACTATATCGCTTATTGAGGATGCTATCAATATTGATGATTGTTTAGAGTTGCGCGAAGTGTAAGTTAATTGAGTATTTTGAAATAGTTTTACATGTTGTCTTCCTGAAAAATCGCCCAATGTACAATTCAACGATAAAAATACAGCGCCGTGGATCTTATACATTTTTCTTTTATCGTAAAACTTGTAAATCCATTGCATTATATAAGGAAAGTCATGTACTGCCCACATCAGATTTTTGTGATTTGTATGGGGATTTCAACAGAAACTCATATACAGGTATCTTATAGAATTTCTATAGAACTTCTGTAGAAAAAAGGGGCCATAATAGCACTAGGCTGCAACACTTTTTTCAAAATAGACTTTTTTAATAGAATTATGTAGAACAGCAGGTACCTTGTTTAATTTTCGGAAACGTTGGTGCCGCTTAATTTTTTCCAAACTTGTTTTAATCGAAGCTCGATCTACTGTTATTCGATTGTATTTCCAAACATCCCGTATCGTCCAGGATATCCTCCATTTGAGCGAGGTTCAAATGATAGCCTGTTCCAATATTTTGTAGCACGTTTTAAGTTATTGCCGTCATCTGAATTCAAAGGGTATGTTTCATTTGCATAAAACATTTATAGTGATATTGAACTTTGTAGCATAAGTAAACATATTAGAACATAATAAAACGCAACAAAAATTGTACATATTTATACAATCCTTATTGCAGGCCGCTTATACAAATTGTGAGCCCCGTTACAAACATTCATCACTTGCTCCTCTCCCTATTTGATTTTGTCCTTTTTGTGAATTTCTCACGTTTTCTGTAATCATCAAAAATATTGGAGGGGGGGGGGGGGGGTCCTGGTCTCCTCTGGAATCTGCCCTTTCCACTGGAGTCCGTCCCTCCATATGTGCGACTCTGCTTATTGGATGTTTTTGTCCTTAATTGTAATAGGCTAATTGTAATATAATATGCAAATGCTTTGTATAAATGCCTTTTGTTTTGAGCGTTTGATTTGAAACAAAGCTTTTTATCTTGTGTTTTTACGTTCTAAATTGTGAAAATAAAACTTTAAATCCTTTTAATCTGTAAAACCAAACTCTGTAAAAAATATCATTTTTTTTCCTCAGCGCTAAAATTAGCTTATAATTTTTGTTTCTTAAATGTTGTAATATCAAGTATAATTCATTAATATTTGTTTTATGGCTCTATTTGTAAAGCAGGAAACATGGTTAGAGAAATTATTGAGGAGTAATTTACTGATCAAGCGAAATAGATTTTTAAGATGCTAGAACTTGACCCTGCAATGCTTGTGGAATAAAATATGTTTTGAAAAGCCAAGTTATATAAAAACTGCTACTTGCAAGAATGAAATTAGCTCTTTATTTTTATTCGAAATGAGTTCTTGCTGGCGACAAGTCTATTTCTTACTTTATTCCCCTATTTTAAAGTTGAAGAAGCATGGCCTACATTACATTGCCAGTCTTTTGCATTTTGCTACTTGTTGCAACTTATACAATTCTTTTACATTATTTCATGACTTTTTCGAATTTCAAATGACTCCAATGACAAATAATTGTCCTTGGCAGGGAATGAGTCTGCGTCTATACTGATCTTGTGTAGACGCGTTTTTACAAACTAAGCTCCAGGGTAAGCTCCTGGTAGTTCTTGACATGAACACTGCTGGCCGTTTCTTTTTAACATTGCGATATTCATCCGGATCTCTGCTTCTCAACCCATGGCTTGACATTACTACGAAATTTTTTTTATCAAGTGGTGATGTTATGATTCATTCTTTATAAATGCCATGAAAGATGACAGCCTTACTACTACTGCAGACTGCACAAGGAGTTAATGATGAACTTAAATACTAAATAGAATAATGGATTTCTTTTTCATTTGCAGGGTATCCATCTACGATGGCAGCTCCTCCAAGTTTTCTGCAATCCCTTCCTACAGAAACGGACGCCACAGACGGCGACATTGTCACATTCCAGGTAATATGATTTTACTATTAAAAAAAGGTTTGTTTATGTAAAGTGTGACCCAGATCAGAGTATATCTATATATATATATATATAGAGAGAGAGAGAGAGCCTCCAGATACTTTAGTCACGCTAACATATGATAAAGCAAATATATTTAACTCTAGAAAATGAGGAACTATTTTGTGGCGTAAATAATAGATTTTTAACACAAGTGGTTATTGGCGAAGCGTGATAAAATAATGAGACATAAAACCAAGAATTAAAATTAGCAAATAAAATGTTTCTATTTTTTACTTTCTAGTGTATTTTAAAGTAAATGTTTGTGTGGGGATCCTTAAAATAGTTTTTTGCTCGCTTAAACTTCTCCAAAAGATGTGCTAGATCGGTAAGGTTTAAAATTCAAAGAATGTAAATATACCACAAGAGGCAACGATATGCTTAATTTGAACTTTCTAACTGCTCCAGTTGTATAGTTATTCCAAAAGCATATACCAATCTATTAGCGGGCTGGACCAGTAAGGTTCACAATCCAAAAAAATCAAAATATACCACAAAAGACAACGACATGCCAAATTTCAAGTCACAATGAATATTGGAACTTGGCTAGTTAGGGCCTCAAAGTTTTGAAATGCGAGAAATGAAAACAGCAAATCGTGAATGGAATGAAAAGCGTGAGAGAAATGAAAACACCAGACACATCTATTCGATAACTGCCGTAGCCTAGGTAGAGGGGTGCGTGAATTTTTGCTTTCAGCCCTAATTACTTTCCTTATATACAGAATGTATAAGGAAAGTATTGTGACGGGGTCGAAAATTCGAATTCGAGTTTTCGACGGGAAAGCACGTTTCAAGCATCCCTGATCACGAATCAAACATTTTTGAGGTGATGTCTGTGTGTGTGTGTCAGTGAGTCTGTGGAGACGATATCTCACGAACGAATGGAGCGATTCGAATGAAATTTGGTACAAAAATCACAATCCGTGAATACTGGAAGCCTATTGTTTTTAAACGCAATCGATTGTTTAGAAGCGCCCTAAATTTTCGAGTGAAGTTTTGAAAAAATCACCAAAAAATCAAAACTTTTAATAAAGTTACGTAGATAGGCATTTCTTATGTAATTTTTCCTTAGGAAACGATTGACATAAATTTTAGAACGCTAGCACGAACCGTTCTCGAGATATTGTCCATTTTTCAAATAAATTTATCAAAAAATCCCATAAATTTAAAAATATATTCCATAAATCCCATAAATTAAAAAAATATAAATTAAAAAATATATTATAAAATATATATTCACTTTTCATATGTAATATCATGCGATAAATTGAGTGACATCATTCTCGTGGATCTAGCTCGCTCCATTCATGAGAAATGATACTTTGAATAATACTTTTGTATTTGAACTTCAATAATCATTTATCTGCCCTAAGAATAACTTATTTCTCCATCCCTAACGCATGGCGAGATTTTGGCGACGAATTTGAGGGAATGTCGCCAACTTGGCGACGGTTTTAAATGTTGCCAAATTAACGAAAATCTCACCAAATGGATAAAAATGACGCTAAATCAATGAAAATGACGACTAGTTGACGAAAATTCAATGTCTTGGAAAGAAAATTGGTATCTATTATGAGAATAACCTATTTCTTTTGCTGTAAAAGTAGTAAATTTATTGCATTATATAAGGAAAGTCATGTGCTGCCCATATCAGATTTTTTATTTTTTAAATGTAGGTGAAGGTTAGCAGTGACCCTTCCGACCCCACAACCGTCTCCTGGTGGAGGTGCGGGGAGCCTCTGCGCCCCATTCCAGGTCGCCGGGACATCATCTCGCACGAAGACGGGTGGCATGAACTCATCTTGAGCAACATCACGGACGAAGACGAAGGAGAGTACGAATGTAGGGCTGAGAATAATCGGGGACACAACTCGTCTTTCGGCTCACTCTACTACTACCACGAAGGTGGCTATTTCGATCTTTTCAAAGATGCTAACAATTTCACAGCTAGTGAAATTCTTGTGTAATGCAATATACAGGGTGTTGCAAGAAACGTGAACATTGGAGTTTTTTGAACACATAGTTCTAATTGCGAAAAATGCTTTTACCTTTTGCTTACGGGTGCGGCAGCGTCCATTCCAAACGAAGAACCTCTCAAAAAGACAGGTATTTGACATACCCTATTCCAAACAGTTCGATCCCCCTTTGTATGCATTGGCGTCCATTGGACGCCATGCCTGCATGAATTACAATGCATTGGACGCCAATGTCTGCAAAGGGGGATCGAACTGTTTCGGATAGTGTATGTCAAATACCTGTCTTTTTGAGAGGTTCTTCGTTTGGGATGGACGCTGTCCCACCCGTAAGCAAAAGGTTAAGGTAGAAAATGATGCAATAGTCATTAAACTAAAGTGCAATATTTTAATAGAAAATTAAAATTCAAATTTTATAAAACCCTTCTAGCGAAAAAGTTAAATTACAAAATGTTGCCCATACCGTATTTATTAAAAATGGACAAAAATGGGGTTGTAATACGATCCAATCTTACGTAGATTTAAATTTTCAGCGAAAAATAAAGAAACATCCCCAAACCAACTTCGATTGCTAACAGATGAACTCAATATCTGCAAAGCAAATAGATATACTAAAGGATTTCTGTGAATTAATTCAATTTGTGAAATTCATAAATTGCCGCGATTACAAGCGTTTCGAAAAGCTACAATAAAGTGATGTAAGTTGGCAAGTTTGACAATGTATTTCGTCTTAAATTCGCACCCTTGAGATCCAATTTTTTAAAATTTGTACGTATCATTCTTGAGTTTGCCCCCTGGAAAAAGTGCTATGGGCGACCATGCTTATAGTATCCACGTGATACTATAAGCACTAAGATAGCATTCCCGATGATATAGTTCGTTCCATTCACGAGAGAAGATACTTTGTGTAATGCTTTTGTATTTTGGAGCCTAATGACTCGCCAACAGTAATTTATATATAAGAAATGCTCTTCTCTCCATTTGTCTGTAACGCTTAGCGATAAAGTTGTCGACTTAGTTAGCGAACTATCACAAACGTGACGATGTTTCTCCCCGGATTGATGTTATTGATGATTGATATCGTTAAAATTGCAAAACTGATGCCAAACTGATGAATTATTTATTAAAATAGGCTATCCATATTGCTCGTTGTTAACGTAGAGTTGCGTGAAATATAAGTTAATGGGGTACTTCAAAATAGTTTTACAGGGTGTCATCCGGAAGAGCGCCCTATGTACCACTCAACACTAAAAACATTGTGCCGTATACCTTATAGGTACATCTTTTTTTCAGTGTGAAATTCATTGTATTATATAGGGAAGGTCATGTTTTCTTCCCCGCGATAAAATGGCCGTTGCTCTAGTAATAATGTACAACTAGTGAATCTTCAGAGACTATCACTCATGTAATGCTCAGTACGTAGTCAAGAAAAAACTAACTCTTCTGCTCTCCTCTCCACAAAGCGCATTCTTTACAGAGAATCTTTCAAACATGTTCGACTGCAATGGAGGATGCTCAAATTTTTAAATTTCCATCTCCGTTATCCCATGCATCATATTGTCCTGTCAGGAAAATAATATAAAATTTTGTTTATCTGGCTCTAATATTGAAGGCTAAATATTCATATATGTACATCGCTATCGTGGATCTACTGAATTTCCATTTCTAAGGGTGAGCGTCAGTAAATCTGCTGCCCTATCTGCGCTTTGTTAACTTTCGCAGATCACGTTTTTCGCCAAAATTCTGTTCAAACAGTTGCGAAATATTTTCTGAAAAATAAAATGCAATGCTTAGATTATATTAAAACTAAATTGAATACTCAATAAAATATAGAATATATGTTTCATTTTAATCCAAAATATTTTTGGTGCTGCCATCTGTTGTCGTAATTTAATTCGTACCGACTATTTTTTATCTTTTAATAAACATTTTTAAATATCTATTACTTCTAATACAGTATTAAATATAACAACAGATCATACATAATAATGCCACAATCAAGGAAAGCTAATTTTTCATTCTATAAATTTGATAAGGGGATCTGAATGTACATCACTGAGGACTGCAGCCTTATCTTCAAGTTCCTTTGTCCAAGTTCAATTACCTTTCCGTGATTGTGGCATTATTATACTATATGATCTGTTGTTGTATTTAATAGCGTATTAGAAGGAATAGACATCTAAAAATGCTCACTAAAAAATAAAAATAGTCGGTATGAATTAAATTACGACAACAGATGGCAGCATCAAAAATATTTTGGATTAAAATAAGAAATATATTCTATATTTTATTGAGTATTCAATTTAGTTTTAATATAATCTAAGCATTGCATTTTATTTTTCAGAAAATATTTCGTAACTGTTTGAGTAGAATTTCGGCGAAAAACGTGATCTGCGAAAGTTAACAAAGTGCGGATAGGACAGAAGATTTATTGACGCTCAGTCACCCATGATCATGAAGAATGAGCAGCATGTTTGTAATATAACTTTCTCGTTAGATGAGTTGTATGAAAATCAAATATTTTTAATTTTTTTTGCTGAAATATTGCACATTATTTAAATTACTATTGTATAATTTTCTACCTTTTAAAAGCAATTTTACAGATGGAGTGTCTACAACCAACAGTTCAAAATCAAAACTTTCGCTGTACACACCCTACATACAATTGATGTATAATACAAAATTTTCACAAGCTGAGAAATTTGCTTTCATTTCGCTATATGTAAATATCATAAGGCGTATTGTGAATATTATAATCAATTTGTTTTAAAACGACATAATTCATGAGTGCTGTTGTCTGGCCACCAGCCAGGTGCCATTAATTTTTAAGAGATGTCTTCATACTTATTAATAACGTTTAGAATAAGGATGGAAAATAGGATTTAGCCAGCGTGCCAAAATAAAACCTAAATTTATTTTTGGTTTTCGCGTGCCAATACTTATAGGTACATATAATACTAGTTATTGAATGTATGAAAATGGTACAATAGAAAATCAGTACAATTATACGTTATTTATACACGTATAGGTATCTAAAAATATATAAATAATATTTTTATTCAAAGTTTTTCATTCTGTTATTTGCAAAATGTTTCATATGAGGCTGATAAGTTGGCGATGGTAAGGTGATACATGCTGCCGAATCGAATCTTCCTCTGCCAACCTATTTCTGGTCTTGGAACGTAACGTGATTCAATATAGAAAAAGACTATTCGTAAAAGTATGTGCAGAGGCGGATTCAAAGGGAAATGGCGCAGTAGACAAAAACCTTAATGGCGCCTAATACAGTAGCGTAGGCAAGGGGGCATAGTGCCCCCGGTTTATTTTTGTTTTTTAAAATGCCCCCCTGAAAAAAATCTTGCCTACGTCACTGCCTAATACCAGGGTCAAGCTGTCAAGGTGCGGAGCCTCGATAAAATTTTGAAAAATAGAGTTCAAAAGATGTGTTCTGGAGTGTTCTAGAATCGAAATGAGATACTTGGAACTATACTTCAAATAAACATAATATATATTGTTTTTCTTGCATTTATCTCCATCTACGTTGTTCTACTAGTAACCTAGAACAACGTAGATGGAGATAAATGCAAGAAATTATTACGCATGCTTAATAAATATGCGTACAGCCTGTACGCAGGCATTTACATGACAAAAACAAACAAAATTCAAACTGAACTAATAACATGTTTTATTTTATCAGCAGTAAGGATTGATGAGCCACCAGTCCTTACCAGTCCAGCTGGTCACCAGTGGTGACCAGCAGAAAAATCTTAACTAAATGAATAAGATATAAAACTGGAAAATATGTAATGTAAGTTAAGTAATCACTCCTACTTTGAACTAAGTTCAAACTTAGCACCTCGACGAGTTTTAGAGTGTGCAAAAGTAGCGATCACGTCACTGATATCCAAAGACGCTACGATTTCACGTTCAGCAACCAGCATAGACAAATCGATCAGGCGGTATTCCGTTGTATTCGAGTGGACATAATTCTTAATTCGCTTGAGGGCACTCATACCACGTTCGCAGCTGGCATTGCTCAAGGGAAGGTTTAGAAATATGCGAAGAACCATTGCCAGTTGTGGATAGATATCCAGGATTCGATTTGACACAAGAAAAGTCAGGTACATCTTGTATTCTGAGCCGTTAGTTCGTCGATTGCAATCTTTTGGAAATGAAAAGAACAATGATTGGAACCCAGTCAGTTCCGAGAAGAGAGAAGCGTCATCTGGCCACTCAGGATACTCCTCCTTGAGATGTTCGGCATGTCCTCGCCGCTCTTTGGATTTGGCGCGAAAGGAGTTAAATTGTAAGAACCCGAAGCACACCAACACTTGTTCTAGTCCATGCATTCTCTCACGCAGTTCGTTTATCATTTGGTCCAGTGTAAAAAAAATATCCGCCGGTGCTTTACATCAGGACTTTGACGCTCGTCTTCCGCTCTTTTGTCAGCAAACCGTGTTTTCCTTTGAATACGACTCTAACGAGTCAACGCCTTCGTAGTCTAGTTGTTTCCATAAGGAATTCGTTTTATCAACGAAACTGGTATAAGTAGTGTCACACCGAAGTTTCATCAGTTCCTCAAGAAGAGCTTCAGCATCCACAACGATTCCAAGGTCTACAATACATTGACTTTTCGTGCGATCTGGGAAGCCCAAGAACTTCGCACCACCACAAAAGATTCATATAAAACTCCCAGTTCAAAGCCTCAAGAAGAGCAGAACATTTGAACATGTCATCGCTCGACATAATTTCACTGTCCATGAATTCCTTCAGGCAGGTGCGCACTGTGACGAAGTTCGCCTTCCGTGCGTGAGTAACCCTATACCGGTACTCCCAACGGGTCAGACAAAGTGATTTTAGTGTCTTTCTTCCACTGTTGCTGCTGAGCCATTCCTGTGGGTCTACGGATTGCTCATCGGTGTCGTCCTGATCAATAGCGATTTCGGCCTCGGAACGAGAACAACTAGGGACAATCGTCCTAAACTTTTCCCAGCGGGCCGGTGGAAAAGCAAAATATACATAAGTCGCTTGAACAGTTCCGAAAAAGTTATTGATTCTGGCAGGAGCGCGATCCTCAGCGGCATGCAAAACAACAAGATTAAGCTGATGCGCCGGAAATGCACATACGAAACCATGTGCTCGACACCAATGTGCTCTCGGAGCTTGTGTTGTAATCCACCAGGCTTTCCACACATGTTACTGGTACCATCGTTGCATCGACCGACGACTTAAGCCATGTCAAGTTGAAAGCGATCGAAAAAAGTGCCGACGACTTTCTGATGTATATGCTCAGCCTTTGCGCTCTCAATAACATCGAACAAGAGAAATGAATCTTTGGCTGCCACAACACGAGAATTTTCGTCAATATTAACATAACGAATCAAAAACACCATTTGATCCTTACGACCGATATCAATTGTAGTTTAGTATCCACCATCACTTTGAAGAATTTCGCTTGCTTCATCACATTCTTGACGATCCGCTTCGCTGCGTGTTGTCTCAGCGTGGCAATGATTTCGTCGCATATCGTATTTGAGAGATATTTGATTCGATTCGGTGATTCAATGAGCTGCGTCAACGTTTTGTTGTGGCGCAAATTTTATATACTTTAACTCCTTCGGTTTTCTGGCTATAACTTTTACCGAAAAAAAAAAAAAAATCAGAAGTGGGACACGGGAGTCACGGAACCGCCGTGATGTTTTGGAGATTTCACAGTGATTAAAAATATTAAAGTTAATTAGTTGCCTCGGTTTAAACATATGTTTTGATAGAATACGTTCCATATTATATAAAAATTTTATTTTAAAAAGATCATATGTGAAAATTATCATTTATGGACCGAGAACACGAATGTTCCATGTTTGAGATTTTTACCTTATAAGTGCTTCCAAACGACCTTGACTTTGATTATTACGAAGTAAATTTAAAATCTATTTTAATTTCGAAATGATCTTTAGTAAAACACCTGAGTGTGAGTGGACGACATAGTTAAAACGAATTCATGAACGATTCTACCATTCTACGTTATAAATGTTAATTCGAAAATGATCGCAAAAGTTCCTGTTCCTTCTGAAAACTGAGAAATCATCGGCTGTGCCCGTGCGACGTCTCTTCGTGGCGCAGTAGGCAAATGTCAGTGCGCCGCATGTTAAATCCGCCTCTGAGTATGTGGAAAAAAATTGTTATCAATGAGATTGCTAATTTTTTAATGGAAATGGAGGCATATGGAATAGAGGTCATTCCACATTTATAATGTTTTTAATACGCAATTCTGATTCTCCAACTTGTGACAATTGATGACATTCTCTTTGCATACTTACACATTTTCTGTTAAAATAAGATTAAATTGAAGATTGGTAATCTGCATTTCTAAATTTTCTAATGGCATTTAATGAAAGAGGTCATTATAGTTCTTCAAATCAAATTAGTCTGGGTAATTGCTCCCCCCCCCCCCTCCTCATCATTTTTATCAATTTTTTTCAATTATCTTTAAATCTTTGAACTTTTGAAAAATACTTTCGTTTCATGGAATCAGGAAATTCGTGGCCGAAATTCAAACCGACTCACCCTAAGGTATGAGTAGATGACGACATGTAAAATTATTTATGTACCAAATATTATATTTCGAGCAAATATAACTTGACAATTGGTAATATTGCTAGCATCTGTCAAGCATCCATTGTATTGAAATATGTTAATTATTAATTCATTAATTTGGCATCATTTTCGCAATTTTAACGTCATTTTAGCCAATTTCGCGACATTTTCGTCAATTGGGCACCGCATTAAAAAGTCTCCTATTGGGTCCCCATGGTATCCAAATGTGTCCCCGAGTATTACATATTTGATACTTACTATTGTTCATTTTTATGTAATTTTTAGACACATATATTTGGAAAACGTGCAACATCTCGGAAACGATTCAAGCCAACGTTCTAAAGTTTATGTCCTTTGTTTTAGAATAAAAATTACGTGTAGAATGATTAGTTATTTAAAATTATTAAAAGTCTTGGTTTTTTATGATTTAAAAAAAATAATAATTCGAAAATTGCGGAGGGGGGGGGGGGTCTTCCGAACGTTCAAATGCGTTAAATATCAATAGGCTTCCAGTGATTCACGGATCTTAATAATCGTACTAAATTACATTCGAGACACTCCGTTCGTGAGATATCGCGCCCGCGCGCACACACACACACACACACGGAAAAAGTTTCATCTCAACGTTCTGTTCGAATTCAGGGATGCACGAAACTCGTACGACTCGAGTTCGATTCCCAAACTGTCCTCGTGTTCATGCGGGATATGGGCAAAGAATTTCCAACCGTAAAGAAGGGAAGCTTCCTTAGACCCAATGTAAACAGCCTTATCGCGACTGCTGACAGTCTGTCATGCAGGAAAAGCAACGTTACAGGACGAGAATCCGCTATGAAGGATTCTTTATTGTTTCTTCTCGGGTTTTTTTTTTATACTTTGATTTGATAATCGTATGATAAGTGATGCAATTTAAATGGAAAACATATTTTCATTTACATAAAGAGTTTTTAAAGCAAAATAAAAAATTTTAATGCTTTTTTTTTTACCTCCAATTACATTCAAACTAAGAATTTAAATTTGCATGCTTTGTCCTTGTATAATTTTTTTTTTCAATTTAAGATATTTTTTCGTTATCATTAAAAGATATTACGGTAAAATAAAATTATATTTTATTTCATATCTAATTATACTTAAAATAAGAATTTTATTTTGCATGCATGATCTTACAAAAAACTTTTACACTCAAATTCCAGTGCACTCTTATATGTAATATTAATAAAATAGAAATTATAAATGCACTTACCTTTGACATGATAAGATAAAACAAATAAAGAGTAAGAAGTTCCGCAATTTTTTTCACATTAAATATTATTTTCGCTCTACAGATATATTTTATTCTCAGATTTTATTTCACAGACATATTTTATACTCTTCATAGAAGCGTTCTTTTTGTAAATTTTAATAATACAACTGCAATATATAAGTTGCAGATGAAATGTTTTTAATAAGGAAACTCTTCTATATTTTACATATTTCTTTCAGATAAACTCTTTCAGCAAAAGTGTAACTTAAACTACAGAAACTAAGAAAAAAAAAAATCCCGTAATAATTGCAAAATCAACAAGAAAGATCAATCATGCATAAGCATTAATTATGAAACACTTTCCAACTGAAATGCAATTTCATTTAAAATTTCTCAAAAATGTGATACATTCTGTGGCGATATCTTTTACATTATCACAGTACTACAGTAATTTATTATACTTAAATATTTAAAACTCTAGCGCAATAGAAATCATCTGATTCTCTATGCAAAATCAATGAATATTTCATTCATATAACTTGTATTCCAGACTCCAGAGCTAAATAATTTTGTGTGAAAAAAATTCAGCAATTCTTATGTAACTCGCCTTACAATCGCTTGAGATATTTGCATTCTGCATAAGTTAAAATTAGGCTTCGTTGAAGAAATAATAAAAGTTTAGGGATCATTTAAAATCACAACTATTGTATCAGAAAACAATTAAAAAGGCCGTGGATGTTTCTGATATTAAAAAAAAATGATAAAACCAGGCTACTAATATCAAATCCTTTATCTTAAATTAAGTCTGGTTATAACTCAGAATAAAATATGGTATAGTGGTAAATTTTAATATTAAGCTCCTCATTCTCCAATGCTGAAATAAAATGTTAAATTAATAAATTCAAAAATAGTATAGGCAACTAAGAAGAGATTTAAATTGGCCAACAAATTCATTTATTATTTTTATATTTATATGTAATTAAAAGAACAAACAAATCATCATATACTAATGGTTGTCAAATTCAATCTAAATCATACTAATGTAATACAATATTAATATATAATGATGCAACAATTACCTTTAACATTCTTATTTGCTTTCTCAAATTTTAACATTTTTTTTATGTTCTTTCTCGTTTTAAGGAGGATTAATTCTACATTATGTTGCATGATACAAGTTCTATTACAGTTCATTAAGGTCTTAATTTTTTATTTCAAAGTTCGATTATAGCAATATCTGATGTCGCCAAATGACTGGAGATCATCCATGATTAATAATAAAAGTTCATCTTTATTACATTCTAAGCCTTCATTAGCGGTGCAGATGTTATAACATAAGAAGAGTTTGACTTACATATATTTGAAGCAGTAGCAGGAAACATACCCCTTTTGGTAGTCCAATGGCAGGATTTTCATATATAATGATAATGATGCTTTCTGTTGACATGTCTAGATCAATGGAGATCAATTGAAGTGAGGCAGGCACTCATCACAGGAGACAACATATTCTTGGTACTTTATTGGATCAAATCTTTAAGATACAAATCATTCAAATGTCGTAATTCATATTCGTTGGTATATTAGTAATCAGTCGTCCGAAGACGAGGCTTAATGAATCATCATCATAGCTATTAAATTCAAGGAGCAATTGCATGTTTTTCTTTAAACATTGGACACATAGTCCGAATGCTGAGTGTGTCTATAGGTCTCCATGGACCAAAACTAGGAAACAACCTTCATGGTTGAAGAGCAGGGCCAGAAAAATCCTTATGACAAAATCTGCTCAAAAAAAAGGAAAAAGACCTCAGCGGTCCGACCCGCAGGCCGGCCGCGTCCAAGAGAGAATTTTCTTATCTTATTTTTTTTATTACACTTGCCGTCATTTTCTCAGTGGCGCTGTACTATACTCACGTATGATTGGCCACTCCTGTACATACAATACGTTCTTATTGGATGGTAGCCTTGTCCATGCTAAAAGTTGGGGTGCAATGTTGCATACCCCTTTTCGTAGAATGTTTTGCCCATCTGTGAATTTTGCTGAAGTCTTTATTTTAGAGGGTGTAACTTTAGTCAGTAAATTCTTACTGTTGACAGGAATTATAGCTTCTTCTGAAAACTGCCCATGTCTATCCTGACGGGGCGTACAAACAAGTTTAATATTACCAGTGGGAAAAGGATCTCTGCAAGAAAGGAAAATTTGACCGTTATGGTCCTGCTATGTACAAACTGCACGTGTTCTCTAAAAAAAGGGGGGGGGGGGGCAAGTATGCTTTCTGGAACCCAACTCCTTAGTTGCAGCTGTGAGATTCTTTTTCTGCAGATGTGCAAAGTGCGTGAGAAAGTACTTTTTTGAAAATGGCTATTTTTGCCTAGCAACTGCCTTAAACTATAATCCAAGAGGTTTCAAGTCTAAAGTCAATTTTAAATCCATAAAAGTTCTAATTCCCATTTTAATTAAAAAAAACATCATTAAAATTAGCGTGTGTAAGTCACATTTATTAAAAATGTCATGTTTCTCATGACATATCCTCCGTAGAGCAGAGAAAGAACATTTGACATCCGTCCTTCGAGTATTTATGAAATTGCAATTCAATCTGAATTTTTAAATTTTAACATCCTTGACATCACATCATTGATAAAGTAAAATAACAACCATATTCATCACATCAATTATAAACATTTTTGTATTTGTGTAATCATTCTTATATATTCTCAATAATAATCAATTGTTTATCAAAAGGCATAGAGTTTTAGTAAAATCCATATATATATATACACTTAAATGTTTGCGCATTGGTTCAATATGTAACAAAAAAAAACATGAAATTTTCAAATGTAAACAAACAATCAAATTTTCTTTTAAAATATTCAATGTTCAATAATATGTGCAATTTTATATCCCATTGTTGATATATATGTAAAATTATAATTTCTGTTCATAATTACAAATTGACTTCATTCATATTACAAAAAAAAATATCACCGTAAAGCTAGGATGTACTACTCAGATTATGTGCAAAGTGTCAAAACAGCGAATCCTTTTGCGAAATTCAAAATCTTCTAACAAATCTCCTTGTCAACAAGCGCCAGAAGCAGTAGCGTCTATGTTGCCATGCCAACGCACTTTCTTTGCCCACCGCTGAATGGCCAAGGCGGCCGTCAATCACCCTCTTTCTCTCACTCCAACTGTCTGCTTCGGAAATGAACGAAGATTACGGATTAGCGTAAATCTGAGAAGGGAAAAAGTTTGACGTAGCTTTCAAATTACCAGTCGGACGTGCGAATGCATATTCGCGGCGAAAACCAATCTGATAATCGGTGAACGTGTGCTTTTTCATTACGAAGGGTAGAAGCTTTATGTATTAGTTTAGTTTTGCTAATTTTAGAAGGTCTTGCGAACAATCAGTTTTTGCGAGCGGGTAAAAATTTTGTAAACTCAATTTTACTTTAAGCTAGAATATAATTTTTCGAAGTTTTTAAGTAATTTTACCTCTGTTTCGAAAACATCCTATAATTATCAGGTTTTTCTGATAAGATTATTTGCTTAAGTCATAGGAATTATAGCTTCTTCTGAAAACTGCCCATGTCTATCCTGACGGGGCGTACAAACAAGTTTAATATTACCAGTGGGAAAAGGATCTCTGCAAGAAAGGAAAATTTGACCGTTATGGTCCTGCTATGTACAAACTGCACGTGTTCTCTAAAAAAAGGGGGGGGGGGGCAAGTATGCTTTCTGGAACCCAACTCCTTAGTTGCAGCTGTGAGATTCTTTTTCTGCAGATGTGCAAAGTGCGTGAGAAAGTACTTTTTTGAAAATGGCTATTTTTGCCTAGCAACTGCCTTAAACTATAATCCAAGAGGTTTCAAGTCTAAAGTCAATTTTAAATCCATAAAAGTTCTAATTCCCATTTTAATTAAAAAAAACATCATTAAAATTAGCGTGTGTAAGTCACATTTATTAAAAATGTCATGTTTCTCATGACATATTGTAATTGCGTAGGCGCGGAATTTAGATACACAGATAATACACAAATACACAGATAATATATGTGTGTGTGTGTGTGTGTATGTATTCAAAGTATTGGAATCGTGCCGAAGATCGGAACTCGAATTTTCGAAGGATCTACACGTTTTGGGACTTCTAGAAGTCGAAAAAACTATTTTTAGGAAGACGCCTGTGTGTGTAACGGTGTATCTGTGTGTCTGTGAGGATATTGCATCCACTCTAACTGAAAAACTAATGAACCGAATTTCATAAAATTTGGTAGGTAAGTTTTTTGTGGGAAACCCTGATGTTCATTAGATTATAGTACGATTCGTAATAAAAGAATCTGCCTTCTTTGCGAAATGGCCGGTAGAATTTGTCTTTATCCACTCTAGCTAAAAACTAATGGACCAAATTTAACACAATTTGGTGTATAATATTTCAATAACAAGTGATTTGCATACCAAATTTAACAAAATTTGGTATATTAATCATTTGTAGGTTATTCTAGTATGATTCGGGAAAGGGGAACGGGCTATTTTTGCAAAATGGCTCGCAAAAATCGTTAAATATAGAAGTAAAAGACTACGTGTGTTCAATTACATCAATTAAATTTCTATTTTATACGTGATTTTTGACAACAAAAAGAATTAGACTAACCCCATTACTCTAGGTCTAGCCGTTCTTGAGATATTCTAGTTTTTTAGCATTTTCGCTACGCCACCTTTGACAATAAGTCCAGCTATCAAATGAGAACCAAATTTAAGTTTAACGTGCAAATTTAATGTCATTTAAAATAGTTATGGCTATTATTTTGTGCAGATAAACTGAAATTATTATTGAAGAAATAAAGAGAACGTGAATATGAGTCTGTAAGGAACAGACATGTGCTGCCCACATCAGAATTTTTAACAACATTGCAACAATGATTTATAGAAATGAACGGGGATTATTTGCAGGCCATTTCGAAAAAAATGTAGGATCTATATTTAAAGATCCACCAAATTTTTGTAGAATAAAATGTTCTACAAATTTACGCTGTGTACCAAATTTTAACTCTGTAGGACGTAGGAAAGTGCATTAAAAATGCCATCAAATAAGTGTATCATGAAGAGTTATATAAAATTTTAAAAAAAATTAAAAATTGTTATCTACCATATTTATTTTTAAATGTGAAGCCTTTCTCATATACAAAGTAGTTAAACTCTTGGAAAGATATTTATTATATAATATATCTCTTTTTAACACTTTACAACAAAGTTGAAAAGTGTTTATGACTTTGTTCATTCTGTCTGTCTGTTTGTCCGTTAGCACGATAACTGCCGTAAAAATGACTTTATCAAAATGAAATTTTAGTATGTTTTTCAGACGGTCTGTGGGACCTATGGGAATATAAATAAATAATATCACCCAATTATTTTTTTTATTGAGCCCGGGTTGAAAAAATGAAATACATTGAACCCTATGGGACCTAATTTTTCAAACATTTTTTAAGTAAACTTAAAATTCACGAATTGCTTCGAAATTTTTAGGAAATATTCACATTATCCCATAGAATATATAAAAAAAATTCAGTAAAATATGTTAAGTAGTTTTTTAATTAAAAATTATTTAATATAGGGAAAAAAACAAATTCAATTAAATTCTGACTTTGGGATATTCTCCAGAAAGAAAAGAGAGATATATTATATAATAAATAAATTAAATTTGTTGAACATTTTATTTTACAAAAATTTGGTGGATCTTTAAATATAGATCATACATTTTTTTCGAAATGGCCTGAAAATAATCCCCGTTCACTTCTATAAATCATTGTTGTAATATTGTTAAAAATTCTGATGTGGACAGCACATGTCTTTCTCTGCAGACTCATATTCGTTCTCTTTATTTCTTCAATAATAATTTGAGTTTATCTGCATAAAATAACAACCATAAGTATTATAAATGACATTGAATTTACACGTTAAACTTAAATTTGGTTCTCATATGATAGCTGGACTTATTGTCAAAGGTGGCGTAGCGAAAACGCAAAAAAACTAGAATATCTCAAGAACGGCTAGTCCTAGAGTAATGGGGTTAGTCTTATTCTTTTTGTTGTCAAAAATCACGTATAAAATAGGAATTTAATTGATATTATTGAGCACACGTAGTCTTTTATTTTTATATATAACGATTTTTGCGGGCCATTTCGCAAAAATAGCCCGTTCCTTTTTCTCGAATCGTACTAGAATAACCTACAAATGATTTATATACAAAATTTTGATAAATTTGGTATATAAATCACTTTTAGGTTATTGAAATATTATACACCAAGTTTTGTTAAATTTGTTCCATTAGTTTTTAGCTAGAATGGATAAAGGCAATTTCTGCGGCCATTTCGCAAAGAAGGCAAATTCTTTTATTACGAATCGTACTATAATCTAATGAACATCAGGATTTCCCACAACAAACATACCTACCAAATTGTATGAAGTTCGGTCCATTAGTTTTTCAATTAGAGTGGATGTAATATCCACACAGACACACAGAAACATACACAGATACACCCTTACACACACAGACGTCTTCCTAAAAATAGTTTTTTCGTGTTCTAGAAGTCCCAAAACGTGTAGATCCTTTGAAAATTCGAGTTCCGATCTTCGGCACGATTCCAGTACTTTGAGTACATACACATACACAGATATATTATCTGTGCATCTGTGTATTATCTGTGTATCTAAATTCCGTGCCTATGCAATTACAATAGTTGTGATTTTAAATTATCCCTAAACTTTTATTCTTTCTTCAACGAAGCCTAATTTTAACATATGCAGAATGCAAATAACTCAAGCGATTGTAAGATGAATTACATAAGAATTGCTGAATTTTTTTCACACAAAATTATTTAGCTCTGGAGTCTGGAATACAAGTTATATGAATGAAATATTCATTGATTTTGCATAAAGATTCAGATGATTTATATTTCGATACAGTTTTTAATATTTAAGTATAATAAATTACTGTAATACTGTGATAATGTAAAAGATATCACCACTGAATGTATCACATTTTAGAAATTTTTAAATGAAATTACATTTCAGTTGGATAGTGTTTCATAATCAATGCTTATGCATGATTGATCTTTCTTGTTTTCTTTCTGGAGGATATCCCAAAAGTCAGAATTTAATTGAATTTGTTTTTCTCCCTTTATTAAATAATTTTTAATTAAAAAACTACTTAACATATTTTACTGAATTTTTTTTTATATGTTTTAGGGGACAATGTGGATATTTCCTAAAAATTTCGAAGCAATTTGTGAATTTTAAATTGCTTAAAAAATGTTTGAAAAATTAGGTCCCATAGAGTTCAATGTATTTCATTTTTTCAACCCGAGTTCAATGAAAAACTATTTGGGTGATATTATTTATTTATATTCCCATAGGTCCTACAGACCGTCTGCAAAACATACTAAAATTTCATTTTGAAAAAGTCATTTTTACGGCAGTTATCGTGCTAACGGACAGACAGACAGACAGACAGAATGAACAAAGTCATAAACACTTTTCAACTATGTTGTAAAGTGTTAATAACGGTTCCTACCAAGAAAAAATGTCCTATAAAAATAAATTTAAGAGAAAGAAAATAATGGAACATGAGTAAAGCTAAGCAAAATTTAATCAAACAATTTTTATTTACACATCTTTATTATATAAACACATTTACATAAAAAGAAAATCACAGTATAAATAATCTAAAAGTATTTTATTTCTAATGTTATCTGCTTCAATACATCCAGCAAATCAGCCTGAACAGACAGAAAATTAAAAATAATTCTATCTCAAACAAGCTAATCAACTGGCTTATGTCAAGCTTTTCAATTGGAAAATCAAAAGTTCTAAGTATACAAATGAGTAAATATAATCATGATAAGAATCCTAAACGACAAGATCATGTATTTGTAAAGGTGTTTATTGCGATTACGTATGCATACTAAATAAAACAATACATTAAATACTTTTAGGATCGAAATAATTCACGTATCTTTTGTGTTTGAAAAAAACTCAGCAAATCGGTCATTTTAAGACAATCGCAATCGGAAAATCAAATGTACACAGCCCAGAATTGTAATACACGATTAAATACATGTCAACCATGTAAATGAAGTGACAAAAATATTAAATTAACATCTTAAAATTGTAATAAAGTCGACCCACGTGGAATTACAACACACAAACACATTGACTTGCGAAAGAAATAACCCATTTTCTTCCCCTCCTTGACAAAGAATCTCTTTCCATCACCCAAGATGCATTGCGCGTAATCAACTCAACGCCCATCGAGAAGGAATTTTACTCTAAGGGAATACCCCTGTACGGTTACTTCTCCTTTTAACATCTCATCAACAGTAGCCAGATGGCGATAGTTAAACGTTAAGCCAACCTTCCCCCGTTTGGTGTGGGTACGTTAAATATGTGGATCCGTAAGTCCTTCCGAAAGATTGGTGGTAGGGGAAAGAGAGTGCGTTTCCTGTTGATGCCTCCCTCACTGGGTTCCGGTCTAATTGGGTGTCACTGTCCTTACTTTCCAAACCGATACCTTACACCTTCTGGTAGGTCGGACGGTCTGGGTCGAACAAACTGTTTTCCACAAGTCTAATATACTTTGATTGACTGTTTCATACAAGTTGTTAAAAATATGTTTCGTACAAGTTGTATAAGCTTTCGATCATTGTCCGAATAAAAGACTCATCATACTTAGGCTAGTATTTTAAGTTTTTTAGAAAATAATACATAATAAGTATTTTCGTATGGAAATAAATCGTTTTATTGCTTATTCAAAATATTCACTTTTAACATCAATATATATTTTCATTCGAATAAACCAATTTTCAAAACAGTTACGCCATTGATAAGTTGGTATAGCAGATACATGTGATTTATGAGCTTCTGGGCTGTTAAATCGTTGACCACGCATTTTATCTTTGATTGTTGGGAACAAGAAAAAAGCATTGGATGCTAAATTAGGCGAATATCAACAATAACTCACGAAATCAATTTTTTTATGCTTCAAACAATTGATAATTTGAAATCCAGTGTGTGAGTTTGCATTATTATGATGAAGAATGATGCGACGTTTCGCATTATATTTTCTGATTTGACCAACTATTTCTGGCAAAGACATTGTCGTATACTAATCAGTATTTACTGCTCTACGATTCTCCAGAGCAACAGTTACAACATGGTCGGATTTGCCAAAATAATTTCTTTGAAACAATTTGTGCACGAACAACTTTTGTAGGATACGATAAGCCTCTCTACGATTCAAAAGTCTGCTTTGCGCCCATAGCATTGAATTAACCATAGGACAACATCTAATAGAGCCAGATTTTGATTTCCACCCTCCCTGGAAGGGAGAAACTAGTGGGTTTCGAAAAGTCTTTAGAGGATCCTGAAGTTTTCCTTTGAGGTAGAGTTAGAAGGCTGAGTCTTTACACACTTGTAGTACACCGGCCGTCCAAATAGATGCTCAAGTCCTCAGGGCGAGTCGGACGGTCTGGGTCTTCAACACTTGTAGTACACTCCGGCCACTCAAACGGCTACTGTCAGCCCTCGGGTGTCGGGTCAGTCGGGTGGTCTGGGTTTTCTACACTTGTAGTACACCAGCCACTCAAACAGCTGCTCATACCCTAGGATGAGTCGGGTGGCCTGGGTTTTCAACACTTGTAGTACAGTGCCAAGAATACCCTATCTTCTAGGCACTATACTTGTAGTATCAACCGTAGATATCTATCTATGGTATCAACCACGAGACAGAACTTAAGGGGGTAGAATTTTCGATTTCTCCACTAATGCGTGTCTCTTTTGAGGCTTCATCCCTGTGGATGAATTAAATGCGCGCGTGTGTGTATGTGTCATTTCAGACTCTCATTTCAAAAGTCTGAAATTTTGCACATTTATAGTATCAACTACGGTACAGAACCCAATTGAGCCAATTTCCAATTTAGACAACTATTTGCGATCATTGTTGAATAAAATATTTCATTGTTAAATAAAATAAAACTTTATTTTCCTTATCTTTGATAGGCTTATATAATAGTTTTAAAATAAATATTTAGGGATATACTTGTAGAGATTAATTGTTTTGTTTATGGAAAAAAATTCAGCTATAGCAAATTTTTTAGCTAAATAGCGGTTAATGCCTTAGCGTTTCTAACCGATTTTCACTCTATTGTACCATGTTTCTGTGAAAAGAACGTTCTTTTAGATTTATTTTGCTCATTTTAAACTGGATTAGTCAGAATTTTAATTTTTTTTAAGTAATATGAGACATACTATTTATTCTTATTACTACATTTTTTTTTTCAATCACTGTGTTGAATATTTTTCCCCCTTTTATTTCGTTTAATAGTAAGGAGCTGAATAAGTGAATATTTGAAACTTATCTATATTTTGTGTATGAGAGAGAGAGATAGAGATTCAGTGTATTTATAAATTTCGTTCTTTTTCAGGCGGGGGTGCCACGCTGACTGACGTCACAATGGAAGGAACAGTTGGGGACGGTGAGTTTGCTTTAGCTCATTATTATCCGTTTGTAAAATTGTTTTGATGGAAGATCAACTTATGGAGTAGATGATCTGGAGTCTCGCTCTTTTTGAGGATATCAGAATGCATGGACATGTTTCGTAGTATTTAGCGATCTTCACAAAATATTCGAACTTGCAATGATAGCAAGAGAAAAAAATAAATAAATACAAGGTAGGATCAAAAAAGTTCGGAGACAGTGCTGATATTTCCAACCCTGATTGGAGGAGAGGGGAACTATTTTACCGTGGCGTAGAGGCACATGTGATACGAGATGTGAAAAGGAAGAAGCAAGTCCGCAGTGCAGGGGTTTTCCAGAAAATGCGTGTCAGGGAACTATAGTCGTTCGCGTTTGTCGAAAACGAAAATGGCGTTTGAAGAACAACGTACGAATATCAAATTCTGCCAGCGTTTGGGGAAATCGCCGACAGAAACATTTCACCTGCTGCAGCAGTGTGGACTGGAATTTCAATGGGATATCGCACAGAGCTGCACATCTTTAAAGGCGTTTCTGTGACGGCTGCGCGGTGTCGGGATGAAGTCTTAGACCCCATTGCCAGACTTTTCGCTGCCGCAGTTTGTCCTGATTTCCTCCTTATGGACCATAATGTCCGTCCCCATCGAGCTAACATCGTTGACGTATACCTGGAAAGTGAGGACATTTCTCGTATAGAGTGGCCGGCGTATTCCCCCGACCTTAATCCCATTGAAAACCTTTGGTATGCCCTGGGGCTTGCTGCCTCTGCACGTTTACTTCCTCCAGCCAGTCTCAGGAAGTTGGAAACTGTCCTGCTGGAAGAATGGCCACTGCTCGCATCTGCGATGGTTGATCACCTCATTGAAAGCATGGAAAATCGTTGTAAAGTTTGTGTGAAGGTCCGAGATGGTCACATACCATATTAATGTAATTTCTGTTTGGTTTGTTTACCTTTAAACATCATTTTGTTAATGACTCAAATGCGACGTCATTATACAACTTACGAAAAGTAAATATTTTTTTCATCTTTGTACATAATTCTTGTTTTCTTTAATGCATAAACAACATTTGCTACCTTCATGTACAATTTTGAGTTTATCAAAGCTTTACTTTTCCATTTTTGTTGATTTTACGTCCGTGCTTAACTTTTGGAAGCCAGTGTATTTTATGGGATAATTTGAATATTTCCTAAAACTTTCGAAGACATTTGTGAATTTTAAATTCTCTTAAAAAATGTTTGAAAAATGAGGTCCCATAGGGTTCAATGCATTTCATTTTTTCAACCCTGGTTCCATCCAAAGCTAATCGGGTTATATTATTCATTTACGTTCCCCTATGTCCCACAGATCGTCTCAGCAACATATTAAAATTTCATTTTGATGAAGTCATTTTTACGGCAGTTATCGTGCGAACGGACAGACAGACAAAATGAACAAAGTCATAACCACTTTCGAACTATGTCGTCAAGTGTTAAAGAGACACTTAACGATAATGCAGTCTTCACTGTATGTAATTTCAGATGTGTTCCGTGTGATGCTACTCCGGGCAATACCGGGTCCAACGCGTCAAAGCCACGAGGTACGCGTCAATACACTTCAGTCGCTATTTATTTCCCCACTTATAAAATAGAGCCTAAAGGATGGGACTAGATGCTGAATTGCCGGAAGCAAGCAGCAAGGGGGAAATAAAAAGGAAAAGCCATCTCGTTTTCCCAGTCTTCGAAGGTACAGAGGAAGCTCTATCCCCGCGAAATGGGACGATGGAGGAAGAGTGCTCTCTCTTTCTCTCCTCCCGACGCTTCAATATCTGAGAGGATGCGACTGAAATAGAAATCACGTGAGACGCTCGAAAACTGGAGATACAGCGATTTGCAGACAGTCTCCTGTATGGGCAACATATGCAATCCCTCACATCAGATAAATTGTTTTGTTAAAGAAGGGGACATCGAGCTGAACACAGCAGCCAAAATCTGATGTGAGCAAGCAGCACATGGCTTTCACTACATAATGCAATGATTTTATATTTTTAACACTATCCAACATAGTTGAAAAGTGTTTATAACTTTATTCATTCTGTCTGTCTGTCCGCTCGCACGATAACTGCCGTAAAAATGAAGTTATCAAAATAAAATTTTAGTACGGTGTACAGACGGTCTGTGGGACATATGGGAACGTAAATGAATAATATCACCCGATTAGTTCTGGATTCAACCCGGGTTGAAAAACTGAAATACATTGAACCCCCATTGAAGCTAATTTTTCAAACATTTTTTAAGCGACGTTAAAATTCACAAATTGCTTCGAAAGTCTTAGGAAATATTCAAATGATCCCATAAAATATATAAAACAAATTTCAGCAAAATAAGTTCGGTAGTTTTTCAAGTAAAAATTAAAATAATAATGACACCCATATAATATGAAGAGATCACGTGATCCACTTCAAAATAAATAGGGCATCCATCTTTTTTTCCCAGAGTAAAAATTGGGATTTTTAAAGTTCTTTTAAATTTATATTGAGTGTTGTATCAGCCCTAAAACCGCTTTTATTTTTGCGTATTTTCTGTGCATCTATATTCTGCGCCATCGCAATTACAATATTTTTGAGTTTAAATGATCATCCAACTTTGATTATTTCTACAATGAAGTCTAATTTTAATGATTATTTTTACAATGAAGTCTAATATTTTCTACAATGAAGTCTAATTTGAATGAAATATTCACCGCTTTTATATAGAGAGAGATAGACGATGTACAGTGCGCGAAAAGGTATAAGGACAACATATAATTGAATGGAAATATACTTTATTTTCTCCTTATCAAAATAAATTTTTGATATTTCTGACCTCTAATATGAAATTATACAATAACATTTACAACACATAAAACAACAAATAAGAACCTTATAAAAGTTGACCTAATAAAAATTATCACTAAAGAAAATGCAGAAAAAAGTAGAAGGACATGTTCTAAAAACTTATCATTTCTCTTAATAATCAAGAAAACAACTTTTTTTTTTCAATTACTTGAATAAGCTGAGAGGTGTCATCGGTGCTGAAAGTGCTTTTAAAGTGTCTAATGTTGTTCCAAGCTTTTATTCCAAGGAAATGTTATTCCAAGCTTGTTTGATGGCTTACACAAGATCCAGTTTATACTGATATTGTGTGCCATTTTTATAAACTTCAAGGGCTAGAAGGTTCCATAAATTTTCTATTGGACTGAGATCGGGACTCCTCGTCCGCCAATCAAGTAAATATACTGAATTAGCTTCAAACCATACCAGATTTTGCACTCTTAGAAAAGTGTATGGAAGCGTTATCCTATTGGAAAATATAGTCACAAATATATAAAAAGGAAAATATAATAAATGAAGTAATTAGTGGGGCTTCAGGTAACAAATGTTCGCCTAACATATCAACGTATTTGTCAGAGTTCATTTTGTAGTTGATAAAGACTATAGGCGTAATTCCGTTTGCTGTAAAAGCGCCGCAAAGCATTGCTGTGCCTCCAACGTATTGACGTTTGGAAAAAATTTCTTTGGTTTTACGTAGATTATACCAAAAATAGCGAAAACCATCTGACCCATCAAGATTGAACTTCTTTTCGTCCGAAAAGATTACATCAATCCATTTTGGACCGAAAGAAATGCATTTTTTTGAAAACTTCTGTCTTCTTTCCTTATATTCCTTTTTAAGAGGCGAACGTGACATTAACTTTCCATATCAAATATTCGGTTGTTTATTCAAAACTTTATTAACTGTTCGTGTGGAACATGGTAAGTCCAAATTTCTTCTAACTTCATTTGCAGTTTTTTTTTTCTCGCAAGCTCTTCTTGCAACCATTCTTTTCTGCCGATGCGTTAGAATTTCTGGTCATCCAGTGCGTTTTTTCATACTATACATTCCAGGTTCTTTTAGAAAATTATAAACTACAGTTATAAATATTTTTTTTCGAAATTTCGTGCCCACTCAATCCATATTCTTTAAAATTAAGAATTTCCCCCCTTTTCAAGGTTAAACAGATTAGTTCCTTTTGGTATCGTACAAAAATCGTGAAGAAATGAGGCAAGTGTGAATTTTGTTTAGAAATCCAGTCTTTATGTTTGAAATGGTCATTTTCTGCTTTCAAATATGCACATTTTACTATAATTTTAGATGAAAAAACAGTTGTCCTTATACTTTTTTCCAAGATCATGTAAGTTTAAAATTTATAAAGTAAATTTATACATATTTATTTTTGGAAAATTTAACTAATTTACATGAAAAAGAACTTAATTTTATCAATATTTTTACTTAAGAAATTTGCTACATTTCCGTCTAAAAGATTTTTAGATTTGGCGAGTTTTCGCTCATCCTTATACTTTTTTCGCGCACTGTATATTTCGATGACGTCATTTGAATAAAGATCATTTTTTCGATGAAGTTTGAAGTTTTCAAGTAAAATAAATTATTGTAGTTCTGTGATAATTAAAAAAATATCACCGCTTAATGTATTTCATTTTAGAAATGTTTAAATAAAATTGCATTTTAGTTGGAAAGTGTTTCATAGTCAATGCTTTATGCATAATTGATCTTTCTTTCTTTTTTTTCTTTTTCTTAAGCAGAGAAATTGCTATGTACAAGATCCACGGGCATTGAATGAACGGCACGCAAATTGAAATTGGGAGTTTTTACAATTTTTGAATCCAAGCAAAGTGACTTATTCATATTTGCGGACAAAATTATCATCATAATTGAAATGTAGTTAATATGCCTCAAAATAAATGACTATGGGTGAATTCTTGAGCGTTAAAATATAAAAGTATTATAAGAAGTAACTTCTCTTGTGGATGAAACTAACTTTATCCCTGAGAATGATGTTATTAGATGGGTTGCATAATATTGCATATGGAAAGTTGTTGCTGTTGTTGAGACCCAGACCGTCCGGCCTAGGAAAGGTGTAAGGTAATTGTTTGGACGGCCGGGAAGTCGCATATGGAAAGTGACGGAACTCTTTTTATATTTTATATAATTTTTTGGCTAAATTCAATTAAAAAATAAAACATGCAAAATCTCGAAAATGGTTCCTGCTAGCTTTCTTCAGTTTAAGCCATTCGTTTTATAATGAAAAGTTATATATGAAATGATTATTTATTTAACAGTATTCAAGGTTATGATTTATATATATATATATATATATATATATATATATATATATATATATATATATATATATATATACTTTCTTTTTTCGAAAAATTCGTTCTTGAATAGTGCAATATCTTAAGAACGATTCATGCTAGCATTCTAAAGTTTATATAAGTCTTTTTCTAATAAAAGTAATGACTGAAATAAATATTTATCATCGTTAAAAGTCTTATTTTTTTATAATTTTTTCAAAAAATTATTCAAAAGGTTTTTTTTTTGGGGGGGGGGGGGATTACGAACATGTGATCACGTTTAAAATCAATAGGGTTGCAGTATTCACTGAATATCATAATCGTACCAAATTATTTTCGAAACACTTCTTAGAGAGATATCACGTCCACAGACTCACATACATACATACATACATAACATACATACATACTGTTGTGCTGTTCATTGATTACAAGATTTAATGTAGAAGCACTTTAATTGTACAACTTGGGAACTTCAACATAACAGAAGGACATATTGAGCCACAGGTTAAGCGTTCGGTTTGTCAGCTCGTACATGAAGTACTCGATCGTGTATAGATCATCATACAATATTCATCAAACTTTCTAATTACTGATTCTAAATCATCTTGCTGTGCTTCCGTCAATTCAAAAGTATTATACACGTCTAATTTATCTTCACCGGTCAAATTTAACATTATAAAATCTTTCTGCTCATCTGGTTTTATAGTCTTCTCAACGGCTTCCATATACAGTTTAAACATCTGCTTCTATCAATTCCAGTTTGCAGCCATTTGTCATTCAGCGACAGTTTACCGGGAAGTCGCAAGTTACTCAGGACATGAAAACTTTCGAAGCAGTTAATCTCTTACGGGAAACACAAATATTACTGTCACTAAGTTGTGACGCTGTCACCATGTTCTGTTTGTTCTTCATTGAATCATTGAATGCAGAAATACTTTTATCAATACAACTTGGGAACTTCAACATAACATTCGACAGTATACATGTTGAGCCCATCGAGGTAGTATATGCTAACATAACATCGATATACTAACTTGTTGGTTGAGCCACAGGTTAGGCGTTCGGCTTGTCAGCCCATGCATGCAACAATACTCGATCATGTCTTAATGATCGCTATTTAAGTTTACAGTTAATGTACTTGTTGGTACGGTTACAGATATATAAATCAGTCTTCACGGTTACAACATACATTACACATACACTAACATACACACACGCAAACTAGAATACATACACACATTAACATACATACTCATAACAAACATACATACACATATTATCAAGCAATAAAAATGCAACATGCATAAACACACTAACATGCATACACATACACTAACATACATATATACACACATACATACATACACACACACTAACATACATACACACATAGGCATTACCTCAAAGGCGTTTGATTCGAGTTCAGGGATGTTTGAAACGTGCTCTTCCGTCGAAAACTTGCTTTCAAATTTTTGATCCCGTCACAATACTTTTTTATGCTATATATGTAGGGAAAGTATAAAGCTGTAAAAATATTATACAATTAAATAGGATCCACTTGACTTTCTCATGCATTTACATTCTGTATGTAGTAAAATTAGTTTTCAACGAGCTCGAATTTAACTAGATTCTTGATTTACCCAGGAAATTATAAACTTTAAAGATATTAATGCTAAGTCATACCTAATAGGTTTGTTTTTAACGGATAAAGTAGTTTCTCTTTTTAGTGGAGTCCACATATAACGAGCTTCGGTGTAGCAAAGTATCAGGTATTGCAATTTTTTTTCTGTCACCTTGGATCTGCAATATTTTCATAATGTTAACCGTATCTCTTATTAGTGAGAGATACAATACCTGTACATTGGATATTGTGGAGTTTTTAGTGTTGTTGTTGTTGAGACCCAGACCGTCCGACCTACCAGAAAGGTGTAAGGTAACTGTATGGACGGCCGGGAAGTGCCACCCAATTTAGACCGGAACCCAGTGGGGGAGGCATCCACAGGGACCGTACCCTCCTTCCCCTACCACCAACCTCTCGGAAGGACTTACGGACCCACATGTTTAACGTGATCGTACTCCGCATGAACACGGCGGCATTTGTGGCAGCGTGCAAATCTAGCGCGCAAACCACGGGGATACCGCACCCGAGATGGCCAACAGCACGCGGCGTTCCGAGGTGGTCACCCACCAAGTACTAACCGCGCCCGATGCTGCTTCACTTCGGTGATCTAACGAGAACCGGTGTTTTCAGCACGGTACGGCCGTTGGCCCGGAGTTTTTAGTGTGAGAGGGATGAAGAAAAATATTTCCTTCATGGAACTTTTTGGAGTAAAAGCAAAATTTCCGGAGCAACAATTAGTTTGGTAATCGAGATTCATCTTCAGATACGTTGAGCCTAAACACTTTCCTAAACACATTCCTAGATACGTTGAGATAGCCTAAACACACACCCACACGATGATTGCCTGCAAATTTTTAAATGACGCCTAGCGTGATGGTCAAAAATCCGACGCTTCTTCGTTTTCGATCCTGTGTATGAAGATAGTTCATTGTGAAATAGGCCACGAGAAAAAGGAGCCACGTCTTATATTTCAGGAATATGCTGCAAACAGTGCCGGATTTAACGCTGGATATTGACGCTGGAAGCACCGAAAATTTTGCCATCCTGAAATTTATCTTTATTCCGCAGTTTTTTTCTGATTTTGTGTGCGTACCCTATAATATTTAGCACTTTTGATTGATAAAACTAAAAAAAAAAGTTTTGAGTTTAGTTTTACATTGTAGAAACAAAACTTTACAACCTTGTAATATTACAGTAATATTTTACTAATATTATTATTTACAGTTTATTGCGATACAATCAAAGCGCTGCGTCCAAAAACAGTGTTTTAATCATCATGTAAAATCATATGTGGGAAGTAATCGTGTTCCAGACCATCTGCATGGGCATGGAGGCAAATAGTGCAGGATTTCGTTACTATACAGTCCTTTCTCCAATATTACTTTCCTTATATACATAATGTATAAGGAAAGTATTGTGACGGGGTCGAAAATTCGATTTCCAGTTTTTGACGGGAGAGCACGTTTCAAGCATCCCTGATCACGACTCAAACATTTTTGAAGTGATGTCTGTGTGTGTGTGTGGGGGGGGGGGGGGGGTCTGTGGAGACGATAACTGACGAACGAATGAACCGATTCGAACGAAATTTGGTACAAAAATCACAATCCGTAAACACTGGAAGCCTATTGTTTTTATATGCAATCGAATGTTCAGAACCCCCCTGAATTTTCGAGTGAAATTTTGAAAAAATCGTCAAAAAATCAAAACCGCTAATAAAGTTACGCAAATAGACATTTCTTATGTAATTTTTCATTAGAAAACGATTGACATAAATTTTAGAACGCTAACATGAACCGTTCTCGAGATATTGCACATTTTTCAAAAAAATTACCAAAAAGTTATATAAAATAAAAAAAAAATATTTCCTATTGAGAAACATGTTCATTTTTCATATGTAATATCATGCAATAAATTAGGTGACATCATTCTCGTGGATCTACCCCTTTCCATTCATGAAAAAAAGATATTTTGAGTAATACGTTTGTATTTGAAAGATAATAGTCATTTGTCTGCTGTAAGAATAACTTATTTCTCCGTCCATAATGCTTGGCGAGGTTTTGGCGACGAATTTGGCGGAATGTCGCCAACTTGGCGACATTTTAAATTGTTGCTAAATTAACAAAAATCTCGCCAAATTGATAAAAAATGACGCTAAATCACTGAAAATGACTAATTGAAGAAAATTCAGTATCTTGGAAAGACTATAAGTATCTACTATAAGAATAACATTTTTTTAACTTTAAAAGTAGTAAATTCATTGCATTATATAAGGAAAGTCATGTGTTGCCCACATCAGATTTTTTTGAATTGGAAAACCGATCCAATATGAGTATTTATCCTTTTTTTTAACACTTTACAACAAAGTTGAAAAGTGTTTATGACTTTGTTCATTCTGTCTGTCTGTCTGTCTTCTGTCTGTCTGTCCGTTAGCACGATAACTGCCGTAAAAATGACTTAATCAAAATGAAATTTTAGTATGTTGTTCAGACGGTCTATAGGACCTATGGGAATATAAATGAATAATATCACCCAATTAGTTTTGGATTGAACCCGGGTTGAAAAAATGGAATACATTGAGCCCTATGGGACCTAATTTTTCAAGCATTTTTTAAGCGAATTTAAAATTCACAAATTGCTTCGAAAATTTTAGATAATATTCAAATTGTTCCATAAAATATATAAAAAAAAAATTCAGCGAAACATATTCAGTAGTTTTTTAAATAAAAATTAAAATAATAATTACCTTTATATGAAGATATCTCGTGACACACTTCAAAATAAAATATGGCATCCAATTTTGTGTCAAAATCGTGATTTTTAAAGTTCTTTTTAATTCATATTGAGTGTTGTATCCGTCCTAAAATTACTTTATTTTTGCCTAAATTCTGTGCATCTACATACTGAAACAACGCAATGACAATATATTTCAGTTTAAATGCTCTTCCAAATTTGATTATTTCTACTATTAAGCCTATTTTTCACCTATGTAAAATGTAAACAGCAAAATATGTAGAATGAGTTGTATTAGAATCGCTGTAATTCTTTAACACAAAATCATTTAGTCCATGGAGTCTGCTTAGCTGATATGAATTCATTGATTTTAGAAAGAGAAGGACGATATTTTTCGATGAAGTTTTACGCTTAGAGTTTACTTACTTGCAGCTCAATGGTCTTAATTTTTAAATAAAATAAATTGTTATAGTATTGTGATGAATGACATGAATGGGGGAATTATTTATGAATGAAATGTTGCTTTTATAGAGAGAGCCAGGCGTGTTATTTTTTTATGACGTCATTTGAATTAATTTCAGTTGTTTTCGATGAAGTTTTCAAATATAATAAATTATCGTAGTATTATGATAATTCTAAAATTATTACCGAGGAATGTATAACATTTAAGAGATGTTTAAACCAGGCAATTTATACTTTAATGCCGTCATTTGAATGAAGTTAATTTTTTTTTGATGAAGGTTTAAGGTTTCAAATATAATAAATTAATGTAGTATTGTGATAAGTTTTAAAATATTACCGAGAAATGTATTGCATTTTAGACATGTTTAAATAAAATTGCATTGAAGTTGGAAAGTGTTTCATAATCAATGCTTTAAGCATGATTGATCTTTCTTGTTTAACATCACGTTTTTTGGCGCTTGGATTTGGATTGAATTTTGCCGTCCGAAAAGTGCTTCTTCTGCTTCTAAGGAATTACGACACTGGCTGCAAACGATGATTGTATTGAAATAAGCATAAGAGATTGTGTCATTATTGTTACAGTTGCTGATTATACGTCTGATGAGTCCGAATCCAAAAAAACCGAAATTAATTTAAAAAGAGGGAGCAGGGTAACAGCAAAAATGGCTGTGTAAGGCCTCTAAAATGTACGTGACCCTTTCGAAGCCCTCAAGGTTAACTACTGACAATTTAGACTCAGTAGGAAAAATGCTATTCAAATATGTTGTAAATTCAAATGTCCAAATGAAAGTTATATTTTTTTAAACGTAAATAAAAGAGCGATACATTTAAACCTTGCTATAATAAAGTTTTGTTTCCCAATATGCAGTCAGGTAAGTCATCCTTATTGTTTATTTCATAACTAAAATCGGTTATTTTGAATATGGGTTATAACGAATATTTTCCACTATCCCTTGCGACTTCGCTGTATGCGGGCTCCACTGTAATAATAAAAATCCGACAAATTTAATTGTGTCATGTTTGAATGCAGAGTAAAGGATCTTCAACAGTCATTGCCATAATCTTACTCAAGGAATGTTGCATATTGAATCAAATGGCCACTTTAAGTTTGAGAAAATATATAAAATATCATTATAATTAAAAATAATTTTTCTAAAAATGATCTTTGATAATAGGGTAGGATCTTGAACTTTACAAATTCAGTGAGGAAAGATGACATTCAGAAGCAAACTTTGACCTGAAATATTTTGGAAAGGGTGCCATATGTGTCACTGAATCATTGGAGAGAAGTTCCTTCCCTGTCAAAACTCCTTTGGTGAATGAAATCTGGGCAGCACTCCAATTGTGCCAAAGAAGCGAAAAGGTTGAAGTGTTAGTAACCCTGTGCATTTGGAATGTAATACAGTGTCCGCCGCTTATAAGAAACACGTTCGTTTCGCTCGTTTTGTTTCTTATAAGCAGTTGTTTCTTAAATCCGGAAATTTTTTAAATATCGTTCTTCCATTGTAAATACTAACTATTGAACACAGTTTTACAGAATTTAAAAGATAAATGTATATAAGTGAAATATTAGTACGTACATAATACATTTGTAAATTGAGTTTTGCATTCAAAAATATTTCTTATTTTACGAATTAAGCCTTACAACTCAAAATATTATCTATATGCTTATAGTATGTAGTTAAATAAGAATAAAAAGTAAAACTCGTAGATCGTTCATTTATGTATAAGAACATAGTACATTTTCATACATACCGTAATCTATTACTGAGGAATAGCAAAAAATTTATCCAGTGTTGTTTGTGCTAACGAGTCTGTGATTAGTTTACGTACATCCATTTCTAAATCATAAAATAGTCCATAACCTTTTTCTGATGCCCCTCTGTGTTCAAGAGTTTTTCTAGTTATGGTTAGGGCTTCTCGCGACTGTTTGGCTGTAGGAAAATTTTCTTCTTGTGGAACGTCGTCTTCATTTTCTTCTTCATTGCAAACATTCTGAATTTCCGCCACTATGTCATCATCACTTTTTTCTTCAGATGTTTTTAAATTTTCGTCGATGTGAATCCATTCTTCAAAAGGTGCTTCTAATTCTTCGTCATCTTCTGCTGGTATGTCAACATTATTTTTCAAAAATTCTGCTTTACGGAAGCAATTAAAAATGCATATGTCAGAAACATTTTTCCATGCGCCTGCGATCATACGGATAGCATCAAGCAAGGTTATTTTCTTGCTTATTTCGGAAGCCGATCCTTTCTCTTCATCATTTGCATCCACTAGTTTCTGTCGCAAATTTGACCGATACAGGGTTTTAAATGCTTTAATAATTCCTTGGTCAAAAGGCTGTGTGATGGAAGTTGTATTGGGTGGCAATAAACAAAGTTCAATGTTTGTCATCTGTACTACAGGATGAGCCGAACAGTTGTCAAGGATTAAAAGATTTTTTTTCTTTTTCCATCAGTTCCCTGTCCCACTTTAACAAAAAGTCTTCAAAAATTCTACTTGTCATCCAGGCATTCTTTGAATTTTCGTAGATCACTGGCAATTTTTTTATTCCACTTAAACAGCTCGGACGTTTGCTTTTGCCAATAACTAAAGGGCTTTTTTTTACAGTTCCCGTCATATTTATTGTTAACATAACTGTAACTCGATCTTTTTGTTTTTTCCAACGGAGGATAGATCATTTTTGAACATCATTGTATACTCGTGCATCGCTCTAAAATAGAGCCCAGTCTCGTCAGTGTTAAAAATTTGATGAGGAGCGTATTTTTCTAATAGAGGTGGTAAGCTTTGCATAATCCATGAAGATGCCGACTCGGAGTTCGCGTCCTGCTTCTCTCCATATTTTTTTTTGTACACAATGTTATTTCGTTCTTTCCAGCGGCTTAACCAACCATCAGTCGCACGGAACTCTTTTTCTCCTAATTTTTCCGCAAAATTTTCTGCTTTTTTCAATAAAATTGCCCTACTGATAGGAGCGTTCTTTAATCTGGCGTTAGAAAACCATTGTAAGAGTGCTTCTTCTATAGCAGCTGCCTTTCCTTCTCGTTTCCGTTTTCTTTGAAGATTACAATTTGGCGGCAAAATTTCATTTCTGCCTTTCAGGATTTTACATAATGTTGAGTGCGGAATTTCTAATGCAGAAGCAGCTTCTCTTTGACTACACGGAAGTAGAGAATCATACTTTTTAAGTAAACTTTGCTTTTCAAGCAAAGTAAGGGGTTTTTCTCTTTTGCGACATGCTTCCACTAGCAAAACATAAAATGACTAACTAAAGCTGTACGAATCTTATTTGAGTACATAAGCAAAGATGCCTTTCCTTATCAGTACGTTTCCTTAACTGCCAAAAGATTGAAACTCGTTTCTTACTGGTTTGGGGTTGTTCCCCCTAAGCCTTTCTACGGAGAAATTCGCTGTCATCCTTTGTTACATACCAAACTCCCACCCCCTCCCCGTACGCCCAGAGACAAGAGATAACAACTCGTCCTTCAGTTAACCTTAAACAAATTGATTTTTTTTTTTTACACCCGCGTCGCAAGGAAATTAATAAATTTTCTGTAGAAAACTGTTTCTTATAAGCGGAATCGTGTTTCTTATAAGCGACACAATTTTAATGTTAAAAGGAAGTTTGTATTTGTTTCTATCGTTTTGGGTCTTATAAACGGCTGTTTCTTATAACCACTGAATCTTATAACCGGCGGTCACTGTATCACGCTTTTACCTGTCAAAGTAGGACCGCATTAATCGGGACGCAAAGGGGATCCAGTGTCCTCTGGCATAGTGGGTGTTGGGGAGGTTAAAATGTTTCAAATCTAAACAATCTGTGGGGGTAATTTTTATTTTCTCATTTTTTGTACATAAAAAAAAAAGGATTATTTTCTCGAAAATTTTCCAATTCAAAAATTTGACGTTGCAAAACCTGAACACACTTCAAACACTCTTGAAAATTTGTCCATCTATGTGCGTGTATGTATGTATATTTGAAATCATGTGGATACGATAAATCAAACGAATGCAGATACCGCCATGAAGTTTTATGTGTAGATATACGAGTATTATGCAAAAACCAGCGCAAAGTAGAATTATTTTTAGTTTACATGATTAGACTATGAATTATTAAAAAATTACGATTTTAATACTACTATTTCTTACTGGTCCTTTTAATCTGGATTTGCTAATGGGTGGGAAAGATGCAATATTTAAAATGTCACGATTGTTGCAGCTTTACATACTCCTTGGTGAAATGTGGGTGCATGAGTACGAGACATTCTGTTTTGATTTGAAAGAAGTTGGGAAGTTAAATGAACTTTGGGATTCTAAAGATGTTTAATGATTGTTAAGGTTTGAGCAGGATAGAAGGAAATATTCAAGTACGTATTTATGTGCCGACAGTCAAGTTTATAAATTACCTTGTCATTGTAAGATCTCGTCAGATATATGTATAAATATAATTTGTATACCGAAAAAGCAAGTTAGTAAAATAATTTGATATTTTGATGAAGTCTACGGTCGGAGTATTCAGATGAAATCGGGGCGAAAACTAAAAGTGCTAGCTCTCAAACCATTGAATTTTTACAACTACAATTTATTGTTTTAAAAGTCACGTTCATTGGTACCAAACGGTATTGCACGGCTTTTCAGTGTTGATGATGTCATGAGCGTGTCATTTACCACAACACACATGTAGCCAAACATCTTGCTTCTTGTCCCCTGCGAAGTGTGCTATTTTGGTTTGTGGACATGACCAAGACAAGAAATGATAATGACTGCGAGAGGAAAAGAAAATATGAATTCTAACTTTTAACGATCTGTTGTGGCATGAGGGCACCTTCTAAGTGTCCGTTGACGTTCGATGAAATTTTAATTTCTTGTTTTGACATCTTAAATTATTTAAATGGACGCCCTTTTCAGGAAAGATTTGTTTGAATATTTTGTTTAAATTTATGTATGTTACTTATAGGCACATTCGACACTGGCAGTGCAAAACAATTGAACTGGCACAGCATGACAGAATTAGATGATAATAATAATGAAATTACTTGAATTGCCTTACAACATATATTTTATTTAAACCTTTCCAGATAAAGATGTCCGATCTCTACGGACAAAAGTTGGTAAATTTTGGTGCAATTAGTACAGCTGGTGAATACTGTAACTCTTTTAACGCAAAGGAATATTCGAACCCCCCCCCCCCCTCCAATTTTCGAATGAATGTTTTAAAGTGTGTTTAAAAATAAGGCCTTTCAATAATAAATAAAGTAGTAGATTATCATTTCATTAACTTTTGTTAGAAAGCGAATGATACAAACTTCAGAACGCTAGCATGAATTGTTTTTCAGATATTGGCACAATTTTCAAGTAAATTTTATTTGAGGGGGTGGGGAGAAGAAGTTTTGTAATGTCCTTCTCTATAGAACAGTGGAGCATGGAAAGTCGAACATAAATTTTAATCACCCATGAAATTGATACGAATTGATGCTGCAGGCAGATTAATTTAAAACAAACTATATAAATCTAATCATTATCCAAAATTGATATTATGCAAAATGGTTGAAGGGAAATGAAGGTGTATAGGCAGAAAAAGTTTCGACCATTTTGCATAATATCATGTTTAGACAATGATAAATCAGTTTTAGTATTGTTTTGAATTGAATCTGCCAACACCCTCATTTCCTTTCGATAATTTCGCATGTCAATTTTGGATAAGATTTAAATAGCATTGTTTTGAATTGAATCTGTCTACGGGGCTTTCACACACTCAATATGGTTTCATCTCGTGTGTGATTAAAATTTAATTTCTACTTTTCCGTGTGCCACTGATATGTAGGGAAATACATTCAAAACTTTTTTTCCTCTTATAATTTATGTTTTACTTTTTACTTTTCGTTTTTTGACATCATGTACATTCAGACCTGTGTTGCATTATAATACACGAATGGACGTGTGAAAACCAGAAGACCATTTCCGTTGTAAACACTGAACCGTATCGCAAAGAATGTGCATGAAAAGGGCAAAAACATAGTCACGACGTACTTAAATGATGGATGTAACAACGTGATGTGAAATTTTGATAGATGAAAATATTTTGCGAGATGAAACTGTTGCTGAGTGTCAGTTCTCAACGTGGATCTGGGAGCCGGGAACGATTTTGTAATAGATGACGCACGTAAATGGTGTAAAAATTTATATAGATGAAAGTGTTCTATAATGAGTTTGAGTTTTCTAACGCTGTGGGAGCCGGAAATAAGCCCATAAAAGATGACGTACATAAACGACGTGAACATTTGATGTATGAAAATATTGGGCGAGATGAAACTGTGTGTCGAGTTTCAGCTTTCTACTTGCTTTGGAAGCAGAAAACGAGCCTGTAGGAGATGCTGAACGAGGGAAATAAGGAAAAATCAGAATCTTCAGTACTGTTAAATAAATGAACCTTTCAAACGTGATTTTTCATTCGAAAACGAATGACAAACTTTAAAACGCTAACATAAACTCTTTTTAATATATTTCTCGTTTTTCAAATAAATTTATTAATAACACATTAGATTAAAAAGTAGTATATCAAATATCTTAACTTTCTATATTCAACCAAATATGTATTATGCAACAAATCTATTTTTTTTTATTATTATTATAAGCAACAAAACATTCTTTTTGATCCAATGCGTTCCATTCACGCGTGAAGATATTTTTTATAATAGTTTTGCATTTTCATGTTCAGGTATTCGCCTATAGTCATTCATTTCACGGGATATTAATTAAATTTAATAAATAGAATGGATACACATCAACTTTAATAAACATTTAAAATTAAAGACAACCAAAATTGGTTTAAAAAGTCATTTAATAAAACCTCCTTTCAGCGACGAAATTTCGCCACGATGATGCCCGAAAGCGCTTTGTCTTTGTAAATTGAATTACGTCGAGGAAAGGAGTTTTTATTAAATGGCGTTTTAAATTTGGGTTGCTTTAATTTGAAATGTCTATTAATTAAATGTTTGATGAGGATTTTGCACGTGAGTATGAAGTCATTCTGTTCGAACACCAAGTTGTTAAAAACGCTTCATTTCAATCGACATGGTCGAAAGCCCAGACCATCCGTCTCGTCCGAGGACTTAGAGAAACCATTTGGATGGCCGGGTCAATCGACACGGTGTTTTAGTTCGATGCCAGAGACTGCGCACCGTGGATCACGTACACTATTATTTTGCTGTGAAGGAAGGAGATTCCTTATATTATGTGAACAAAGCCATGTGCTGCCCACATCAGATTTTTATTTTTAATTAGCTGCGTCTCATGTCCAGCTGAACTTTGCTCAGGATTCTTATAATAATTTTTCAAAAGAAGGTTTATAATTTGTTTTAAATCGTTCATCGAATACCCATAAACATTAAAACAGACATCGAACCAATGCGATATCTGCCCGATGAAAGATGAGCGGACAGTTATCGTATATCTATAAGTTTTGTTCTGGAATTCCGTTTGAAAATGTAATTTTTTTGGTGTCTATAAAGATTTTAAGGAAAACTTTTAAAATATTAACTTTTACATATTCTATTTATTTATTCATTATTCATTTCTGACGAAAGTATTTGTGTTCTGTTTTGTAAAGTAAATAAAGTGTATTGAGTAATAAAAGTATTATAACTTTCGAAAGCAAATGAAAAATGTAGGTGCTCTGCGAAATGGCAGTAATGTTAAAAATATAAAAGTTTGGGAACCGCTGGTGTAGATTCTGAAATTCCGTGTGAAACTTATTTTATGAAAAGCTCTTCCTGGTCGCATATGGAGAAATGCATTATTATTTAGACCATGTTCCAAGGTGGTATGATTAAGATATTATTTTCCATTTTCATGCTTTGATTCATTACTTTTGATGAAAATAAAGATTTTTAAATTTTTTTCTTGTAGGAGATGGAAGACGATCAGGATTATTAATTCTTATCGACGATGGCTCTCAAACCGAAGAAAGTGGATCAGGTAAGTTCGTAACCTTTAAAAATTGAAACTCCATATTCGAAGAAAATATTTGAAAACAACTGTCCTGCATTCACTAGAACACACTTTTTTACCCTTTAAGAGCCATACACACATTGATGGGCCCCTTTAGATCTCTGACATTTGCGTTCCCTTTGGAACTACTCACAAACGAACCCCCATCTCCCCCTTCCCTAACTCATACGAACAAATAATATGATTTAATGCTACTAAAATATAATAATAGTAGATATATAACTATAAAAAATTGCCTGTGACTCCAATCCGATGGAGCCAAAATCGTTTTTGAGTGAATAACATATTTCTTTATGGGTGGTATATCTTGTTTAGATATTTTCAAAACTGTTTAAATTATAAAAATATCTATGCAAATTATATAACCACCTCTTTCAAAATAGTTCAAAATATTAAATTATCGAAATTACTTCAAAAACTAAGAACCTTATCCTAAATCCAATTATATATCTTTGTAGGACTTTCGAAAGGCTACAAGGGGCTTTACGTGAGCTTTTTCAACCCAGCCGGCGCACACGCCTGCCTTCATACCCTCTGCTCGCTGGTGCTCGGTAACTTCTGGAGCTCGGGAGCTCTGCTCCTTATTCGTTGCCCCTCATTAATAGCTACTAGCCGCTGGAGCTCGTGAAGCGATCTCCTTTCTCCCACCTTCTACGCAGATGTAATACGGCTGTTGGTGCTCTGTTCCTTGTTCGCTGACACTCTACAGACTCCGGATCTCGCTTCGCGAACCTTTTTACCCCACCCGCCATGTGTAAATATGTAATTTTCAGTTGTATATTTACAACAATAAGACATTTAAAGTCTAACGATAACAATAACGAAAGTATCTATGGTCGCTTCGGTATTAAAGTTCTGAACAATAAATTTATTTTTAATTGTTTAAATCATTTAAAAATTACTTCTTTTGAAATGGTAACAGCTTTTTTAAGAATGAAAGTCAAATCCTGTAAATAATACTTCTTTTGAAATGACAACAGCGTTTTCAACAATGATAAATGAAGGGCAAATTGTGTTAAAAATGTCACTTCAAAATTGTATAAAGAATAGAAATTTTAATCTGATTGTAACTAAAATAGAAGCGACACACGGCACAGTATTCTAAACCATCATGCAAAATTGAAAAGCATTTGAGCAATTGCAAAGCATAGGTCTGGCACTAGCTTTGAGAGAAACAAAAATTAAAAGGATTTTATCAGTGTCAGAAGCGGCGGCGGTAGCTAGTTTTGTGTGTCAAAATCGCAAGAAAATGTTGTCAAAATCGCAAAAATGTGCAGCAAATTTATAATGAAACATTTTCCGCTTTATATGCATATTTTTATTATTTATTTAATTTTATTGAAGTTACTGGCTTTAATCTGCTTTTTTAACTTATTTAATTTGTTATTTCATATCAGAGAAGAAATTTCACTAAAAGAAAAGCGACATAAATACTATTTTTCGCACAAAAAATCAATTGAAAATAAACTCTTTTGAGAAAAAACAAAAACAAAAAAAAACCGAAGCATCCCTAAAAAATAATCCAATCATCTCGAAATTTCGCATGCAAATACCTTTATACCAAGTATGCAAATGATTCAATTTGCAAGGCCAATAGGTGTTAACTTCTGTCATAGCGCGCGTTTTTACTGCGCAACTAGCACCCTATAAAACAGGTTAAAAATGTGGACGGTTTATCTTTGCTCGTTATTGGCATTGCAGTTCCGTGGAGACACAACCAATAATGCCGTTACGACGTTGCCGAAGACCTTATAAGCAATTAGACGACTTCGAACGTGGTCGTATAGTCGGGATGCGTGACGTTGGCTGGTCATACCGAGCAATAGGCCGCTACCTGCACACAGGCGCCGAGTTTTCAAAATCTCAGGGGGTGGGGGGGGGCACAATCTGATAAAGTTATATAAAAGATTCACAAAGTCGATAAAGATATAACAACTTACAAGGTTGCCTTGAAGAAAGCAAGCATATGTCAGTTAGGTGACAACAATTGTTTCGAGGTCATTTTAAGCCCTTACTGCAGGACAAAAGAACAGTATGCGCCCTTAACAACCGCCAAAAGCGAACTGCTCAAAGAACGGCAGTAGTGGTTGTTAAGAGCGCATACTGTTATTTTGGCCAATTTTGACCCAAAAAAGCCGGTTAAAACCAATAAAAGCCACCGGCGTAGCTTTTATTAATTTTAGCCGGCTTTTTTGCAACCCTGGGGTGCGGTAGCCCAGTGGTTAGCGCGCGGGAATTGCACTCGCTAGGCCCTGGTTCGATTCCCTCCACTGCCAAAATTGCCGCCGTGCTCACGCGGAGTACGATCACGTTAAACATGTAGGTCCGTAAGTCCTTCCGAGAGGTTGGTGGTAGGAGAAGGAGGGTACGGTTCCTGTGGATGCCTCCCCCACTGGGTTCCGGTCTAAATTGGGTGGCTCTTCCCGGCCGTCCAAACAGTTACCTTACACCTTTCTGGTAGGTCGGCCGGTCTGGGTCTCAATAACAACACCTTTCTGGTAGATCGGACGGTCTGGGTCTCAACAACACCTTCGGGTAGGTCGAAAAAGCTGGATCGAAAAAAAGAAATCAGCAGTTTTATTTAGTGCACGATAAATATTTTGAATCTTTTTAGGTCTGCGCCACTCTAGTTTACCACTTATAAAACTCGAGTCCTTTTGATTCCTGAACTCAGCCCCTTCTTGGCGTACCCGATGCCATGGTCTACGCATTGCATTTCCTCCCTTCGACAAAGAATATACATATAGAATATGCCTTCGGGCAATTCTATAGCAATTGGGGCTTGAAAGTGAAGAGAGGGGTGTGTGCAAGGTTACTATATCTATAAGGTTGCGCCACTTCACCTCTAGCCAATGGGAGCACGTAAAGACGCAACGTCACTCGGAGCCGAAAATCAGGAACGGCCCGGTAGACTCCAATGTTAAAGGGTGGAAATAAAATTAATTTAATCATTTTTTTTAATTTAAAATATAAAATAAATACTCAAATAACATTAATTTTACGTGAACACAACTTAAATATGCAGTATTGGGGTTTTTTGGAAGGGTACATACATAATAAAACTGTATTTCCCTTTCTGAAAAATGTAAATCATCTGAAAGTTTCGTTTTGCTTTTGACACCTGTCATTGTTATTACAGGAGGCGATGTTTTTTTTATTAATGAACTTTGTTTTAAATACACGAATTTACAGAAATATGTTCGGAAAGTTTTCTAAACAAGCAATCATTCTAAAATTTTCATTATACACAAATGAACATCGCGTAATTTCTTTCTAAATGCATATAAATAAAGTTATTTTCGATTATGTTATCTGTAATAATTGAAAATCAAAAAAATAATTAAAACGCTACGAGTTGTATAACTTTTTAGTGGGAGGGGGGGGGGGGATGTACTTAAGCCGAAGTAGTAAACGATTTAAGTTATGCTTTTATAGTGAAGAACTTATATTATTGCTAAACACTTGATTTTATTAGTGTTTTTTAGATCAAAAAGAGAATTTATATCAAATTGAAATTCAATGTAAACATATAAAAATATAGAAACTAATCGTTTAACAAACACACTATGATATACTTTCAGAATAATAAATTAAATGTATTATAGTATATTGATTTATGACGAAAAATATACGAGCAAGCACCTGTTTATTTTCTTAAATCGTACCCCCCCCCCCCTTCATTTTTTGAATGTACTAAAATTTAATTAATAAAATGTAATGTAATAAAATGTAATTAATACAAAATGTGCGAGATTAAATCAAAACAATAAATAAAACGCTAACACTAAGAGTTTTATGTCTTTCTTTTTTTTTTCGGGGGGGGGGGGGGGGGGATGTACTTATGCCTAACTAGTAAACAATTTAAGTGATGCTTTTATAGTGAAGAACTTATATTATTGCTAAACACTTGATTTTATTAGTGTTTTTTAGATCAAAAAGATAATTTATATCAAATTGAAATTCAATGTAAACATATAAAAATATAGAAACTAATCGTTTAACAAACACACTATGATATACTTTCAGAATAATAAATTAAATGTATTATAGTATATTGATTTATGATGAAAAATATACGAGCAAGCACCTGTTTATTTTCTTAAATCGTACCCCCCCCCCCCCCCTTCATTTTTTGAATGTACTAAAATTTAATTAATAAAATGTAATGTAATAAAATTTAATTAATACAAAATGTGCGAGATTAAATCAAAACAATAAATAAAACGCTAACACTAAGAGTTTTATGTCTTTCTTTTTTTTTTCGGGGGGGGGGGGGATGTACTTATGCCTAACTAGTAAACAATTTAAGTGATGCTTTTATAGTGAAGAACTTATATTATTGCTAAACACTTGATTTTATTAGTTTTTTTTAGATCAAAAAGAGAAATTTATATCAAATCGAAATGCAATGTAACCATATAAAAAAAAGAAACCAATCGTTTAACACACTCGCTATGATATACTTTCAGAATAATAAATTAAATGTATTATAGTATATTGATTTTTAATCTCAGACTGTTTAGGAAATCTATAATAAGAAATCGTTTTACTCGTGAAACTGCTATTATTGTGGCAAGTTGCAATTGCACAATCGTTCGGCATATCGAAATCTGTTTGACAAAACTCACAAAATGAATAAGCCGATGATTTTAGATAGTAGAAATAATAGCCTTAATAAAGACTGGATAAGTTAGCCTTAATAAAGACTGGATTGATTTAAAACAAAACAAAGTTTATGTAAAAAGATACGTAAGAAACAACAACCGCAACAAACAATCAGATTGAAACAGCTTGAGAAATAATAAAATATTTCGCCGGCACCGAGATATATATATAATTTCAGGCGGCGATTGCTGCGCCATCTTGTGGCACTTTGTGTCGTTACTGCAAGTTGACTCCATCTGACGTCACAGATAATGTTCGTGGCAGCGGAGTGGCACCCCCCTGGGGTGTGTGTACAAGGCTAATGCCTTGTAACGTTGCCACCGATAGAGATAAAGCTTGTAGTCCCCCTAGCAGGAATCCGCCACGTTATGTCCTCCAGCATGATTCCAAACATCAGATCCAGATATGGTTGGTGGGATCTCTATAGAAATTTCTCAGTGGGTGGGGCCATTTCATTTAATTTTTTCCATAGTGTGTATGATGGGCCTAAAGGGACGATCATGCCCCGTTTTCCTGGGCCAATCTCGGAGCTAATAGTCGGGCTTGCCTTACACCTACTGAGGGTAAAAAATGATAAAGTTGCAAAAGAATAAAATAAAAATCCGTAGTTATGATATGTAACGAAACCTTAAGGTTTCGTCACATATAAATTTATATGAATCTGGATGTCCATACCATCATGTGTATAAGATATGTAAAAACAAGTTTCATTAAGAAAACATAAACGTGTAAATGGAGCATCAACATGACTAGCAACACTTTTTGCCAAACTGGGAGTTTTCAATCAAATAATACCTAACTGTATGCAGCAATTTCTGTAAAAATACCATTCTTGTTAAAATTATTGTAAACACCTATCAGTACAATTTCATAGAATGCGATGCCATTATAACATATATACTTACCAGTGTTGAGCTTAAATTAAAATCTGCATGTTTAATATAATATGCAGGTCTTTCATCAGTAGAGGAATTTTCTCACGCAAAATAAAAAAAAAAAAATGCTGTTTTAGTTTAAATTTATCCATGAGGAATTAGTATATTGATATTTAATTACAAATCGAAATATAACCTTTACGAAGAGCACAAAAATATTGCGCTCCTTTTTCATCACAAACCAAAACAAAACATTTGTTAAAAGAACCAAAATATCACACTTCAACACCACAAACAACACTCATCTGAGACCACACCGATTGAACATGTGCAAGTCCTTCAAAACGCAACCTTTTCCCCACGAGGTTCCTACGAATCCGATATTTTCTATTTTCTCATAATTTATAATTCTAGCTTTCTGGTTGGTCTCAAATGACTTGGTGCTGTTGGCTGCCAAACCAGGGCAGTAGCCAGACTCGATATTCAAGACGGGCTGAAATGAAATTCAAGGGGGCTCGACAGTCTTGAAGGAGAAGCTCACCCTAAACGCAGTTAATCATTAGCATTTATTAACCATAATAGTTACTATTATATATTTTATCTATATAAGTTATTTACAAATAATTGCATATTTATATCTGTAAACTAAGAGTTGATTAGGAAAATTCATATAGTTACTATACATAAATATTATAATATATAATACTTACAATGGATTTTAATATAAGCATTAACTGGTAGCAAAGTTGTTAATTAATCGAAAAAATGAATCTGAAAGTTAATACAAGTTAACGCTTAATATCAACTCTTAACTACCTATCAGTTGATTTTGATACAATAAATAAAAACAATGAACCCAGCAATAATACAAAAGTATCCAAATACTATTGTCTTAATATTTAAATATTTTTAAATTAAATATGTAAATAAATTGATCATCACTATAACCACACATTCAGTTAAATTAAAAAATCTTTAAAACAGGGCAATTTATAAAAAAAAATCTCATAAATAATATTTTTATACAAAATTTGGATGACATGTTAGTTGACATTTCTTATCACAACTAAAACTTTAATATTTTTATCAGGAGGGGGGGGGGGGGGAGCTGAGTATACCTCTTGGGGGGAGACTTAGCTCCCTCTGGCCCTTGCCTGACTACGGTGCTGTGCCAAACGCCCGGTGCTCAACCAGGATTAAAGCTACCCGCTGGGTTTGCAACTTCAAACTGAATGGATGCCACCCGCGGGGTTTGCAGCTTCAAATGAAATGGATGTCACCTGTAAAGGCGGCACTAGTATATAGAATCGAGGAGTCATTACAGATAAGATCTCTTTAGGTAGACAAAAATAAGTCATCTCTACTTCGTGGGAATCATTTATAGTTATTACTGGAGGGAAACAACTATTTTTTGGCAATGCCAATAACATGGCTGTAAATATTCCATTTCCCTTTGAATTAGGTGGTCAGTTGAAAAAGTTCTGGTAACCAGGTGTTTTTGTCATTAGCGTAAATATATTTCCTGGGAGTAAAGAGGAGTTTGATTTGTGTGCGAGATAGTTCAGGGAGCAATGGTAAGGAAGATGTGAACAAGACTGAATTGAAATATGACATTTACGATGATAGAATTTTCTTTCAATTATTTTTATGTATAAAAATTTTCATTTTTTGGGATTTAGCTAAATATGAAGTTAGAAAAAATCTTGAAATTTCCCAGAGGGGGCAAAGCTCCCTCTGGAAATGTTCAGGGCTCGTGCCCCTCTGCCCCCCCACCCCCACCCCTCCCCGTAGTCGGCGCCTATGTACTTGAACTGAACGGACACTGCTGTGCAAAGATGTTGGCAATTGCTGCAAGGAACTCATCGGCGGAATGAAGACTCTGGAAGGTCAAGGTGCACGAATGCGTGGCAAGATTGGATGATTGTGTGACAGGACTGATTGGCCCAACAGCATCAATATCTCCCATCCAACGTTCTACAGCCTCTTCCATACCACCCGTGGTACTTCCACCATCTCACGGCGCTTGGCTGAGGTGGGGTTACGCTCACGGCGGCCTTTAAGACGTCTGCCCACAACATCGACAGAGTCGTTTGGAGTGGTGTCATAGCCGAGCATCATGGCTGCCAGCAGACTGGCATCGCATAGTGTTCAGCGATGAATCATGCTTCAGTCTTTCAGAAGATGACCATCGGGTACATGTGTGGAGGCGCCAGGACCAGCGGTCCCAATCAGCCTTTGTTTTACGTGTTCATGCGGAGTACGATCACGTTAAACATGTGGGTCCGAAAGTCCTTCTGAGAGGTTGGTGGTAGGGGAAGGAGGGTACGGTCCCTGTGGATGCCTCCCCCACTGGGTTCCGGTCTAAATTGGGTGGCACTTCCCGACCGTCCAAACAGTTACCTTACACCTTTCTGGTACACCTTACACTTTTCATGGTTACCTTACACCTTTCCCTTCAAAGGATTTTTCTTTTAAAAATCTCATCTGGTTTTCGGACTACTTCTAACATTTCTCTCTTTTCTTTAACTGGAATCCCCCCCATTCACTTTGTAATAAATTCTTTGTACAAAAAATATACCTTTTGGAAACTTCGCAATAACCTTTTTACAAATCCTGCCCTTCCCCCCCCCTGAAAAATTTGATCATAACTGCCCTTCTTCCAGTATCCCTCCTTCTCAACGTACAGTGACCTTTTCCCCCATTAATCCACTTAACTTTTCCAAAATAAATATTTACACTGATGGTTCCTCTATTGAAAACAATACAGGATACGCCATTTGCATCTTTAACGAAAACACACTGGAAGAAACTTTCACCTTTAAACTTGAGCATGGGAACACAGTTTTCCAAGCAGAAATTGCTGCGATCCATTTCTCTATAAATTGGGCATCTAATAGAAACATTAAAATTAATATCTTTACAGACAGTCAATCGTCAATCTCGGCCTTTAACTCCATCAAAAACAAATCTTTTTACTTATCCAAAATTAAAACTAATGCTAATCTTAATAAACATTTAATTAATTTATGTTGGGTTAAAGCCCACTCCGACATCTCGGGTAACGAGGTCGCAGACAAAAATGCAAAACTAGCTACTACCTCTGGCTCTCCAACTTCTTTACCTTTCCCTTATTCACTTCTCAAAAAACATTACAAACTTGATATCCTTAGTAATTGGCAATCCTTTTTAAATGACTATGTCTCCCCCCGAACTCACGATCCCGCCAGAATTTTAAATGTCCTTCCAAACGTTAACTTTAATACACATATTACTAATAAATATTTAATCTACTTTATTACGGGCCACGGCCCATTCCCCGATTATTTGTTCTCTTTCAAATGTAAATCTACTTCCTGCTGCTCCTGCGGCGCTTTCGGCGACGCCGATCACTACGTTTTTTCTTGCCCCCTTACCAAAGCTTTTCACCTTTATAAACCTTCACCCCATAATACGGCGACCTGGTTCTCGAGTGTCTGCTCTAACCCTTCTTCAATCAATAAAATAAAAAACTGTGTTCTCATAGCGAGAGAAATCTCTAATAAAATTTCATAATCAGCCTGGGGATCTCTGCTTTTAATTTTTTCGGTCGGTGACTCCTCTTCTTGTTGTTTTTTTGTTTGTTTTTTATGTTGTTTTTTATGTTGTTTTTTTATATGTTGTTTTTCTCGGTGGTGTCGTCTGCTTTTGTTGTGTTGTCTTTAGTTGTTGCACCCCATTTTATAATATATAGTCAACTTGAAAATGTTTTCAACTACTATCATAATACTTATATTATCTCAGATCATTATGTCATTTGTAAATATACTATCAAGTCTTCAATAATGTAAATAAGTCAACAAAATGTATTCAAGTCTACAAGAGTATAAATGTAATCAAGTCTTCAGATATATTTTCATATTAGCAAAACTATGTTATTAGCTTATATCCTTGTAACCACTCCTGTAAAAATTTTTTAAAGATTCAATAAATTTGGTGTTGGTTGTTGTGGACGCCCGGACATCGGCCTGCCAACTCCTCTCCCGGCCGTCCAAATAGATGCTCAAGTCCTCAGGACGAGTCGGACGGTCTGGGTCTTCAACACCTTTCTGGTAGGTCGGATGGTCTGGGTTTCATCAACAGGCACACAGCCGCCAACGGCCCTACCGTGCTAAAAACACCGGTTCTCGTTAGATCATCGAAGTCACAGCATCGGGCGCGGTTAGTACTTGGGTGGGTGACCACCTGGGAGCACCGCGTGCTGTTGGCACATTTCGGGCGCGGTAGCTCGGATGGTTTGCACGCTGCCACAACTGCCGCCGTTTTGATGCGGAGTACGATCACGTTAAACATTTGGGTCTGTAAGTCCTTCCGAGAGGTTGGTGGTAGGGAAGGAGGGTACGGTCCCTGTGGATGCCTCCCCCACTGGGTTCCGGTCTAAATTGGGTGGCACTTCCCGACCGTCCAAACAGTTACCTTACACCTTTCTGGTAGTCGGACGGTCTGGGTCTTCAACACCTTTCTGGTAGGTCGGACGGTCTGGGTCTCAACAACAACAGGCACACAGTCATTATCCCTGGTGTGGGGGTTCTATATCTCTTACGACAGCAGGCCGCCCCTAGTCATCTTGAGTACAACTTTAACAGCGCAACGATATGTTGATGAAATCCTGCGGCCGTTTACGTTACCCTTCATAGCACGTCATTCTGGGGTCATTTCCCAATAAGATAATGCTACGCCACGTACGATTCGCATATCTGTGGACTGTCTTCGTGATGTTGATATTGTTCCTTGGCGAGCAAGGTCACCAGACCTTTCGCCAATCGAGCATGTATGGGGCATGCTAGGCCGCCAGATTCGGGCACCCCAAAATGTACCAGATATGGAGCAACAATTGAAGTATGCCTGGCAGAATGTATCACAGGATGACATTAGGAAACTTTATCACTGCTTACCTAGATCTATATAAGCATGCATTGCCTCCAAGGAGGGGGGGGGGGGGTCACCAATAACGAACTGTTCTGAGGTTAGACATTAGAGTTTGACAAGTTTCTTCAGATCTATGGATATACCGTGGCGTGAAATGATGATGTTTGAATGACGTAAGTAAATGATAAATATTTTGATTAGCTGATGATTTTGATGCTATTTCTGTAACTACGCAAGGCGAGATGTGGATGTATATAAATAAATAGATTTTATTAATGGATTTAGGATGTGTATAAATAAAGATTAGTTTTTAATTGCGTTTTTATGTATTTAAATATTTTAATTCTAGTTGCATAAATTATTTTAGAAGTTTAAGCCCCCAGTTTTCTTTCAGATAAATCGAATCGAAAATCCATGACAGTATCGGAGCAAATGCAGGTAAAATTGAATTTTTCTATCATTTATTGTATCCATGCTATTGTATATTACTGTGGTCTTGCTGGAGTTCTGTGAGCAAGATTCGACAGTTATTTTGTTGCTCCGCAAGATTCTTATAATGATTTCTATGAAATTCGTTTAAATGAAGAATTATGGTTACTATTTACAGAAAGTAAAATGTGGCTTATAGTTATAGTATTCTGAATATTATAGAAAAAAACTAAAACGAATACCCGCCGTTGCCTGGAATTTAGGATGCAAACCTCATTAAATTTACACGGGACCTCAAAGAGAATTCTCTAAAACTCACAATACGCCCTTTTCGAACAAATAATAAAAAATAGGTTGTGATGACACGACTATCGAGATCGTAAACCCTAAGGCTTCTATATACTCTACATACTCCATATATTCCCATATACTTATATACTCTATATATTCCCATATAGTTATATAGTAAACCCCCTTCTTCATGAAATTGATAACAACGGACATACACATACTGCGATTAAAGACCCACTAAAAAATTAATAAAAAATTTAGAAAGAGAGCAATATAATAATAGAATGCAAAGATATCACTCCATATTTATGGCAATTTGGCGAATTTTGAACTTCCGGTACAGCAATTTAAAAATTTAAAAACATGAAATTGCGTAAAATGCGTATATTTCGATGTAACATAAAATATAATCGAGTTGAGTCACACTGCAGTTTAATTTTTTTGCCACCTATGGTTCTAAAATTTAAATATATATATTGAAATTTTAAAATGCTATGTAATTAAAAATAAATAAGCGATAATTTGTAAATTTCAAATTTCTCCATACATAAAAAAAAAAAAAAAAATACATAGAGACAACCATGGTGTAAGATGAATTATCTTACACTGTGAGAACAACTGAAAGAATCTGATGTGGGCAGCACATGACTTTCCTTATATAATGCAATGAATTTATTACTTTTACAGTAAAAAAATAGGTTATTCTATATGAAAAGTGAACATGTTTCTCAACAGTTAATATATTTTTTTTTAATTTATAGGATATATTGATAAATTTATTTGGAAAATGTGCAATATCTCGAGCTAGCGTTCATTCTAGCGTTCTAAATATATGTTAATCGTTTTCTAACGAATCTATTTGCGTAACTTTATTAAAGGTTTTAATTTTTGATGATTTTTTCAAAATTTCACTCGAAAAGTTAAGGGGGGTTCTGAACATTCGATGGCGTTTAAAAACAATAGGCTTCCAGTATTCACAGATTATAATTTTTGTACCAAATTTCGTTGGAATCGGTCCATTCGTTCGTTAGTTATCGTCCCCACAGACTCACTGACACACACACAGACATCACTTCAAAAATGTTTGATTCGTGATCAGGGATGCTTGAAACGTGCTCTCCCCTCGAAGTCGCAATAATTTCCTTATACATTATGTATAAGGAAAGTAGTAATAGGCTCTTGTGGATTCATTATAAAAAATCAGTTGCCATGGGCGTGTACAGTGTTTTTTTCCAGGGGGGTGCTAAAATGCATTGCATTCAAAATTTAGGGATTATATATTATCAACCTTGAAGTATATATTATTACAAAATAAATTTGAATAGAGTCTAGATCACATTTTAAAAACGAGTGTGTTTTTATGAAATGGAATTTTATTTTCTCAGTAGATGGCGCCACATCCCCATATTGTCAAGTTTATATAATAATTATTTTTATATAAAGGAACTCGAGAGGATTTGAGATTTTTTAAGGAGGATTTATTATATACCTAAAGCAAATATTTTATATTTTGATCGATTTGATCTTTAAATCTTCTTGAGGTGGCAAATCTCTAGAATGATTTGTCGCATTCTTAATACAAATTAACATTATTTTAAAATGAAGTAATAATTTGTTTAGTTTTCACTGTATGAAATAAATATAATTTAGAATTTCATTCCAAATTCTTTTAATTTAAAAAGATTTTATTTTCATTAGTTCCATTAGAGTAAATTGTAACAACAAGCAGAAAACTGCTGCGAGAATACAAATTCTATAGGATTTATATTACAATAAGGAAATATATATACGTATGTATTTCCTTGAGAGAAATATTAATTTTCTTATGTTTGCTTAAACGTATAAATTATGAACCATAATTGAAAATTAAAAAATAAAGATTAAATGAGATTTATTTTTTATTTCTTAAATTTACTAGATGCCATATTTAAAAATAATCAATTGTTTTGTACATTGTTTTTGCAACAAAAGTAACATCCCCATTCTTATTTTTAATAATTGTTGCTTGAAGAATGAATGGTAGATTAAAAAATACTGCTTTTCTGAGAAATAATTTTAATTATTAGGTATTGTTTTCTTACATAAAATACAAGCATTCGTAGCATGTGTGATCACAGTGTTTGCTGATTACTCGAAATAGGCGAAATTTTCTATCACTTTTGATTTCGACAGAATAATAATTTGATTACAGACGGCATTAATTAGAATTTTAAAAAATTCATTTAGTGTAACTTTTTGAAATGAAGTTCCGACTTGGAAAACGGATATAGAATTATTATTAAAATAATAAAATATTGTTAATAAAGTAAATTCAGTATATTCTGTTTATGTATTATTATAAGACAAACAACAATGTGGCTCGGTGGTCTAGGGGTATGATTCTCGCTTTGGGTGCGAGAGGTCCCGGGTTCAAATCCCGGCCGAGCCCTGATAGTTTTTTGCGAATTTTGGTTGAATGAAAATTTGGATTAAAGTAAAGAATGATAACCTTTTGCTAATTTTGATTAAGTAATAAAAATTTGGATTAAAGTACAGTAAGGTAACTTAACCTTTTTGTTAATTTGGATTAAAGTAATGAAACAAAAATGTTCACATAATCAATTTCAATTAGAAATATATTTTTACACTGATTGGTCTGTTTTCGTGTTTCCGATATATATATATATATTTCTAAATCGAATGATTTTAATTTTCAATATCCTGGAAATTTTAAGTTCTGTCTTAAAAATTTGTAAAAATAGGATAAAAATATTTATTAATTTATTTAACATATTTTCTTAATTCTTCATACCATTTTGTTATATTATCCTATATACAATGTCCCTATATATGAAAATTTTAGTTTAAATTAATGACCTCATATTCAAAAACTTTGTTCTTATTTTAATATATTTTCAGGATATTTATTTCTTTGTTTCGAAATTAGAGGTTTTGTAGATTTGAAGTTATAATAAATTTAATATTAATGTTTTCACTTTTCCTACATTTTTAAACAAAATATTAAAAATATTGAATTCTTATAAAATGAAAGTTAAGAATGTTATGGCCGTGGCTTGGTGGTCTAGGGGTATGATTCTCGCTTAGGGTGCGAGAGGTCCCGGGTTCAAATCCCGGCCAAGCCCAATGTGATGTATATATATTTTTTTCCATCCAAGTTGCAACTGCACCCCATACCAACATATTTCTCTCTTGAATAATAAATTAAAATATATTTTAAGTAAACAAATTTAAACGTTGAAAATGTTTTTCATATTCTCTAGTAAATGGTACTATTCACTTATTTCAATTATAAATAAGGTGCTTGGTCATATACAATAGCTATCTGATTTGCATTTAAATTATTAAGCTTGTACCCTCTTCCCCCGCAAGACATACAACATCTAGATTACTACCTAGATTCTTGTAATGGTTACAAACACAATTTAAATTGTAGGTCACGGCTCAGTTTGCCAATATGTATATAAAATTAACACAAAGCGCTAAATACGACCGACACCGGATCCTCTTTTTTTTCTTTTTTTTTTTTCCCCCTTACCAACATTAGCAAATCATTTTTAACGAGCAATAGTTAGGGTCTAATTTATGTACGGGCTCTGGGACCCTAAAGGGGTCCATAAATTTTAGCATAATGGTTGGAAACTAAAAAAAGTTTTTAAATTACTGTGAATATTAGTGACATATAAAGAAATGTTTTTAATGTTGACAGTATAAGTAAATGCTAAAATGTTTAGTAAGGGGCCCTCAAATCCAATTAAGCTCTGGACTCCATGATTCTTGAAACAAACTCTGGCAATAGTGAAAGTATATACTAATCACAAATGCAAATAAATATATGTAGATTTTTAGATTAAAAAAAAAATCGTGTAATATAAAATAAAAAATACATTTAGTTTTTATAAAGTTATTTTGTTTATTAGCATATAATTTTTAGTCGTTACGTGTAAGTAATTTATTATATAAATAATGACTTTTTTGCAATATCTGAAATTAAAATCAGATTTTAACACATACTATAACGTTAAGAGTTTCGAATCATAAATTTCATTAACCTTGTATCAATTGTTTTAAAAAGATAAATTTTAACTTTTTTTGAGAATACTCAATATAATTGAACACATCTTTAATGAAAGGCTCCGCTTAACTTTCTCATGCATTAATATTCTATTTTACACTATCGAGATACATTTATAATTTAATAAATAATTTGTGATTCCGAAATTTTTTTCCTGCTGTTTGTGTGGCAACATTAATTTTTTAAAACAGTAAAAATTTTTAAAATAAAGAAATGAGCAATGAGCATTTTCTTTATGCCAAAGAAAATTTGATTTATTTACTTTTTATTTTAGCGTATAGATGGCAGCACCATATAGATGACATTTTTTAAGTTCTTTTTCCCTTATTAATATCTATAAAGAAATATAAATTAAGTATAACATCAGATAATAAAATAAGACATATTATTTGTTCTATATACTTTGAATAATGAAGGAAACATTAAAAATTCTTCAATTCTATTTATTTACAATTTAGAAGGTGTTATAAAGTTGCACATTCTACCAATATACCTAATGTAGCAATATCATTCTTTGTCAATAGATGGCAGCACTAAAAGTGTATTATCCTTTGTAAAATGTATTTGAGTTCCTTTGTAAAGTGATTCTAATCTATAAAGGGACTCCATGAATGATTAGAATTCTTGGGCTGTAAGGATTGTAGCAAGACGCATATTAATCTAGATTACGACTCCTATCATTAAAGGAAAGGAAGGACTCAATAATTTTTGATATAGAAGAATGTTTTTGATAGAAATTAAATTTTTATGAGAGGTGTTTTGAAAGAAATGAAATTACTATAAAATAATTTTTTTTATTCGAAAAATTGTTTTATACTAAGGCAAGAGGAATGGTTCAGTCAGATGTTGAGAGTAGATTTACATGATCAGGACTTAGATATCCTAAAGTTAAATGTATCATATCCTTACTAGGATGTCTATGGATCGGGAGGGAGGGGAGGAACTCTATTCTTGTGATCTCAATATTTTGTGATTATTAAACTAAATTATTGAACTATAATTATATGATGTTCATGCTGTATAAGGTGATGTCGTACAATTTTTATGAGTATTAGCGTTTATGATACACTTGTATAATTTTAATATGCTTTAAACCAATAAAAAAGATTCAGTATTCTTTTTAATGTAAGTGCAAAATATAAAATTATAAAAACGGATCAAAACAATGAAGTAAAGCACTTATGAAAACATAGGAGGAGATAGGATTTTGAGTTCAGGGCTCAGGGGTGCCGAGAAACGTTTTGGGTGTGCTAAAGTATCATTAGACTTTATCACTTCATTTGCAATGTATTATATCAATATACTTTCAAAATGGTGCTGGGGGGTGCTATTGAAACTTTTTGGGGTGCTTTACACTCCCAAACTCATCCCAAGCTCCGCCTTTGTATGAAATAATAAAATTAGGTTGTCATATACTCCCCAAGTTGTGGGGCCCCATCTCTTCTATTGCACTCGGCGCAGCGTTACTGATAGAATTTGCGGACCCCTATGTAACAAATGCATGTGCCCAACGATAGAAATAATAGGGCTTATATTCTATAACTTTCAGACTCTAACCAAGATATAATTTTGTTGAATTTGATTGATAACATTTTGATATATTTGAGAGTGTAACTTTGAAAAATTTAAAAAGTGACAATATAATTAGATGTTTATAGAAGTTCAATACGATTCCTTTTTATACTATTGAATCTGAACATAGGACCGTGCTCTCAATGCAGATACCAACATCCGTGGACCGGTTTTCAGCTCTTTTGCTCTCTTCTGCACGGAATAGGTGCTATTTGCAATACTAATAATTCACACCACAACCTATGACTTTTAGACCTCTATATGAGATTTACATGAGATTTAAATTGCAATACTAACAAGAAAACTTGCTATGTGATGCAATTTTTAGAACCCATTTTGGCAAAACTGAATTTTTCGGTATCTATAGCGTTTCGCAAAATTGTGTTTGCACATAGCAAGTTTTTTTTACTGACATTCCATTTATTGGCTACTCCGTGCGGGAGAGAGTTAAAAATCTGGAATCGAGTTCACGAATGCTGGTGATGCCACGAATTTGTTGCAGACAAAGCGAGAACAGACTGGTTTTCTATTTTAACTCAGGACAATCTGTTTGAAATAGAGACTGTGTTGCTGAAACTCTTCAATGAACTCTTCTAAAACTCTTTAACGACACTCTTGTAAGAATGACTAGAGAAATATTCTTCCTCTTTGGAAAATCGCCATGTTTCTCAATTCATAAAATGAAATGTTTAAAATTATTGTCTGATGTATTAAAAAAAAAAGGCAGACAATTAGTGGCGAAGCGTGATTAACAAATTTGGGGGAGACATAAAACTGGAATCAAAATTAGTAAATAAAATGTTTTTACTTTGTTTTCTACATCTTGGTATATTTTAAAATAAATGTTTGTGTGGATCTTTAAAACTTGGATTTTGCACGCTTGAACTTCCCTCAAAACGTGTGCTTTCCTATGACGGGCCCCAGACTAATTAGATTGGTAAGGTTGAAAATCCAAAAAATTAAAATATACCACAAAAGGTAACGATATGCCTAATTTGAGCAGCTGCCTCCTAGCTGCCCCGGTCCTCGAATTATTCCCCCCAAAACACGTATCTCCCTATTCGGAACCAGAACGGGCTGAACCGATAAGGTTCAAAATCCAAAGAATTAAAATATTTCACGAAAGGCAACCATATGCCTAAATTGAACTTTGAAGCTGCCCCAGTTTTCGAGTTATTCTTAAAAAACTTTTATCTTTCTACTACAGGCCCCGAGAACGTTTCGGATCGATAAGGCTCAAAATTCAAAGAGTCAATATGTACTATAAAAATTAGCGACACACCCAATTTCAAGTTACCATTAATAGTGGGAACCTGGTTAGTTACAGCCTCAAAAATTTGAAACGCCACAAATGTGTATAACAAAAACAGCAGACACGTTTATCCGATAACTGTTGTAGTCTGGGTAAAGGTGCGCACGCAATATCTTTCAGATCTATTTCTAATGGAACATCTGTTGGGAGAGGCACTTTGAGATATGTCTCTCCTGAAGAATCGGCGCACTCTCTCTCCTGAATAATACAAACGGGAAGAAAAGGAAACAGGCGCCAAGTGGCGCAAAAATTTGTCGACATTTATTTACGCAGAATGCTTTAATACATTTATTTCGAATAAAATGCGATTAAAATAAAGGATACTGGGTCGTAAATTATTTTGGTTAGATAATGTTTACCTTGTTACTGAACGCCTTGTTTTTCGATTGATAGGAAATGGGCTTATAATGATTATTTGACCTATTAAAAACTGTAGACTATATTTCTGATATATTTTTGAGGATATGAGTGCCAGCTATCTGAAAAAGTGTACAATTTCAATTTCTATGTACATTATATGATTTTAAAATTGTTTCGACCATCCTGTATTAATATATGAGAAAGTCGGGTGGGGGTTTCTTTCAACACTTATTATATTTATTACTTCTTTTATGTATAGGGCATCATAGAAGATTTGACTCAGAGTACTCAAGGTGAAAACACTGGGAGCATGACGCTAGAAAAAGACGATGAAGACCAGTTCAATTCCGATATCGATGATTTAAATGACGATGACTTGGACAACAACATCATACAGGTAGGTCATTCTTGCTTTATATGCATGCCTCGTGATTTTATTGATGTTTTTACCGAGAAGATTTAAGATTTTCAAGAAAGCACACAAACTATATGCATGCTTTAGAATCAAAGACAACCAAATAATAGGTTTAAAAGTCCTAATCCCTTCTTTCCTTGACGTGCAAAATTTACATGGCCAAAGCTCTTTTGGGCATCACCATGCCCTTCATGCCACTGATAAAGGGCAGATCTTTTTTTCCCGAATCGTTCCAAAATCTAATCAGCACCAGAGTAACCCACAAAGTGACTTATAAAATATATTTAAAATTTGGTGAATTAGTTGAGTTAGATTGGATACATACATTGCACAAACAGACGCATACTCACACTTCAATACGATTCTAATACTTTCTCTATACATTACTATGCAAGAAAAGTAAAAAATGAGATAAATTTTATTATTTGTGAAATTCTTTAATAAAAAAAAATGTATCAACTTAGCACGATATCTTATACATACAGGGTGTTCCGAAATTTCTGGAACGGCGAAATAACTCTAAATAGTGATGCCAGAGCCATAAATGTTACATAAAGGTATGCTAAACGGCTTATAGTACGTTAATCGATCAACGTGATAGCAAAGGTTCTGTTGTATTTCGGGAGTTAACAAAATTATTTGTCTTAATTTTTGTTTTAGGTCATTACAGTTAATTACAAAGCTGTTACCCTATAAAAAAAATCTGATGTGGGTAGCACATGACTTTCCTTATATAATGCAATGAATTTACTACTTTTACAGTAAAAAAAAAAATAGATTATTTTTATAGTAGATATTTATATTCTTTCCAAGTTATTGAATTTTCGTCAATGAGTTGTCATTTTCATTGATTTAGCGTCATTTTTATTCATTTGGCGAGTTTTTCGTTAATTTAGTAAAATTTAAAAAAGTCGCCAAGTTGGCGACATTCAACAAAATTCGTCGCCAAAATCTCGCCAAGCGTTATGGACGAAGAAATAAGTTATTCTTACAGCAGATAAATGACTATTGGCGTTCAAATACAAAAGTATTACTCAAAGTATATTTTTTCATGAATGGAACAAGTTAGATCTACGAATGATGTCACCAAATTTATCGTATGGTATTACATTTGAAAAGTGAACATATTTCTCAATAGGAATTTTTTTATTTATTTTATATGACTTTTTGATAATTTTTTGAAAAATGTGCAATATCTCAAGAACGGTTCATGTTAGCGTTCTAAAATTTATGTCAATCGTTTTTTAATGAAAAATTACATAAGAAATGTCCATTTTTAGTAACTTTAATAGAGGTTTTGATTTTTTGACGATTTTTTTAAAATTTCACTCGAAAATTTAGGGGGTTCTGAACATTCGATTGCGTATAAAAACAATAGGCTTCCAGCGTTTACGGATTGTAAATTTTGTACCAAATTTCGTTTGAATCGGTCCATTCGTTCGTCAGTTATCGTCTCCACAGACTCGTTGACACACACACACACACTTTCACACACACACATAGACATCACTTCAAAAATGTTCGATTCGTGATCAGGGATGTTTGAAACGTGCTTTCCCGTCGAAAACTCGAATTCGAATTTTCGACCCCGTCACAATATACTTTCCTTATACATTATTGTATATAAGGAAAGTAAAAATCACGGCCAGAAACTTCAATTGCGTTCCTGTATCTTTAAAATTGATTGAGATATGCAATTTTTTTTTAAAATCAGAATTTCCCTTTTATTGTATATTTTTCTATATTATTCCCTGCATTGCAAAAACAAATTACTTCGTTTGTTTAAAGCATTGACTTAGCGCTAAAATGTTCAATATTTTCAGCACAGCACACACACACACATACATACATACAAAACAAAACAAACAAACAAAGAACGAAAAAAACGAATCAAAGTATGACAGTATAAGTCGAATTTCTTTCCTACATAATAATTTTTTTCTGCAGTGTAGGGGATATTAGGGAGATTTTGAATTTTTATTTTATAAAACCTAGCAAATATCAACTAATCTTAAAGATACAATAATGCAATAAACGCCTGTGAGCGTAATTTTTATAGAGCAACACATTCACTATAATAATCTAAATCGACGGTTAAAGAAAATGTTTTTGCTAAGTTCCGAAATATTACATCGGGACAGGGGTGCTGTCCAACCGTTTATCCTACTGTTTTAAACTTTCGGGTGAGTCGGGCGGTCTGGTTTTTTTATGGTATTTTTCACCAGGTGTTTTGCAATCCCTTTTGCCGATAGCGTTTGCCGTTTAGTATTTGTACGTAACATTTATGACTGTATCATCCCACTTTATAGCGTTATTTTGCCGTTAGTACCAATATATAAAACTGTTTCAAGGTTTCGACCCGAAGTGCTTTATGTGCTGAAGAGTAAATATTTCCCTTTTCAGAACATTCTGGGAATGGGTGCTCAGAAGACAGCAAGTCAAGATACTCTAGTCCCCGAGATGCCGTCCCCAGATCTTCTAGACGTGGCTGTTTCGGAAGGGGCTACCGATCCCTATGGACCCTCGCCTGCACGTCCTCAGAAGTGGAGCTCGAATCCGAACCATATTCAAAAGAAGAGGAAAAGCAAAGAGCAAAAAGTACGAATAGTATATCCACTCGTCTTTTGAGATTGGAAGGGCTCTGAGGAGAATTTATATTCTAAAGCGTTAAAATTTTAAAAAATCACTCTTTCAATGTACTCTTTGCGCGGTGAAATCTTGGATAAGGAGGATTCTGATCCTTTGAATGTGAAGGACGGCACGGATTTGACCCAGATTATGTTCTTGAGGTTGCTAAAGGCTCAAAAATAGTTTTATTTACCTATTTTATACTTATTTTACTTTATTTATATTATTCAGCAACAAAAGGGTTATCACCATTACATGCCATTGTGTTGTTTAAATTGAAAATCTATATAAATAAAATTGAAAATCTGACTGTATATGTGTTTGTGTTTGTCCCGTCATTACAGGAGAACAGCTGCACCGAATTTCATGAAATTTTTTGAGTCGCTGTGAAAAAGTCTCACTTAAAATGGATTCCATGTTTTGAGTTTCTAAGGCCAGGGGTTGTCGAAATATTAATGAAAAATGAACCTTTCATAGGAGTTCTGCCCTCTAACTCCATGGTTCCTTCAAACAAAAAAGGTTGGAAATTGCTGGTTTAAAACGTGAAAGTAAATGAAAACTCTATCTCCAAGTTTGGCGGGAACCCAAACTCTTATCTCCGTCACTCATGGAAATCGCTGGATTAGAACATGAACTTAAATTGAACTCTGTCATTTATTAATTTAAATGGTATTTTCCCTTTTCACATTCTCTACATTACATAGTATATGTAAAGGAGAAAAATTGATTGGGACCAAAGATCCTACTGTCGAATTTGGATGGATCTACACATTTTAAGAATCCCTGAATATAAAGCAACCATTTTCCGATGTACATGTGTGTCAGTCTCTATTTGCATGTCTGTCTCTCTCACTCCTTTCTGTGTATCTCTAAGTTTCTTTGAGTCTGTGGGGATATATCTTGAACAAAATGAGCAAATCGAATGAAATTTTGCTCTAATGTTTTGTTTTTCAATTGATAAACGTAAGGCTTCTTTTGATTTTTGGGCAGCTCTAAGAAGGAAGACCTTCTATTTTTCAAACTTCGAAGAAGTTACAATAAAATAATTATGTTAAAATTGTTTGAAAAATACTCCTTTTCTATGTAATTCATTTTTATTTGAAAGTGGATGACACCATTAACAGAACGTTAATTTGTATTTTTTCCGCGATATGGAACGTATTTGATTTAAAATGAAAAAAATTAAATATGTTCACTATTATCAAATGAGTGCATACTTCGTAATTATTTTTATTCTGAAATAAACAGACGCTATTATATAAAAGCCAACACGAGCCTTCTTCGAGAGAATTTAGTAACGTAGCAGAGTGTTCCACCCCGCGAAGTCGCCATTTCCGAATCTGTAGCTGTCATGTGCATGACACTTGACGTGGCAAAACTCAATTTTCAGCTTTTTGTATCTCAACCCCTAAGGTATTAGACTTTATTTTTTTAAATGTAATATCCAAAAACTTATATAAAAAAAAGTTCAATTGATGCGGTAGCACCCGAGAAAAAATAACTTAAATGTGTCCATTTTACGATTTTCAGTCCGTTTTTTTTCTCCTTTCAATGTTAATAGACCTACAGTTGTAACTACTGAACTGATTTTTATAAAAGATGGCTCATTATGTGTGTTCTGGTAGAATGTATATACTTTTGTTTAAACACGTGGATTTAGGATTTTATAAAATGAAAAAAAAAAATTTTTTTTTTCGACCATTATTTTTCATTTCAGCATTGACGGACTTACAACCTAAACTTTTGAACCGATTTGAATGAACGATCGCCCATTTAGCGTGTTTTGGTGGGAAGTACATATTTTTCTTTTAAAACTTGATAAATTTGATTGTGAACGCCATCAATTGAAAAAAATATGACTAAATGGAGCTCGGACGTAAAATACAATTTGCTATGCCAACTATACCATTATTGTGTAATTATGTTGATAAATATTTCTATAAAAAGTCTTAAAATTTCACAAAAACACCACTATATGGTAAAATGAACTCCCCGCCAAATATAACAAGAAAGATCAATCATGCATAAAGCATTGATTATGAAACACTTTCCAACTGAAATTAATTTTATTTAAACATCTCTAAAATAGAATACATTCAGCGATGATATTTTTTAAATGATCACAGTACTACAATAATTTATTTTACTTGAAAACTTAGAACTATGGAGAGAGGTAAAAGTACTTTCTAACTCCATGCTTAAAACTTAATCGAAAAGAGCAATGCTAGAAAATCGTCTCCTTCTCTATGTAAAATCAATGAATATTTCATTCATATCACTTATATTCCAGACTCTAGAGTTAAATAATTTTGCGTTAAAAGAATTCAGCAATTCTTATACATCTTACATTGACTTGTTTACATTCTGTATCCATTAAAATTAGGCTTCGTTGTAGAAATAATCAAAGTTGGATGATAATTTAAACTCAAATATTGTAATTGCAATGGCGCAGAATATAGACTCACAAAAATCATTCAAAAATAAAGCGTTTTTAGAACGGATACAACACAAATTATAAATTTAAAAGTAAAAATCACGATCTTTACTCTGGGAATAAAGATGGATGCCTTATTTTATTTTGAGGTGGGCCACGTGATCTCTTCATATTATATGGGTGTCATTATTATTTTATTTTTATTTAAAAAACTACCGAACCTATTTTGCTGAAATTTTTTTTATATATTTTATGGGATAATTTGAATATTTCCAAAAACTTTCGAAGCAATTTGTGAATTTTAACTTCGCTTAAACAATGTTTGAAAAATGGTGTCCCATAGGGTTCAATGTATTTCATTTTTTCAACCCGGGTTAAATCCAAAACTAATTGGATAATTATTCATTTACACTCCATATGTCTCACAGACCGTCTGAACAACATACTAAAATTTCATTTTGATAAAGTCATTTTTAGGGCAGTTATCATGCGGACAAACGGACAGACAGAATGAACAAAGTCATAAACACTTTTCAACTATGTTGGAAAGTGTTAAAAAATAAAACGTCCTTACAAAAAAGTTATGAAATCTCAAAATGGTTTATGCCAATGCCAAGTCACTGCAGAACCGGAGTTGTACTTTCAGGTCTAGATACCTTGACGGAGGTCCTCCTTCAAATCACACGTAGCCCTTTTTAGTCGTAGTCAATTAAAAACTTGATTACAACTAGGAAGGGTTTCGTGAGATTACGTGGAGGATTAGGACTCTTAGGTAAGATACCGAGACCTGAAAGAACAGCTCCGGTTCTGCGGAGAGTTGGCTCAAATCATTTTGAAATTTCATAGTTTTTTGGAAGGAAGTTTTTGTTTGAAATGAAGCAGTGTTTTTGAAAGATATTATATTTTCTCCACAGGGGTATCTTTCGAAAGAATCAGGCGACTGCGTTATTTTTGTTTACCCAAGCTCTAATTTGTGTTGTTGTCTATTCACACTATTGAATTATGCTAATATGTGTTGTAAGTCATGTGCTGGACATAGATATTCTACGTAATATTTCCTAGTGGAGATTTAAAGTTTGCTTTTCTAGGACGAGGTCATCTGGCCTCCCGAGGCGTTTTTGGTCACTTTCGACCTCCCTGCGGACACGGTGACCACTTCTGTGGAGCTTCCTTTTGCTGCGGTGACTAGCACCGAGGACGAAGAGGCGATCAAGAGCAGCGGGAGGTGCGCCGGTTTCGAGACCCCTTTCGATGTGGCCGACATCACAGAAGAGGCCGTGGATGCGGCGAGCAGCAGCTTAAAGGACGCAGGTATTGTACAAAGGACATATATACAAGGTGGGATCAAAAAGTTCGGAGACTGTGCTGATATCTCACCCTGATTGGTAGAAAGGTGAACTATTTTACCGTGACGTAGAGGCACGTGTGGCGCGAGATGTGAAAAGGAAGAAGCAGGTGTTTTTCCAGACAATGCGTGTCAGTGACAGGTGCAATGTTTCTGTCTGCGATTTCCCCAAACACTGGCAGAATTTGATATTCGCATGTTGTTCTTCAAACGCCATTTCCATTTTCGACGGACGCGAACGACTACAGTTCACTGACACGCATTATCTGGAAAAACCTTGCACTGCGGACCTGCTTCTTCCTTTTCACATCTCGCGTCACACGTGTCTCTACGTCAGGGTAAAATAGTTCCCCTTTCCTCCAATCAAGGTTGGAGATATCAGCACAGTCTCCGAAATTTTTGATCCTACCTTGTATTTATTAAAATCATATTGAAGTAGCGTATCCAGACATTTTTTGAGGAGGCGTGTTCAAAAATTTCTATTTTTCATAATTATTTACTAGCTGGAAGACCGAACATCGCTCGATAAAGAAGAGCTCAGTAACACAATAAATTTTCTTAAAGTAGGGACTTATATGATAACGGTAACGGTAGCTTCACGTCATTTCATGAAAATCTTTGGTTTCGTTTTCAAGATAAAGTTTACAAACAAGTATATAATTAAAGTACCTATAATATAGTATATCTGGAACAGATGTAGTATAATGACTTTTTTTATTTTGGGCTATTTTAGGTGAGATTCTGGCAATCCGTGCTATGAATTGAAGAACATTCCATTCTGGCAACTCCCTTCATGTCTTGTGTCGCCAAGGTAAACGTCACAACATTCCATTCAAGCAACACGTTCCGCGTCTTTTGTTGCCAAGGTAAAAATCGCCCTTTTGTCTTCGTTTATGCAACAGTTGATCTGTAGTAATTCAAACATGGACCGACGCCCGCTAAAAAAACATTACAGAATCCGGTACCGCTGGCTGTCGGAGGTCGCATGTAGCAACAGGTGTTCTGTGGCTCATAAAGCACCACAGGAAAATCATATATATTTTTTATTTTTACCTTTAAGACAAAAAGGTGAATTTTATCTTGGCAACAAAAGGACGATTTTTACCTTGGCAACAAAGAGCGATTTTTACTTTGGCGACAAAAGACGGCGAAAGGGCGACTAAAGACGATAAAAGGGCGACAAAAGACGCGGAAAAGGTTGCCAAAATGGGATGTTCCGATTTTTACCTTGGCGACAAAAAGGCGATTTTTACCTTGGCGACAAAGATGGCGAAAGGGCGACCAAGGAAGGCAAAATGGCGACATAGACGGGGAAAGGGTCGCCAGAATGGAATGTTCGCCAAATCATAGCAGGGATTGCCAGAATCTCACCTAAAATCACCGAGAATGAAAAAGGGATTATACTATATCTGTGCCGTATATCTTTATGTAACAACTTTGCTTAATTTTTAAACTAGGTTCACTTCGCTATTCACCTACAGATGTCGCCACCACCGAGAGAGCGACAGCCGGTTCAGTATCCAAATCTGTGGCGTTCCAAGAGGCTTCACTTCCTCATGTGGATTCACGTGTATCCTCAAGGATAGAGCAAGACTCTAGCCTCACTTCTGTCACAGACATCTCGGTAAGCGAAGAAAATGATTTGGTTATTTATTATTAGCTTTTTTAATTGAACAGCACATATCGCTGAAGTTAAAGGGAAAAATATTTTGTTTATATTTCACCCTTTTAGATTCGCCTATATGTGAAGTTATATAGTTTAGTTAGGATTAGGAGAGAAAAATAGATTAGAAAAGCAAAGTCTCCATCAATCGGTTCCAAATGGAGGCATATACATTTGATAGAAACCGCAAATCTAAACATTGAAAGTTATGGTTTTCGTATTCATTGTTATGTATTACATGTCTGTCTGTACTTCCGGCTAGAGGCTTGAGCTTCGTTTTAAAAATTCGGATCGGGCCGTCCCCGCGGAAGGTGAAAATTTCTAAAATGAAATTTAATAGAATACATAAAGTTATTTTGTTGATGCGATCTATGTAAACAAAAGTGGTTGACCCCGCCCCCCAACTTTTACCTTAATTCTGAGCACAACAAATATACGAATCGTGTTTTGCTACATTTGGATAAACATCGTTCTGGGCCGGACCGAGACTCAAGGTCTTCAACTATAGAAGCTGGTCCGGGCATGGGTTCTATACTGGAAGATTTCTACTAAAAAAGAAAAAAAATAATAATACTAGCGGGCCAGGTGAAAAAAAGTCTGAAATGCCAGCTATTACAGACCTCTGCTTCGGGTCATCGACATGATGTCGACAGGGCCTCTTCATCTTACTACAGAAAGTGTTAAAATGTGATTATTTTGTTTCCATATTTTATAATCTTCATATTTCAATTGAGGGCTCCCCCAAACTGATATTATTAAGTATATTTAAGCTAATTTAAAAAAATGCATCATAATATTGACATAGATGTAGCGTCTTCTGAACATGTTGGACGTTTGGCGTAAAGTCGACTCGAAATGTTGGAAATGTGAAAACAAATTTAGATTAAAGAATAAATAAATAAAAATAATTTGTCAAATTCATGGAAAATAATTGTAAAAAGATCTTTTTTTCTCTTTTTATATTGTATCTCTATCTCTTTCTATATAATATCTCTATCTCTTTCTATATAGTATATCTATCTTTTTTTATATAGTATGTTATTAAAGCGAAGCGAGTTTCGAGCTTAGCTTCCTTAATACCGACTCAAATTTGATTATGTTCGAAAGTTTCGTTATCATAGTAAAACTCAATAGATTCCAATAAAATTGTGTACATAGCTTGAGCTAATCCTGTTTTAGATCATAACGAGGCCCGAATTTTAAAATTTGATTTATGTATTTAGATATTTGAAGTTAAAAGCCAAATAATGCCAAGTCTATGAAGAAAAACTAATTTGAAAAAAAATTCGCCCGCCAAATTTTCGTGCTCAAATTTCCTATTTGTTTGGCATAACTTGTTTAATCGTATAAGTTACTAGTCTGTCTTATACGTTAGTGTTTTGTATTTCTTATTTTGAGTTTTTTTACTGCTTTTATTAAATAGCGTCCCAGTTATAAAACATATAGCTAGATACTTCGCTTGGGTTTTAGGTCAGGATAGAGAGCCTGGTTTGGTATATGAAGTCTTCAGAATATACGCTATACCTTTGTTTTTACATATAGAATTAATGGGATGTAACATGTTTTGTTATTAATTGTTTTTAAAAAAAATGACCCAATTAAGTTAATTTGCCCTCCCCCCTCTTGTTTTTAAATAATTATTTTTTAGAAAAAATTATTTATTAAATGATTAAAAGTAATTGCGTTTTAATTGTCGTAAAACTTTTTGCGTATGCATAAGAAAAGTATTACCTCAAAATCTAACAATGTAATTTTGGTTTTTAATCGCAGAATTATTGATTATTGACGCAGTTATTTTATTGATTATCAATCTCTGGTCCTGATAATGCACGATTCTTCGTTATTCCATATTTTCCATATCTAAATGTCCTGTATATAAATAATGGGTTTCCGATAATATTTTGACCGTAAACCTCTTTTAACACATATATTTATTAATTTATTTTTATATATATTTTACTTATTTATTTATATATATTTGGCAACTTTAGCATTTTAAAACCTCTTCAGTTCCTCCAGATTCTGAAACTGATATATCCCGAGAACGGGCTATCGTAGAGTCATGGGGCTAATTTTATTCAAGCAAGTATTATACAAGTGCAAGTATTATACAAGTGCATATTGGCAACTGTCTTTTTGTCCCGAAGCAGGGGACTGACGTTTACTTTCCCTATATACATAGTAGAATGTATAGGGAAAGTATTGTGACGGGATTAAAAACTCGAATTCGAGTTTTCGACTGATGAGTATGTTTTCAAGCACCTCTGAACTCGAATCGATCGTTTTTGAGGTGATGTGTCCGTGAGTCTGTTAAGACGAAATCTTACGAACGAATGGAGCGTTTTGAACGAAATTTGGTACAAAAATTATAATCGGTGAATACTGGAAGCCTATTGATTGAACAAATTAACCCCCCAAATTTTCGAATGAAATTTTGAAAATATGATAAAAAAAATAAAAAAAAATCAGAACTTTCAATAATGTTACGTAAATAATCATTTCTTGTCTAATTTTTCATCAGAAAATGATTGACACAGTTGTTAGAAGGATAGTAAGAACCGTTCTTGACACATTGCACTTTTTCAAATAAGTGTATTAAAAACTCACATAAAATTAAAAAAAAAATGTATTTACTATTGTGAAATATGTTCACTTTTCATATGTAATATCATGCGATAAATTTTTTAGCATCATTCTCGTGAATCCAGTTCTTTCCATTCACGAGAGAAGATACTTTGTGTAATAGTTTTACATTTGGGCGCCAACAGTTATTTATATAAGAAATGCTCTTCTCTCCGTTTATCTGTAACGCTTGATGATAAATTTAATGAACTTGGTGACTTATTTAGCTAAATATCGCCAACTTGACGATATTTCGCCCCCAGATTGACGAAAATATCATTTTAATTGCAAAAATAGCTATAAGTTATCAAAAATGACGCCAAATGGATGAATTCATTATTAAAATATTTTAATATATGGAATCTATTCAGTGATTGGAAAAACTACTTTATTATTGTAGTGATCTACAACTACAACTACTATGACAAATGCAGTTAACTACAACTACCACTACTTTTTTTAAAAAGTAGTGATTACAAACTACTTTTAAAATTTAATTTGTAGTATATAACTACTTTTATAAGACGAATTTTGCCACAGCTTCATTTTTCATAAAAAGTTGAAGGTATGGGTATACTGTAGTCATTTAACATACTTATTCTGAAGAATTAAAATTGATTGATCAATTTACCAATCTTTACGTTTTTACCCACTTCTAAAAACAGTAAAATAAAATAAAAGTATAAACTTTGAAATCAAAGACAACCAAAAATAGGTTTTAAAGTTCTTTAGTAAGATCTCCTGTCCTCGACGTACAATTTACGACGTATTTTTGTACGTCGAGGAAATAAGATTTTATTAAAGGACTTTAAAACCTATTTTTGGTTGTCTTTGATTTTAAAGTTTAATTAAAGTTGACGTATATCCATTTTATTTATTAAAAGTATAAAATAAAATAAAGGTAAAAACTATTTATTTAAAAACATGTTTGTTCATTTTTAGTAGAATTTGCATCTCAAAATCGCAATCAGATAAACAGGATCTTTTGGGAAATAACACATCTAAATATATCCATATAAAAAATCAACTTCATGAGGCAATGGCCTTCCTAACCCTGCAGCCATTTATCATACATCGTTGCGCAGAACACTAAATTTCATGCAAATGAAGAAAGGGTGATCAGATGATATGTAGACCTTGCGTGGCACCTTGTTCGTTTACTGAAGTAACGTTAAAAGTAGCGTCAAAACTCGATACAAACTAGTGATTTATTGTATCGCTCTACGCGCTACTCGCTACACTACTTATTTTTAAAAGTAGCGCGTTACACTACAAACTACGAGAAAAAGTAGTAACTACTGTAGTTTCGCCACTTGCAGCGTGCTACTTCCGACCACTGACTCTATTGCTTATTTCGGATGCTATCAATATTGATCATTGCCAATTTAGATTTGGGTAAAATATAAATTAATGGGAGACTTCGAAATAGTTTTACATGTTATCATCCGGAAAAGCGCCCAATGTACAATTGAACATTAAAAACACTGTGCCGTAGATCTTACAGATCATTTTTTCATTGTGAAATAAATAAATTCATTGCATTATATAGATAAAGTCATGTGCTGCCCACATCAGATTTTTATCTTCAGAACCGGTTGATACTTTTCATCAACAGTCTTAATTGTAACTATTGAAGTATTTTAATTTTCATGTTAATTAAGTCAGCAGTTTAAGCATATTTGTATATATTACTTCTCCTATATACATAGTGTAATGCATAGGGAAAGTATTGTGACGGGGTTGAAAATTAGAATTCGAGTTTTCGACCGAAGAAAACGTTTCAAGCATCTCTGAACTCGAACAGAATGTTTTTGAAATGTCTCTGTATGTGTGTGTTCGTGAGTCTGTGGATGCGATATCTCACGCACGAATGGAGCGTTTCAAACGAAATTGGTTACAAATATTAGTATCGGTGAATAGTGAAACTGTTTTTAAACAAAAGAATGTTCGGAAGACTCCCAAATTTCGCTTGAAATTTAAAAGTTTATTAAAATACTAGAACCTTCATTAATGTTACTTAAATAATCAATTCATTACAAAACGAATAACTCAAACTTGAAAGCTAACGTGAACCGTTCTCGAGATATTGCATGTTTTTCAAATACATTTATCGAAAAATCACATAAAATTTAGAAAGTATTAACTATTATGAAATATGTTTACTTTACATATGTAATATTATGCCATACATTTGTTAAAATCATTCTCGTGGATCTAGTTCGTTCCACCAGAACGTATCTAGTTCGTTGCACCAGATCCAGTTCGTATTGACCAGAGAAGATACTTTGAGTAATAGTTTTGTATTTTGACATTTAAAAATTTAACAGGACTCATTTATATAAGAAACATCTCTTCTTTTTGGAACGCTTGGCGATCAGTTTGGCGAACTTGGCGACTTACGTAGTAAAATACTGCCAAATTGGCAATATTTTGCTCCAGATTGACGAAAATGTGGGTAAAATTGCAAAAACGACGTCCAATTTGATGGATAAAGTATTCGGTGATGCTCAAAATAGCCAAAACGTGAAGATCCATTCAAATTCGAGTCCGATTTTTGACTCCATCGCAATACTTTCTCTTTACATATGATATGCAGTATATGTAAAGTAAACATTAAAAACATTTGGTTAGAATAGACACAGAAAAAGTTCTTTTTACTTGTTTACGTTAAAAATGCGAAACATCGACCTGTCTGCGATAGATAATTCTATCAGTTTACGACGGAAAATTTTAAAAATGTACTGGTCTGTGATAAAAAATTGGGAATTCTATCATCCATGATGGAGAATTTAAGAAACGCATCGGTTAACAGTAGAAAGATTTAGAAAATGAATCGATCTCCGATATAAACCCCGGGAGATTTATCGGCCCACGGCGAGAGCAGCTTTCGCGAATGATGTTTAGGTGCGACATGAGAGAGGTAAGCGCCCCTCCCGGAGTCAGTGGAGCAAGTGCTCCGTCAGCAGTTGCTATAGTTGGCTGGGACGTAGGCGATGACTCTCCCGATCTCTCATATCTGATGCGGAGAGGGAAAGAGATGCGCACACCTACATCAAAGCAATACAGCGCGGCTAGAACGAGATTTAGCACAAAAATTACAATCGGTGAATACTGAAAGCCTGTTGATTTTAAACGCGATTGAATGTGCGGAAACCGCTCAAAATTTCGAATGAAAATTTAAAAAGAAATCGTCGAAAATCAGAACCTTCGATAGAGTTACGTAAATAATCATTTCTTATGTAACTTTCCATTACAAAACAATGGACACAAACTTTAGAACGCTAGCATGAACCGTTATCGAGAAATTGCGCATTTTTCAAATAAATGTATCAAAAATTTACATAAAAAAATATTAACTATTGGGAAATAGGTTCACTTTTCATATGTAATATTATGCGATAAATTGGTTAGCATCATTTTTGTGGATCTAGTTCGTTCCATTCACGAGAGAAGATACTTTGGGTAATATTTTTGTATTTTGACAAAAAATGAGTCAACAATCATTTATTTATTATAAGAATAATACAGAACCTATTTCTCCTTTCGTAACGCACGGCGGAATTTTGGCGAAGGACTTTGCAGATGATCGCCCATTTAACGACTTTTTTTAAATGTTGCTAAATTGGCGAAAATGTCGTCATATTGATAAAAATGACGACTAACCGATGAAAATTCAATACCTTGGAAAGAATATAAAAATCTACTATAAACCTATTTCTCCGCTTGGCGCAAAATTTGGCGGAAGTCGCCAACTTGGCGATTTTTTTTAATGCTGCCAAATGGGCGAAAATATCGCCGCTAATGTTTTGCAAATTTTGAATTCCATTATATAACCGGCATACCTTTTAGTATATAAAATATGCTCTTTGCGGTATACTTAGCGAATAATCTAGCGAAATATCGCCAAGATTGCAAAAATAGATGAATTAATTATTTAAATATTTTTCTATAAGGATTCTATTGCATATTGAGGATGCTATCAATATTGATAATTGTTAATTTAGAGTCGCGTGAAATAAAGTTATTTATAGGTAGTTCAAAATAATATTGCATGTTGTCATTAGGAAAAGTGCCCAATATGCAAATCAACGTTAAAAACACAGTGCCGTGGATCTTAGACATCCTATTTTTCACAGTGAAAGAAGTAATTCATTGCATTATATAAGAAAAGTCATGTATTGCCCACGTCATATTTTGGCTTCAGCTCTTGACGGATAGTGTGACAAAAGATTGTATGAACAAGTGGAGTGGAGGCTCATTCTTCAAATATTTTAATTGTCTCTTGGCAGGATATCTAGTAAACAAATCGATCGAAATTGGGTACCATTACTTAAATCTGTTAAAGTCAGGGTTCTACTGATGTTATGGGCGCTCCTTTCTTTGAACATTTTATTTTGCTGAAAATCGAACTATAAATCATAAAAATAATTATATTGAATATTATTACAGAAATAAACATTTTACATGTAATTTTTTTTTATTTAAGAGCGAATGATATTATTTGGAAAATGATGTTAGTATGCTCCGTTTTCGAAATATTGTACGTTTTTCAACTAAAATATCATAAAAAGTTAAGCATCTTCATTATAATATAATGAATCGGAACTTTCTTAAATAAAAATACATCCTTGTTTATAAAATATCAGGAACCATTTTTGCGATATTCGAATTTTTACTTTAGAATAGAGAACGCAATATATTTTAAAAGAGTCAAGCCATTTCTCTGACATTGGATTTGTTCATTTTAATCGACAAGAGCAAAGAGTTTCGATTTTCATGTATATGGAATTACAATAAATATATTATTTGTTATTATTTTCACATAATATAGAAATTTGTTAATTTGTAGAGAAAATCTTGTGTTGGACACCTCAAAATTTTAGATTTTTTAGAGACACGAGCAACTAATCTTGAGCGTAGGGGTTTCAATATATAGGGATATAATCTAAAATCGCTAGTTTGGTTTTTTAATTTTCAAAACCTGAGGAATACTGAAGTTACTTCCGAGGGAGTGCATTGTTAAACTTGTTAATCGAAAGATTTTTTCAATTGTTTTAAAATGAAAGAAAACATGATATAATTGGGATCATTTGGACTAACGATGCAGATTAATATATATATATATATATTGCAAAATTTGAAGAAAAAGAATCACAAGCTGTTTAAAAATGGATACTGGTATAAGAAAGATGATTTCAGCCACGCTGTAATTAATTTTGTATGATTTTTTTCAAAACATTTCTCGAGTTCAGCTATGCTCAAAACGTGCTTTTCCGCCAATAATTCTGATTCGAATTTTCGATCCTGTCACAATACTTTCTCTATATACATTATAATATGCATGTCGGTTAAGTAATATGGAATGCAGGTAATACTATTAGACCTATAGATATGTATGGCGGCCGGTAATAAAATACCGATAACATTTGTCCGGGATACCCAGTGCTGAATGCCACAAGCGTGGGTAATTCTCGAGGGTAATTCACACAGGATTCTCAAATTTTATAAATCTTTTTCTTTTTCCATAAGATTCCTCCATCTACAATTCCCTTATGTTTTCGATAAAAATCGATTCCGAAGCTATGCAAAACTTTTCGAGACAGGAAGTGGGTCATTGCTGATAAAAAAGCTAAACAGCTTACCCCTTCCAAAAGCTGTTCTCAAAACTTTTATGCATAAAAACAGCTTTGCTTGGAGCAATTTTTTTATTTTTGGTTTGAGAGCACGGAGAGTGCAATCTGCCAGCAAAGAGAAGCCCCGTCTATTTTGAGGATCGTTCTTCAATATCACGTGCCACTGGAACTCATTACCGCCACCCACCCACTCTCTTTCGAGCAGTGATTGGGGGGAGGTTTACCCGATTCGTTCACGGTAGTGCAACTTTCGTGGATTTGGGTTTGTCTACGTTGCAGACAAACCAAAACACAGCATTGTAGTATGAGAAGATTCAAATTCACACGTTTTGCTTTCTCTATAGTACATAATATATGTTATGGGCAAGCATGGTGATTGGGTCAAAAACCCGACTCTCGGATTTAGAGGGACTGACCGCCCATAGGAGGGACGAAGCCGATGTGGAGCTCTACAGTACCCGGGGTCAGTGGTCAGAAGTAGCGATTTTTTATATGGATATATTCAAATGTGTTTCCCAAAAAATCCTGCTTATCTGATTGCAATTTTGAGATGCAGATTCTACTAAAAATGAACAAACATGTTTTTAAATAAATTGTTTTTGCTTTTATTTTATTTTATACTTTTAATAAATAAAATGGATACACATCAACTTTAATTAAACTTTAAAATCAAAGAGAAGCAACCAAACATAGGTTTTAAAGTCCTTTAATAAAATCTCCTTTCCTCGACGTACAAAAATGACACGGCCAAAGCGCTTTTCGGGTATCACAATGGCTTCATCAGTGGCTTCGCCATGGATGCCGACTGCCCGAAAAGCGCTTTGGCCGTGCCATTTTTATACGTTGAGGAAAGGAGTTTTTATTAAAGGACTTTAAAACCTATTTTTGGTTGTCTTTGATTTTAAAGTTTATACTTTTATTTTATTTTACTGTTTTCAGAAGTGGGTAAAAGCGTAAAGATTGGTAAGTTGATCAGCGAATTTTAATTACTCGAAATAAATATTCTAAATTACTATTATTACAGTATACCCATATCCTCAACTTTTTGTGAAAATTGAAGCTGTGGCAAAATTCGTCTTATAAAAGTAGTTATGTAGTGACTACATTGAAAAGTATTTTGTAGTCACTATTTTTTAAAAAAGTAGTTGTAGTTGTAGTTAACTACATTTTTCATAAAGTAGTTGTAGTTGTAGTTCACTACAAAAAAAAAGGGTAGTTTTTCCAACCACTGCCCGGGGTCAAGGTCAAAAATCGGTGTCTTCCATGTATATCAGGGTGGCCACAGAATCTGAAAATCAGGGGATATCAACATTCTGGAAAAATTAGGAAAATATCAGAGAATACCTAAAATAAAAATAAAATTAAAAAAAAACAAAAAAACCCTGTAAAATTAGGAAAATTGGAATTTTTAAGCTAATCACAGCCTTCTACCGACTCACGATAATACACGTGTGTAGAATCCCTTATTCGCGTTTCATGTGACAGGAGACCGCCTATTGGACACCCCAATAAAATGAACAGACTAAAAAGATACTGTTTCTGTTTATTACATATTTTTATTGCAATAAGTGATATTTATGTAACTATATGGATTTTTGACTCGATTTACAGAACACTGCTGAGTTTCATTATATATAGAATTTTAATGCTTGAAAGATTAATATCCTTGTAATAATACTATTCTTATACACCTCTTGCAAAAATATTATAATTTGATTATTATACTTTTCAATGCTGATAGTAATATTTATTCTTAATTATCACTTTTCATTTTATTAATTGACTTTTTCGTGTTTGTTAAACTGATATTCAGTAAAAGATAGATAGTGATATCTATCAGGGAATTCTTGAAGATATTATTTGAAAATCAGAGAAATATCAGGGGTTTTATCTGAGATCTTGTAGCCATCCTGTACATGTAGAAAATAATGATAAAAAGTTGCTTTTATAAAATTCATATATATATGCCAATTTTTTACCATTATTTGCGACAATTTAGCTTCTCGTGCACAAGTCGAAAGAAAATTAAAACAAAAACGAAGCAAAACACAAGAGACATAAATTTTTAGTTTTTTATAGTAAAAAATAAGGTCCCTATTTACGACTGCTTTTATCCGTCTGTAACCCTCAGGGCCGCCGATATAGTGTGTGTGTGTGTGGGGGGGGGGGGGGGGGGATGGGGGCAAAGGAGGCATAGAGGTCCTGGCCGCATAAATAATTTATGAAAAAAAGTTCAATATATTGTAAAATATGGGGTAGTAGGAGGGTGGAAAATTCTATTGACGGCATTGATACCCCCCTTTACCTCTTTTTTTTTTTTTAAATCTGAGCCGTCCATCCGATAACATACACATTTGGTATACAGAGACAGTGGTCCAACAACAAAGCAGAAGCATAACATAAAGTTAAAAAGTAAAGTAAACCTAGTTAAAATAGGCATTGAAACAAGTTAGTAATGGTATATTGTATTCTTTTATTCTGCAATTAGCTACTTTTTACAGAAATAAAGCTTATTAAAATTTGAAATTTGACAAAATAAAACGTATTAAAATGTGCATGCTCTTCTTCTAGAAAATTATATTCTTCAATACAATACCTAGTTTTGACGCCTCAATTGTCTAGTGCCTGATGACAGAAGCCCCATCGGACCCCCTTGCTATGTCTCCGAAGCGTGTGTGTGTGTGGGGTGGGGGGGAGGACACCACTCGAGGGGGGCCGCCGACCTTATTTTTTCTTCGTGATGGATGCCTTTCGGCTTCTAAAGTGGGGATGAACGAAAGGGGAAAAAATGACATAATCGATTATATCCTTTTTCCCATTCTTTGCAGTAGGAGGGTAAATTATAGTTTAAAATCGAATCAGCCGCTATTTTTGTCCACTATAATCTTTTCTGATGAAACAAAGACAAAAGTATGAAATAACACTCCGAAGCTCTTCATATTCGGGTTGTAATTACGCCAATTTCTACGAATTCTATTTAGTTATAGTTTTCACATAACTTATTTACACATAACATTTTATACCGATAAGTGCATTCGCTCTGTAGTTATCGTGTCCATAGACATCTTTCCAAAAGTGTTCGAAATGGTTTCAGGAGGTTTCAAAACGTGTTTGATACTTAAATATAGAATTCAAAAATTTTTATGGAAACCTTACTTTCTGTATACAATAGTTATAATATAAAAAAATAAGAGTTCATATATATATATATATATATACATATATATATACACACTTTAGCATTATATATATATATATATATATATATATATATATATATATATATATATATATATATATATATATATATATATATATAATACTGCTGACAAACAACTTCTAATTATACTAAATCAAATTTATGATCATTTTACTACACAACAAACACATATAATCAAAAATAGTTTAGAATTGATTGATAACTTAAAACAACTACCTTACATGCATGATATTAAAACTTTTGATTTCAAAGACCTCTTTAATAACATTGATATTAATGATTTATATAAAGTCATACTAAATTTGTATGAACAATTTACTCAATCAAATATCATCTCTTTTCCAAAATTCAAAACATTATTAGAATTCATTCTGTTCAAATAGTATATATCTCAAGGAAATTGCATATACAAATTAAATAAGGGGATACCACAGGGAGGAATCTCATCCACAATACTGGCCAACCTTTATCTACATCTTTACGAAATTCAGTACCCTTTCAACAGTTATATTATGTACAGATTTATTGATGATCTAATTATTATTGGAATTACTAATGAAGCACCTATATGAAACTTTAATTTTTATCCACCTAATCTACAACTAATTGAAAATGTATATACATCAAAATGGACCAATTATCTAGACGTTAGTTTAAAAATTCAAAATGCTGACACATTAAAATTTAAAATATACGACAAAACAGAAACGTATAACTTCAAAGTAAATAAACTTCAACATTATTCATCCAATCTTTCAAAATCAGTATTTAAAAATATTATTAATAACCAGTTATTAAGAATAAAAATGTTAAGTACACCTTGTTACTACAAAGAACATCTTTTTAAATTCATAAACACCCCTATCCAAAATACCTACCCGCCAAACCTTATTTTTTCATTTATTAAAACACATTTTAATTTTAAATTCAACACCTTGCTACAATTACAGCAACATATTGGCAGATCATTCTCAAACAATTTTAAATAATTTGTTATCTCCATGTTTCACTTCCAACAGTTGAAATCTTAGTATATAGAATTAACTGTAACTCGTTTTGAGTTGAAATGTTTAGTCAGTACCACGTAATCTACACTGTTAAGCAGAACAAGGGGTAAAAATACATTTATATTATTATATTCTTATACATTTTCTTAATACAAAATGTATAAGAATATAATAATATAAATGTATTTTTACCCCTTGCGCTGCTTAGTTGTGTAGATTACATGATACTGACTAAGCATTTTAACTCAATACAGATTACAGTTACTATATACTAAGGTTTCAACTGTTGGAAGTGAAACATGGAGTTGAAAAATATTTAAAATTGCTTGAGAATGATCTGTCAATATGTTGCTGTAATTGCAGCAAGGTGTTGAATATAAAATTAAAATGTGTTTTAATAAAAGAAAAAATAAAGTTTGGCGGGTAGGTATTTTTGGATAGTGGTGTTTATGAATTTAAAAAGATGTTCTTTGTAGTAACATGGTGTACTTAACATTTTTATTCTTAATAACTGGTTATTAATAATATAATAAAATTTTTATATACTGATTTTGAAAGATTGGATGAATAATGTTGAAGTTTATTTACTTTGAAGTTATAAGTTTCTGTTTTGTCGTACATTTTAAATTTTAATGTGTCTGCATTTTGTGTTTTAGGTGATTAATCAGTTCTAAACTATTTTTGATTATATGTGTTTGTTGTTTAGTTTGTTGCTTATTAGTGTTGTAATAATAGTAAAATGATCATAAATTTGATTTAGTATATTTTAAATTTGTGGTAAATATTTTATTACTTGCCTTACATACATAATAATACATAGAGAAAGTATTCTGACGGGGTTGAAAATTCGATTTCGAGTTTTTGACATAAAAGCACGTTTCAAGTACCCCTGAACTCGAATGGAATGTTTTTGAGGGGATGTATGTATATGCATGTGTCCGTGAGCGTGCAATGTATATGTATTCATTCTAACTCAAAAACTAATGGACCAACTTTTACGTTGTTAAATGAAATGAAGATGCATTAAACATGCGAATTGGATATAATATCAGAAAAGTATCTTTGTTCTTTTCAGCAATTAAACTCACTTAAATGCATCATGGATAAGAAAATGAATTTGAATCCGTAGGGAAAGTCATGTGCTGCCTACATCAGATTTTTTAATTTTATGTAATATTTTTGATATATTTATTAAAAAAAAGTGCCATATCTTGAGAACGGTTTATGCTAGCCTTCTAAAGTTTGTGCCATTCGTTTTCTAATGAAAAATTACATAAATGATAATTTACGTAACATTATTAAAGGTTCTGCGTTTTCAATGACTTCTTTAAAATGTCCTTTGAAAATTTGGGTGGGGGGGTCTTCCGAACATTCGATTGCATTTAAAATCGATATGCTTCCAGTATTATGTGTACCAAATTTCGTTCATAACACTCCATTCGTTTGTGAAATATTCTTTCCACTGACTCATGGACACAGACATATTTACATAGACACAAATACTCACAGACATCACCTCAGAAGCGTCCGATTCGTGTTCAAGGATGCTTAAAACGACCATCGAAAACTCGAATTTGAGTTTTCGACCCCTCCACAATATTTTCTACTATGTATATAAGAAAATTAAAAACTCAAAATTATCCTTCAAACATTGTGATAAAATGGTTTCTGTTGTGAAACTTGTCTTATTAGCACGAATACTTATGATATTTGTTACATTTGTTTTAGTTAGTGTTTATTTATATTTTTTATCTTCTGATTTTAGATAGATCATCTACTTATATGTATTTTGCTAAAACTTTAATATAAATAGTTTTATACAAATTATTAGCATATATGTTTTAGCATATTATTGGCATTTTATCCATGCTTTACAAAAAAATAAAAAGTAAATTGGGTAACTGAAGTTCATAAAATTGCGGTAAATAGCGTTTTATTGCTGCTATTGCAGTTAACGGTTATTTCATTCTGATTACCATGCGCAATTGACAAAAGTGTAAATTTATTTATCGACATCACAGCTCTTTTTTCGACGGTAAGAAAAAGCCCTTAATCTTAATAAAATGATAATAAAGCAGACCAAAAATAGCATGTAAAATTTAAAGTGAACAAAAATGGCGTTCTCTACGATCTTTATTACAATTCACCCACCTACTAGAAAGAGTGGATATCCCTTTTAATTGATTCATCCCTTTCTGGCTGAGAAACTGCTTGAAAAATCCCTTTGCCAAGAATGACCAGAAAGACTATGAAAGCGCTATGGCTGAAAAGCTTGCAAGCCGAAAAGCTTGCCAAACCTTTTTTCTTTTGGGGAAGTGTAAAACATAATATATTCCTTAGGAGAGGGAAATCAAATATGGAGAGGGCCCACAATTTGTATGGAGGGACTCTGGATAAGCGTACACGTTATGAGTAACTCTAAAAACGAGCTCCCCCCCTCTTTTTTTTCTTAATATCTATCTTAAATCTATGGAGATGGTATTTCTTAAACAAACTTCTTTTCTGTTTTACTTTTTTCAAGAATATTTTTGTTAGAATAAATCTTTTTAAATAATTTTGTAAATAATAATTTTTTAAAATAAATTTTCGTTAAAAATTGCTACAGAAATATTCATTTTGTATGAAATATTTTATTTAAAATCAGATGGCATCATTTCTAGAATACGCTCGCCGTTCTCAGAATGCTGCACGTCGTTGCTGTTGTTACTAATTCCTCATGGCCGTGATCGGAAAATCGCTCCTTAGCTATCCGCAGTCTTGTTATAGGAGGTCCACACGAGAAGGAATTCACTTCTTGTATATTTCTCTATGTCGAGTCATCAGAGCCCTGAATTAGAGGACTGAGTTTTTCAGATCCGAACATGTCTCCAATTTTTCTCCAGTTGCTCAGGTATTGAATGGAGATACGACTGGTTGAGAAGAACCGAATGTCTTTGTAGCTGTTGTGGGATAACCTATATTTTAATGCCTCGTTAATGTCAAACAGTTCAAAAATTTGTATGCTGCACGTTTTGAATCTAAAATGAAAAAAAAAAATAAGTTCACTATAATGCAATAAGTGAGTGATTTATAAGTAAAGATAATACGCTCGCCGTTCTCAGAATGCTGCACGTCGTTGCTGTTGTTACTAATTCCTCATGGTCGTGATCGGAAAATCGCTCCTTAGCTATCCGCAGTCTTGTTATAGGAGGTCCCTACGAGAAGGAATTCACTTCTTGTATATTTCTCTATGTCGAGTCATCAGAGCCCTGAATTAGAGGACTGAGTTTTTCAGATCCGAACATGTCTCCAATTTTTCTCCAGTTGCTCAGGTATTGAATGGAGATACGACTGGTTGAGAAGAACCGAATGTCTTTGTAGCTGTTGTGGGATAACCTATATTTTAATGCCTCGTTAATGTCAAACAGTTCAAAAATTTGTATGCTGCACGTTTTGAATCTAAAATGAAAAAAAAAAATAAGTTCACTATAATGCAATAAGTGAGTGATTTATAAGTAAAGATAATACGCTCGCCGTTCTCAGAATGCTGCACGTCGTTGCTGTTGTTACTAATTCCTCATGGTCGTGATCGGAAAATCGCTCCTTAGCTATCCGCAGTCTTGTTATAGGAGGTCCCTACGAGAAGGAATTCACTTCTTGTATATTTCTCTATGTCGAGTCATCAGAGCCCTGAATTAGAGGACTGAGTTTTTCAGATCCGAACATGTCTCCAATTTTTCTCCAGTTGCTCAGGTATTGAATGGAGATACGACTGGTTGAGAAGAACCGAATGTCTTTGTAGCTGTTGTGGGATAACCTATATTTTAATGCCTCGTTAATGTCAAACAGTTCAAAAATTTGTATGCTGCACGTTTTGAATCTAAAATGAAAAAAAAAAATAAGTTCACTATAATGCAATAAGTGAGTGATTTATAAGTAAAGATAATACGCTCGCCGTTCTCAGAATGCTGCACGTCGTTGCTGTTGTTACTAATTCCTCATGGTCGTGATCGGAAAATCGCTCCTTAGCTATCCGCAGTCTTGTTATAGGAGGTCCCTACGAGAAGGAATTCACTTCTTGTATATTTCTCTATGTCGAGTCATCAGAGCCCTGAATTAGAGGACTGAGTTTTTCAGATCCGAACATGTCTCCAATTTTTCTCCAGTTGCTCAGGTATTGAATGGAGATACGACTGGTTGAGAAGAACCGAATGTCTTTGTAGCTGTTGTGGGATAACCTATATTTTAATGCCTCGTTAATGTCAAACAGTTCAAAAATTTGTATGCTGCACGTTTTGAATCTAAAATGAAAAAAAAAATAAGTTCAATATAGTGCAATAAGTGAGTGATTTATAAGTAAAGATAATACGCTCGCCGTTCTCAGAATGCTGCACGTCGTTGCTGTTGTTACTAATTCCTCATGGTCGTGATCGGAAAATCGTTCCTTAGCTATCCGCAGTCTTGTTATAGGAGGTCCCTACGAGAAGGAATTCACTTCTTGTATATTTCTCTATGTCGAGTCATCAGAGCCCTGAATTAGAGGACTGAGTTTTTCAGATCCGAACATGTCTCCAATTTTTCTCCAGTTGCTCAGGTATTGAATGGAGATACGACTGGTTGAGAAGAACCGAATGTCTTTGTAGCTGTTGTGGGATAACCTATATTTTAATGCCTCGTTAATGTCAAACAGTTCAAAAATTTGTATGCTGCACGTTTTGAATCTAAAATGAAAAAAAAAATAAGTTCACTATAATGCAATAAGTGAGTGATTTATAAGTAAGGATAATACGCTCGCCGTTCTCAGAATGCTGCACGTCGTTGCTGTTGTTACTAATTCCTCATGGTCGTGATCGGAAAATCGCTCCTTAGCTATCCGCAGTCTTGTTATAGGAGGTCCCTACGAGAAGGAATTCACTTCTTGTATATTTCTCTATGTCGAGTCATCAGAGCCCTGAATTAGAGGACTGAGTTTTTCAGATCCGAACATGTCTCCAATTTTTCTCCAGTTGCTCAGGTATTGAATGGAGATACGACTGGTTGAGAAGAACCGAATGTCTTTGTAGCTGTTGTGGGATAACCTATATTTTAATGCCTCGTTAATGTCAAACAGTTCAAAAATTTGTATGCTGCACGTTTTGAATCTAAAATGAAAAAAAAAAAATAAGTTCACTATAATGCAATAAGTGAGTGATTTATAAGTAAAGATAATACGCTCGCCGTTCTCAGAATGCTGCACGTCGTTGCTGTTGTTACTAATTCCTCATGGTCGTGATCGGAAAATCGCTCCTTAGCTATCCGCAGTCTTGTTATAGGAGGTCCCTACGAGAAGGAATTCACTTCTTGTATATTTCTCTATGTCGAGTCATCAGAGCCCTGAATTAGAGGACTGAGTTTTTCAGATCCGAACATGTCTCCAATTTTTCTCCAGTTGCTCAGGTATTGAATGGAGATACGACTGGTTGAGAAGAACCGAATGTCTTTGTAGCTGTTGTGGGATAACCTATATTTTAATGCCTCGTTAATGTCAAACAGTTCAAAAATTTGTATGCTGCACGTTTTGAATCTAAAATGAAAAGAAAAAATAAGCTCACTATAATGCAATAAGTGAGGGATTTATAAGTAAAGATAATACGCTCGCCGTTCTCAGAATGCTGCACGTCGTTGCTGTTGTTACTAATTCCTCATGGTCGTGATCGGAAAATCGCTCCTTAGCTATCCGCAGTCTTGTTATAGGAGGTCCCTACGAGAAGGAATTCACTTCTTGTATATTTCTCTATGTCGAGTCATCAGAGCCCTGAATTAGAGGACTGAGTTTTTCAGATCCGAACATGTCTCCAATTTTTCTCCAGTTGCTCAGGTATTGAATGGAGATACGACTGGTTGAGAAGAACCGAATGTCTTTGTAGCTGTTGTGGGATAACCTATATTTTAATGCCTCGTTAATGTCAAACAGTTCAAAAATTTGTATGCTGCACGTTTTGAATCTAAAATGAAAAGAAAAAATAAGCTCACTATAATGCAATAAGTGAGGGATTTATAAGTAAAGATAATACGCTCGCCGTTCTCAGAATGCTGCACGTCGTTGCTGTTGTTACTAATTCCTCATGGTCGTGATCGGAAAATCGCTCCTTAGCTATCCGCAGTCTTGTTATAGGAGGTCCCTACGAGAAGGAATTCACTTCTTGTATATTTCTCTATGTCGAGTCATCAGAGCCCTGAATTAGAGGACTGAGTTTTTCAGATCCGAACATGTCTCCAATTTTTCTCCAGTTGCTCAGGTATTGAATGGAGATACGACTGGTTGAGAAGAACCGAATGTCTTTGTAGCTGTTGTGGGATAACCTATATTTTAATGCCTCGTTAATGTCAAACAGTTCAAAAATTTGTATGCTGCACGTTTTGAATCTAAAATGAAAAAAAAAAATAAGTTCACTATAATGCAATAAGTGAGTGATTTATAAGTAAAGATAATACGCTCGCCGTTCTCAGAATGCTGCACGTCGTTGCTGTTGTTACTAATTCCTCATGGTCGTGATCGGAAAATCGCTCCTTAGCTATCCGCAGTCTTGTTATAGGAGGTCCCTACGAGAAGGAATTCACTTCTTGTATATTTCTCTATGTCGAGTCATCAGAGCCCTGAATTAGAGGACTGAGTTTTTCAGATCCGAACATGTCTCCAATTTTTCTCCAGTTGCTCAGGTATTGAATGGAGATACGACTGGTTGAGAAGAACCGAATGTCTTTGTAGCTGTTGTGGGATAACCTATATTTTAATGCCTCGTTAATGTCAAACAGTTCAAAAATTTGTATGCTGCACGTTTTGAATCTAAAATGAAAAAAAAAATAAGTTCAATATAGTGCAATAAGTGAGTGATTTATAAGTAAAGATAATACGCTCGCCGTTCTCAGAATGCTGCACGTCGTTGCTGTTGTTACTAATTCCTCATGGTCGTGATCGGAAAATCGTTCCTTAGCTATCCGCAGTCTTGTTATAGGAGGTCCCTACGAGAAGGAATTCACTTCTTGTATATTTCTCTATGTCGAGTCATCAGAGCCCTGAATTAGAGGACTGAGTTTTTCAGATCCGAACATGTCTCCAATTTTTCTCCAGTTGCTCAGGTATTGAATGGAGATACGACTGGTTGAGAAGAACCGAATGTCTTTGTAGCTGTTGTGGGATAACCTATATTTTAATGCCTCGTTAATGTCAAACAGTTCAAAAATTTGTATGCTGCACGTTTTGAATCTAAAATGAAAAAAAAAATAAGTTCACTATAATGCAATAAGTGAGTGATTTATAAGTAAGGATAATACGCTCGCCGTTCTCAGAATGCTGCACGTCGTTGCTGTTGTTACTAATTCCTCATGGTCGTGATCGGAAAATCGCTCCTTAGCTATCCGCAGTCTTGTTATAGGAGGTCCCTACGAGAAGGAATTCACTTCTTGTATATTTCTCTATGTCGAGTCATCAGAGCCCTGAATTAGAGGACTGAGTTTTTCAGATCCGAACATGTCTCCAATTTTTCTCCAGTTGCTCAGGTATTGAATGGAGATACGACTGGTTGAGAAGAACCGAATGTCTTTGTAGCTGTTGTGGGATAACCTATATTTTAATGCCTCGTTAATGTCAAACAGTTCAAAAATTTGTATGCTGCACGTTTTGAATCTAAAATGAAAAAAAAAAAATAAGTTCACTATAATGCAATAAGTGAGTGATTTATAAGTAAAGATAATACGCTCGCCGTTCTCAGAATGCTGCACGTCGTTGCTGTTGTTACTAATTCCTCATGGTCGTGATCGGAAAATCGCTCCTTAGCTATCCGCAGTCTTGTTATAGGAGGTCCCTACGAGAAGGAATTCACTTCTTGTATATTTCTCTATGTCGAGTCATCAGAGCCCTGAATTAGAGGACTGAGTTTTTCAGATCCGAACATGTCTCCAATTTTTCTCCAGTTGCTCAGGTATTGAATGGAGATACGACTGGTTGAGAAGAACCGAATGTCTTTGTAGCTGTTGTGGGATAACCTATATTTTAATGCCTCGTTAATGTCAAACAGTTCAAAAATTTGTATGCTGCACGTTTTGAATCTAAAATGAAAAGAAAAAATAAGCTCACTATAATGCAATAAGTGAGGGATTTATAAGTAAAGATAATACGCTCGCCGTTCTCAGAATGCTGCACGTCGTTGCTGTTGTTACTAATTCCTCATGGTCGTGATCGGAAAATCGCTCCTTAGCTATCCGCAGTCTTGTTATAGGAGGTCCCTACGAGAAGGAATTCACTTCTTGTATATTTCTCTATGTCGAGTCATCAGAGCCCTGAATTAGAGGACTGAGTTTTTCAGATCCGAACATGTCTCCAATTTTTCTCCAGTTGCTCAGGTATTGAATGGAGATACGACTGGTTGAGAAGAACCGAATGTCTTTGTAGCTGTTGTGGGATAACCTATATTTTAATGCCTCGTTAATGTCAAACAGTTCAAAAATTTGTATGCTGCACGTTTTGAATCTAAAATGAAAAAAAAAAATAAGTTCACTATAATGCAATAAGTGAGTGATTTATAAGTAAAGATAATACGCTCGCCGTTCTCAGAATGCTGCACGTCGTTGCTGTTGTTACTAATTCCTCATGGTCGTGATCGGAAAATCGCTCCTTAGCTATCCGCAGTCTTGTTATAGGAGGTCCCTACGAGAAGGAATTCACTTCTTGTATATTTCTCTATGTCGAGTCATCAGAGCCCTGAATTAGAGGACTGAGTTTTTCAGATCCGAACATGTCTCCAATTTTTCTCCAGTTGCTCAGGTATTGAATGGAGATACGACTGGTTGAGAAGAACCGAATGTCTTTGTAGCTGTTGTGGGATAACCTATATTTTAATGCCTCGTTAATGTCAAACAGTTCAAAAATTTGTATGCTGCACGTTTTGAATCTAAAATGAAAAAAAAAAATAAGTTCACTATAATGCAATAAGTGAGTGATTTATAAGTAAAGATAATACGCTCGCCGTTCTCAGAATGCTGCACGTCGTTGCTGTTGTTACTAATTCCTCATGGTCGTGATCGGAAAATCGCTCCTTAGCTATCCGCAGTCTTGTTATAGGAGGTCCCTACGAGAAGGAATTCACTTCTTGTATATTTCTCTATGTCGAGTCATCAGAGCCCTGAATTAGAGGACTGAGTTTTTCAGATCCGAACATGTCTCCAATTTTTCTCCAGTTGCTCAGGTGTTGAATGGAGATACGACTGGTTGAGAAGAACCGAATGTCTTTGTAGCTGTTGTGGGATAACCTATATTTTAATGCCTCGTTAATGTCAAACAGTTCAAATATTTGTATGCTGCACGTTTTGAATCTAAAATGAAAAAAAAAAATAAGTTCACTATAATGCAATAAGTGAGTGATTTATAAGTAAAGATAATACGCTCGCCGTTCTCAGAATGCTGCACGTCGTTGCTGTTGTTACTAATTCCTCATGGTCGTGATCGGAAAATCGCTCCTTAGCTATCCGCAGTCTTGTTATAGGAGGTCCCTACGAGAAGGAATTCACTTCTTGTATATTTCTCTATGTCGAGTCATCAGAGCCCTGAATTAGAGGACTGAGTTTTTCAGATCCGAACATGTCTCCAATTTTTCTCCAGTTGCTCAGGTATTGAATGGAGATACGACTGGTTGAGAAGAACCGAATGTCTTTGTAGCTGTTGTGGGATAACCTATATTTTAATGCCTCGTTAATGTCAAACAGTTCAAAAATTTGTATGCTGCACGTTTTGAATCTAAAATGAAAAAAAAAAATAAGTTCACTATAATGCAATAAGTGAGTGATTTATAAGTAAAGATAATACGCTCGCCGTTCTCAGAATGCTGCACGTCGTTGCTGTTGTTACTAATTCCTCATGGTCGTGATCGAAAAATCGCTCCTTAGCTATCCGCAGTCTTGTTATAGGAGGTCCCTACGAGAAGGAATTCACTTCTTGTATATTTCTCTATGTCGAGTCATCAGAGCCCTGAATTAGAGGACTGAGTTTTTCAGATCCGAACATGTCTCCAATTTTTCTCCAGTTGCTCAGGTATTGAATGGAGATACGACTGGTTGAGAAGAACCGAATGTCTTTGTAGCTGTTGTGGGATAACCTATATTTTAATGCCTCGTTAATGTCAAACAGTTCAAAAATTTGTATGCTGCACGTTTTGAATCTAAAATGAAAAAAAAAATAAGTTCACTATAATGCAATAAGTGAGTGATTTATAAGTAAAGATAATACGCTCGCCGTTCTCAGAATGCTGCACGTCGTTGCTGTTGTTACTAATTCCTCATGGTCGTGATCGGAAAATCGCTCCTTAGCTATCCGCAGTCTTGTTATAGGAGGTCCCTACGAGAAGGAATTCACTTCTTGTATATTTCTCTATGTCGAGTCATCAGAGCCCTGAATTAGAGGACTGAGTTTTTCAGATCCGAACATGTCTCCAATTTTTCTCCAGTTGCTCAGGTATTGAATACAGATACGACTGGTTGAGAAGAACCGAATGTCTTTGTAGCTGTTGTGGGATAACCTATATTTTAATGCCTCGTTAATGTCAAACAGTTCAAAAATTTGTATGCTGCACGTTTTGAATCTAAAATGAAAAAAAAAAATAAGTTCACTATAATGCAATAAGTGAGTGATTTATAAGTAAAGATAATACGCTCGCCGTTCTCAGAATGCTGCACGTCGTTGCTGTTGTTACTAATTCCTCATGGTCGTGATCGGAAAATCGCTCCTTAGCTATCCGCAGTCTTGTTATAGGAGGTCCCTACGAGAAGGAATTCACTTCTTGTATATTTCTCTATGTCGAGTCATCAGAGCCCTGAATTAGAGGACTGAGTTTTTCAGATCCGAACATGTCTCCAATTTTTCTCCAGTTGCTCAGGTATTGAATGGAGATACGACTGGTTGAGAAGAACCGAATGTCTTTGTAGCTGTTGTGGGATAACCTATATTTTAATGCCTCGTTAATGTCAAACAGTTCAAAAATTTGTATGCTGCACGTTTTGAATCTAAAATGAAAAGAAAAAATAAGCTCACTATAATGCAATAAGTGAGGGATTTATAAGTAAAGATAATACGCTCGCCGTTCTCAGAATGCTGCACGTCGTTGCTGTTGTTACTAATTCCTCATGGTCGTGATCGGAAAATCGCTCCTTAGCTATCCGCAGTCTTGTTATAGGAGGTCCCTACGAGAAGGAATTCACTTCTTGTATATTTCTCTATGTCGAGTCATCAGAGCCCTGAATTAGAGGACTGAGTTTTTCAGATCCGAACATGTCTCCAATTTTTCTCCAGTTGCTCAGGTATTGAATGGAGATACGACTGGTTGAGAAGAACCGAATGTCTTTGTAGCTGTTGTGGGATAACCTATATTGTAATGCCTCGTTAATGTCAAACAGTTCAAAAATTTGTATGCTGCACGTTTTGAATCTAAAATGAAAAGAAAAAATAAGCTCACTATAATGCAATAAGTGAGGGATTTATAAGTAAAGATAATACGCTCGCCGTTCTCAGAATGCTGCACGTCGTTGCTGTTGTTACTAATTCCTCATGGTCGTGATCGGAAAATCGCTCCTTAGCTATCCGCAGTCTTGTTATAGGAGGTCCCTACGAGAAGGAATTCACTTCTTGTATATTTCTCTATGTCGAGTCATCAGAGCCCTGAATTAGAGGACTGAGTTTTTCAGATCCGAACATGTCTCCAATTTTTCTCCAGTTGCTCAGGTATTGAATGGAGATACGACTGGTTGAGAAGAACCGAATGTCTTTGTAGCTGTTGTGGGATAACCTATATTTTAATGCCTCGTTAATGTCAAACAGTTCAAAAATTTGTATGCTGCACGTTTTGAATCTAAAATGAAAAGAAAAAATAAGCTCACTATAATGCAATAAGTGAGGGATTTATAAGTAAAGATAATACGCTCGCCGTTCTCAGAATGCTGCACGTCGTTGCTGTTGTTACTAATTCCTCATGGTCGTGATCGGAAAATCGCTCCTTAGCTATCCGCAGTCTTGTTATAGGAGGTCCCTACGAGAAGGAATTCACTTCTTGTATATTTCTCTATGTCGAGTCATCAGAGCCCTGAATTAGAGGACTGAGTTTTTCAGATCCGAACATGTCTCCAATTTTTCTCCAGTTGCTCAGGTATTGAATGGAGATACGACTGGTTGAGAAGAACCGAATGTCTTTGTAGCTGTTGTGGGATAACCTATATTTTAATGCCTCGTTAATGTCAAACAGTTCAAAAATTTGTATGCTGCACGTTTTGAATCTAAAATGAAAAGAAAAAATAAGCTCACTATAATGCAATAAGTGAGGGATTTATAAGTACTTTTAACCAAGAATGAATAGACACCCTTGCTTAGGAGTTGTCTTCCGAATGGGTCTATAGATATTGGAGATTTTAATTTTCTACGGGGATCACGATATCTCTCGATATAATAAAACGCTTTAATTAAAATTGGTATATTTATTTTAATGGATAGCAACAAAAAACTTCGGAATAATTCTCCTATTGCAGATAATAGCATACTTTAGTCACGTGCCGTCTTCATATTTCACAAAATTGAGTTCAGGCTAAACGAAGTTGCAACGACCCTGTTCATAAGCACAAAACCCGCTTGCAGGGGATGCTCCCCAAAATTTGGAATACGCTCCCATTGCAGATAACAGCCTCCATGAAACAGTTTTGTGTTGCTCGAGAGAAATTATTGCGAACTTTGAAGCCGGCTCAGGCAGGAATTTTTCAGTTCAGAAACGTTCAAAAAATTGTGGTTTACAGAAAATTAAGCAAAGCACGTGACTTTGCGCACAATAAATAATGAACTGGTTTACAACGTAAAATGCAACGCAGATCAAGCATACGTACGTTTCGGAAATCAATGGGATTTCATTTTCCAGTGCATAAAGTCTGGATCTGAATGCTCAAATAAGCACAAGGCTATGTCGGTTACTTGGCCGACATAGTCTTGCACTTATTTGGGAGTCAAACTGTGAACCGAAACTCCTCTCTACATACTGTGCACTTACTCTATCCTCAGCGGTTCTTGTTACAGTGCGTGGCGCAGCAACAGCGAAGTTTTGCGCAAAAATTTAATGTACAATATTGATGCTTTGACGGACACCTTTTACACGAACCATCAAGTGGATTTTTGACCTCACCCCCCCCCCCCCCCTGTATCCCAGAAACTAAAAGGAGTATAATGTTGATTTTTAAATTTTCTAACAAGTAGGCGTAATGAGATAAAAAATTATTAATTTGGTTTATTTCCCCTCAGCCAATTTTTTGTAACTATATGCGTCAAAGATAATACATTTTGTTTTTCTATGAAAATTCCACTTTTACGCATAATCTCTAAAGCCGGCAAAGTTAGATGTTTAATATGTGTCTTGTTGAGTATTCCATTGCTACTCTTAAGAAAAAACACAGAAAATATTCACTTCAGATTTTAAATAACTGTAATGGCTATTCGGAAATTTGCAAATGTCGTATTTGAAATCTACAAAAAGGACTGATATTCGATTAAAACAGCCTTGTAAAAAAGAAAGACAAGTTCCTCAGCTGTACAAAGAGTATCGCAGCCATAAAAATGATTAATATGAAAACTATCGCCAAATTTATCAAACTTTATGAACCAAAAGCATAAAGAGGAAAAAACTATTGAATGTATTTCGTAGTGGCAAATTTGCCTCTTTGATTTAAATCTGTTTCCTGCTGCAATGAATTTAGAACTGAAAAGAGTTGGGATGATAAACCTTATTTTTCGTATCTTTGTGGGTGGTACGTCTTCTTTAGAAATTTTCAGAACAGTTCATTAAAATATTGAAACTAGAGCCGCCTTTTTAAAATAGTTCAAGATATTAAAGTCTCGAAATTATAACCATTATATTTAAACAAGAAAGATCAATCATGCATAAAGCATTGATTATGAAACACTTTCCAACTTCAATGCAATTTTATTTAAACATCTCTAAAATGCGATACATTCCTCGGTAATATTTTCAAAATTATCATAATACTACAATAATTTATTATATTTGAAAACGTCATCGAGAACAAATGAACTTTATTTAAATGACGTAATCGAAATATACATCGCCTGACTCTCTCTATAAAAGCAGCATTTCATTCATAAACTTTTTCCATTCCTTTCATTCATCACAATACTATAATAATTTATTTTATTTAAAAACTTAAAACCATGGAGGAACAAGTAATGTAACTTTATGAAAGTTCATCGAAAAAATCGTCTTCTTCTCTGTGTAAAATCAATGAATGTTTCATTCATATCAGCTATATTGCAGACTCCATGAGCTAAATAATTTTGCGTTAAAGAAATGCAGCAATTCTTATACAACTCATTCTACATCATTTGGTGTTTACATTCTCCATAAGTGAAAATTAGGCTTCATTGTAGAAATAATCAAAGTTAGATGATCATTTAAACTCAAATATATTGTAATTGCGTTGTTTTAGTATGTAGATGCGCAGAATTTAAGCAAAAATAAAGCGGTTTTAGGACGGATACAACACTAAATATGAATTAAAACGAACTTTAAAAATCACGATTTTGACACAAGATGGATGCCATATTTTATTTTGAAGTAGGTCACGTGATCTCTTCATATAATGGTCACGTGATCTCTTCATATAGAGTGTGTAATTATTATTTTAATTTTTATTTAAAAAACTACTGAATTTATTTTGCTGCAATTTTTTTTATATATTTTATGGGATATTTTGAATATTTCCTAAAACTTTCGAAGCAATTTGTGAATTTTAAATTCGCTTAAAAATGTTTGAAAAATTAGGTCCCATAGGGTTCAATGTATTTCATTTTTTCAACTCGGGTTCAATCCAAAACTAATTGGGTGACATTATTCATTTATATTCCCATAGGCCCCACAGACCGTCTGAACAACCTACTAAAATTTCATTTTGATAAAACAGACAGAATGAATGAATGAATGATTGAATGAATGATTGAATGAATAAATGAATGAACAAAGTCATAAATACTTTTCAACTATGTTGTAAAATGTTAAAAACTAAGAATCTTATCCAAAATCCAATTATATACTTATATATTATTTAAAATCCAATTATATTGGATTAAAAGAATAATACTTTTCATTCATGAAGTTCGATAAACTGGGCAACCATCTTCATTTCAATCATTTTTATGCACGACACTTTTTGTACAGATGAAGAACTTTGCTCTTCTTTTTTACAAGTTTGTTTATACCGAATTCTTTTTTCATTCTAGATGACGAAATTGTAAACTCAGTCGAATATGGCTGCCTATCATTTATACCAAATTCAGTATAAATGATAAGTCATAAGAAATTCGATACAATCAGTTAGTTCAAACTTGAAATTAGATTTAGTGTAACGCGAATGCGTGATATTTACTCTGGCTGTTCGCTATATGATTTGCATTCAATTTTGTATATTAAGTTTATTTCATGTGAGAAATTAACTGCGTGATTCAATTTTACGAAATGGAGTTTCCTCGGTTACCACAATTCAAATATTTGTTGGATTTACAGCATAATTAGACAGGGATAGAAAAAATAAAATTCTTGTCAATGTAGACGTCAACATGCGAGGACTGTTACGGGAATAACAACTTGCTGTTAACCCACTAGTTTTTGGCAAGCTTCCAAACAAATAAGCTTCCAAACAAATAAGACCTAAAGCGTCGATTGCGTTAGTGTGATGTTTTGAAGAGTGTCCAAAACGCATATGTTTTAGCAAAATTGTAATATGAACAAAAGTATAAAATCTCCGATACTTTTTCGGCTTTGTCGGGGCTTTTACCGACTCGTTGAGCCAAAATACTTGTTTGGATCAAATGCCTCGTCCACACTGTGCAATCAACTGTTTGGAAACTTTACAAATCTGGAAAGGAATTAAAGCGCTTTTAAAGGTTGCCGTTTAAAAGTGGAAAGCTTTCATCAAATGTTTATTTAAAATATTCTGCTTCGTGGATTATTTTAATGAAACAATGGATTCATTAGTCTTTTTTTAATGAGTTAGAATGAAGACAACTTAAAAATAAAAATCTGCATTGGTTCCTGTTCGATTCCGCCAAAGTGATTTTGCGTGAATAACATTGTATGTCTTTGTAGCTGGTATATTTTCTTTAGGCATTTTTAAAACAGTTTAAAATGTTAAAATATCGGAATCAGAACTGTATTTTCAAAACAGTTCAAAATATTAAAATATCGAAATTAGAACTATCTTTTCAAAGCAGTTCAAACTATTAAAATATCGAAATTAGAACCGTCCTTTCAAAATAGTTCAAAATATTAAAATATCGAAATTAGAACCATAATATTTAAAAAAAAATCTGATGTGGACAGCACATGACTTTCCTTATATAATGCAATGAATTTACTGCTTTTACAGTAAAAAAAATCTGATGTGGGCAGCACATGACATTCCTTATATAATGCGATGAATTTACCACTTTTACAGTTAAAAAAAATGTTATTCTTATAGTAGATACTTATATTCTTTCCAAGATATTGAATTTTCTTCAATAAGTCGTCATTTTCATTGATTTAGGGTCCATTTTATTCATTTGGGAAGATTTTCGTTAATTTGGCAACATTTAAAAATATCGCCAAGTTGGCGACATTCCGCTAAATTCGTCACCAAAATCTCGCCAAGCGTTATGGACGGAGAAATAAGTTATTCTTATGGCAAATAAATGACTATTGGCGTTCAATTACAAAAGTATTACTCAAAATATCTTTTCTCATGAATGGAACGAGCTAGATCCACGAGAGTGGTGTCACCAAATTTATCTCATCAAATTTATCGCATGATATTACATATGAAAAGAAAACACGTTTTTCGGCAGGTAATATTTTTTTTAATATATGGGATTTTTTGATAAATTTATTTGAAAAATCGACCATATCTCAAGAACAGTTCAAGCTAGCGTTCTAAAATTTATGCCAATCGTTTTCCAAGGAAAAGTTACATAAGAAATGTCTATTTTCGTAACTTTATTAAAGGTTTTTATTTTTTGATGATTTTTTTCAAAACTGCACTCGAAAATTTAGGGGGTTCTGAACATTCGATTCTCTTTAAAAGCAATAGGCTTCCAGTATTCACGAAATGTAATTTTTGTACCAAAATCGCTCCATTCGTTCGTGAGATATCGTCTCCACAGGCTCACTGACACACACACACACATACTCTCAGACATATTCACACACACACACACAGACATCACCTCAAAAATGTTCGATTCGTGACCAGGGTTGCTTGAAACGTACTCTCCCCTTCGAAAACTCGAATTCGAATTTCGATCCCGTCAAACTGGATCGAAAATTCGAATTTGAGTTTTCGACGGGAGAGCACGTTTCAAGCATTCCTGATCACGAATCGAACATTTTTAAGGTTATGTCTGTGTGAAAGTATGGGTGTGTGTTAGTGTGTCTGTGGGGATGATATCTCACGAACGAATAGAGCGATTCGAATGAAATTTGGTACAAAAATTACAATCCGCGAATACTAGAAGCCTATTGTTTTTAAACACAATCGAATGTTCAGAACCCCCCCTAAATTTTCGAGTGAAATTTTGAAAAAATCATCAAAAAATCAAAACCTTTCATAAAGTTACGCAAATAGACATTTCTCATGTAATGTTTCCTTAGAAAATGATTGACATAAACTTTAGAACGCTAGTATGAACCGTTCTCGAGATATTGCACATATTTCAAATAAATTTATCAAAAAATCACATTAATTAAAAAGAAATATTAATTGTTGAGAAACATGTTCACTTTTCATATGTAATATCATGCGATAAATTTGGTGACATCATTCTCATGAATATAGCGCGTTCCATTCATGAGAAAAGATACTTTGAGTAATACTTTTGTATTTGAACGTCAATAGTATTTTATCAGCCATAAGAATAATTTATTTCTCCGTCCATAACGCTTGGCGAGATTTTGGCGACGGATTTGGCGGAATGTCGCCAACTTGGGGACTTTTTAAATGTTGCCAAATTAATCAAAATCTCGCCAAATGGATAAAAATGACGCTAAATCAATGAAAATGACGACTAATTGATGAAAATTCAATATCTTGGAAAGAATATAAGTATCTATAATAAGAATAACCTATTTTTACTTTCCCTGCAATACATGGTAATGTATTGCAGGGAAAGTATTGGAATCATGTCGAAAATCGCAACTCGAGTTTTCGACGGATCTACACGTTTCGAGACTTCTAGAATACGAAAAAACTATTTTTAGCGTGACGTCTGTGTGTGTGTCTGTCTGTGTGTCTGGAGCAATGTAGGTATCCACTCTAACCATAAAATTGGGTAGGTAAGTCACTTGGATGTGACCCTGGTGCTGATTAGTTTTTGATACGATTCGTAAAAACAGAACCCGCCTTTTTTTGCGAAATGGCCCGTAAAAATTTCATTTATCCGCTCTAGCTACAATACTATTTTACCAAATTTCACAAAATTTGGTAGATAAGTTACTTGTTGGATACTTTGGTGCTTATTAGAATTTGGTACGATTCGGAAAAGAAGAATTCGCCTTTTTTTACGAAATGACCCGCAAAAATTTTATGTGTCCACCCTAGCTAAAATACTAATTGATCAAATGTTACAATATTTGGTAAATAAGTTACTTGTGGGACACTCTGGTGCTGATTCGATTTTGGTACGATTCGGAAATAACAACCTGTCTTTTTTTGCGAAATGGCCCGAAAAAATCGTCAAAATCTAAAAAAAAAAAAAAAAGCCTACGTATGCTGAAATGTATCAATTAAATTCTTGTTTTATACGCAATTTTTGACGAGGAAAAAAATATAACACACTTATTATACTTTAGGACTAACCGTTTTCGAGGTATTTGAGATTTCTTGCATTTTTGTTACGCTGCTATCGGAAAAATGTCCAATTACCAAATAAAAACAAAAATTGAATTAAAAATGCAAATTTAGTGTTATTTGGTGCAATTAAACTCAATCTAATGAATTATTAAAGAAATAAAGAAAATATGAATTTAAGTCTGCAGTGAAAGTCATGGTCTGCCCACATCAAATTTTTTTTTAGTGTAAAAGTAGTAAATTCATTGCATTATGCAAGGAAAATCATGTGCTGCCCATATCAGATTTTTTAAAAATATTTTTATTACAACAATATAGCTAATGGGGACGATGGGCGTTAAAATTCACCCTTTCAATTTTTCATCAAATGTTTTGAAAATATATTTAATTCACCATACCAAATATAAAAAAAAATAAGATTTTAAAATGCACCTTGCATTTTCAATTTTTTTTCTCCAGATTACATATTATATTAATTTAACAGCAGTGAACAAATGTATGCAGTTCTTTCTGAATCCATCTTCAGGTTATTTAAAAATATATATATGATTCTGGAGTGGCAGTCGATCTTCATGAAAATATTACCTATATCGAAAATTTACTACACGTTTGTCACTTGAGGAATCGGGATTAACAAATGCATGCGCAATTTTGTTAGAAAATATATGTTCTACACATTTTTATGAAATTATGAGTAAAATTAGAAGGTATGGAACATTTCAAAGCTATAAAATTCTCAAAAATCTCATTTTGAGAAAAACGCATTTAATGTACACTTTTCAAAGCAATTTTTGGTGAATTATAAACTTCACTTGCTCCATAATTGTGAAAGTAAACATTCGATTTAGATGCGGTGTGTTTCAATCGGTGCAAGTTAATATGTATAACAATATTCTGCAAAAAAATTTATTTTTTGCATAATTTTGCCGACTTTTGCATTTTGAACGTCCATTATAATTGCTCTGAATGGCAATTATTATACAGCTTTTTATTGCAATCTGAATTTATTGTAGGAATTCAGAACAACGTCATTTGCGCTATAGGAGTAGCAAAAAATACTTTAAAATTAAGACACGATTGAACGAAAGAAAAAGAAAAAAAAAATGAAAAAAGAAAAACTGCACCTAGATAAACAGAGGAATTTTATCATTCAACTTTTAATTTTTATATTTTTCATCTGTGAATTATTTATGTTATAAGTCTGTATGTTGTTCTGTGAAAAATTAATTTAAATGTATATAGAAATTAATATGGCAACTTCTGAAGAGTCACAGTAGTACGAAATCTAAGTGTTCCGTAGAATACAAGATAAAAAAAAAGTGTATACCATGAGAAAAAATATTGAGAATCGCTATCACCATCATTAAAAGATAACACAACATAGCAGAAATTTAATTTTTTTTTTTCAATAAAGTATAAAAATAAAATACTTCACATAGATGTTTTAGTTTATTTATTTTTGATTAATTGAACAAAATAAAATATATTCTTCACTTCCAAATAATCCAGTTCCAAATTTCAGTTCCAAAATAATCTAGTGCTGCCATCTTGTGGATAACTTTAAGACTAGTTAAGTGGGGACCTAAAAACGCCATTATTTATCAATGCATTTATTCTTTGAATCAGGACAGACCAGAATCTATAATTTTTATGTTCGGCCCTATTTGTATGACCCATTCCTGACATTACTATACGTGAATATTTCTGAAATCACTTGGGGTTAAAGAATGTTTCATTGCAAATAGTTTCTGCACATATAACAGAAGATTGTTTTATTTTTATAATTTTTACTACTCCTATTTGCATGGAAGTAAATTATGTTAGGACGCTCCCCCTCCCCCCTCTAAAATGAAAATACTCCTATCTCTTTCAGAGATTATGTTTTTACAGTGTACGTATGTATAAGTTCAATTTGTAAAATTTTGCTTTATTACTTTTTAATTTATTTTTAATTTGTACATTGTCCCATATTATCTAATATGCACTCACTAGCTTTTTACTTTCCTTATATACATAATGTATACGGAAAGTATTGTGACGGGGTCGAAAATTCGAATTCGAGTTTTCGACGGGAGAGCACGTTTCAAGCATCCCTGATCACGAATCAAACATTTTTGAAGTGATGTCTGTGTGTGTGTGAAAGTATGTGTGTGTGTGTGAAAGTATGTGTGTGTGTGTGTGAAAGTATGTGTGTGTCAGTGAGTCTGTGGAGACAATAACTAACAAATGGACCGATTCCAACCAAATTTGGTACAAAAATCACAATCCGTAAACACTGGAAGCCTATTGTTTTTATTCGCAATCGAATGTTCAGAACCCCCCTAAATTTTTGAATGAAATTTTGAAAAAATCGTCAAAAAATCAAAACCACTAATAAAGTTACGCAAATAGACATTTCTTATGTAATTTTTCATTAGAAAACAATTGGCATAAATTTTAAAACGCTAGCATGAACCGTTCTCGAGATATTGCACATTTTTCAAAAAAAATTATCAAAAAGTCATATAGAATAAAAAAACAAATATTTTCTATTGAGAACCATGTTCACTTTTCATATGTAATACCATACGATAAATTGGGTGACATCATTCTCGTGGATCTAGCTCGTTCCATTCATGAAAAAAGATACTTTGAGTAATACGTTTGTATTTGAACGCCAATAGTCATTTGTCTGCTGTAAGAAAAACTTTCTTCGTCCATAACGCTTGGTGAGATTTTGGTGAATGGATGAAAATGACGCTAAATCAATGAAAGTGACGACTAATTGTCGAAAATTCAGTATCTTGGAAAGAATATAAGTATCTACTATAAGAAAAACCTATTTTTTTTTACTGTAAAAGTAGTAAATTCATTACATTATATAAGGAAAGTCATGTGTTGCCCACATCAGATTTTTTTTTATTACATTGCATTGTCATATATATTTTGATATGCAAATTGTTTTAACTATGTGTGTGAAAAATGAGACTGGACTCATTTTTCTGGTCCTTGAATAAAGACATAGCTCGGATGAAAAAGTAGATTTAAACAGGTTTCAGGATTTTGCTTTATTGTATAGGACATTGGAATGACAGAGAATTTTTTTAAGGGCATTTGTATTCTAATATAGTTCAATTAAACCCGCATATAACGAATAGGACGTGACTGAAAGGTTTTTCGCTATTTCTACACTTAATACTATTGGCGTGTATTGTGTTGCGTGAAGAGGAAAATCTCAAATGTTTCATTTCCCCTAAATTAACCTATGGGAAAATAGCTCCTAATTTTTAGTTTGTTCAGTTTTTAGAATTTTCTCCCGATGTTTTTTGTCGAGCATAGATGCTAAAAATAGGAATGGTTGTGCTTTGTTTTAAAGTCGGTAAAATAATTAGAAGCATTTTTAATATGTATCGAAGAGTAATACATTCATTTTAATATTAAAAATGCTTTAATTTTTTTTATGTTATCGAATTTTTAAAAAAAGCACAAATATTCCTATTCTCAACATCTATATGCTCGGCAAAAGGTATCGGGTGAAAATTCTACGACCTGAACGAACTAGAAGTTAGGAAATATATTGCATAGGTAAACATGAGGAAAATGAAACAAATAGTTGGAGGGAGGACCCGTCCGCAGGGGAGGGGGGCAGCCAGTAGGATGGATCCCGGCACCCATACTTTTTAGGGGAAGGGAAAACAGGAAAAACTCATAAGGAGGGAAAAATTAAATATGGAGGAGGCCCATGAACCATTTGAATAAGGAGCCCACAATTTGTACGGGCATCTGTTTTTCACTAAACACTGTTATATCAAATGATTCACTGTCGACGAGTTAATTATAGGCGAGTTCGTTATAAGTTCATTATAGATTGAACACATATTTGCACACTTTACAGTTTAAGCCATTTTATTACAAAATCTAGTTGAAATGTTAAAACATCTTTGCCGAGTTCGTGTTCCCGCCTTCCTCAATTTTCGGATAGGGACGCTGCAATGTCTTTTATTCGATCGGGCGTGGTCTTTTTATTATAAATAGACCTAATGTTCCCACTTATTGACTTTTCCTTAAGTTATTGGGGTACTTAAGCTCTTTCCTAAGAACCTGTATATTAACAACATCTGGAGTGGTATAATATCAGTGCCTAGGAACCTATATATAAGTGCAAAGAGCAGCATACTATATTAGAGTCGAAGGTGGTATATAGTATATAAATGCATAAGGACGACACGTAAATTTGTGCCCAGGGGAAGCATAATCCCTGTCCCGAGGTAGGAGAGAGAGGCAACGTGGTGATGCATTCAGTGTACATGGGTAGCAGTTCAGAATCCATTTTGAATTTCAAGCCCGGTCAAGGATCAGACTCACTCAGTGATCAGTTTTGACACAGGAAAAATTCCACAAAGAGTAAAAATCTGTCATTATGAATTGCAGTGCAAAAATGTTTTTATTAAAAAAATATATATATATACATATAAATAAATGAAATTAAAAATGATCACATATGTTTCAAGTGCAGAAAATAGTGTTGTAAATCGTCTTGCTGAAAATGAAGCTATAACTTCATATACAAGTATGTTATGTAATTTTTTTATAAGGCTTGTGTTAAACTCAGTGCGGTGTTCAAGTAACAAACTTCATCCCTTTTTACTTTCCTTATATACATAATGTATAAGGAACGTATTGTAACAGGGTCGAAAATTTGAATTCGAGTTTTCGACGAGAGAGCACGTTTCAAGCATCCCTGATCACGAATCAAACATTTTTGAAGTGATGTCTGTGTGTGTGTGTGTGTCAGTGGGTCTGTGGAGATTATAACTGACGAACGAATGGACCGATTCGAACCAAATTTGGTACAAAAATCACAATTCGTAAACACTGGAAGCCTATTGTTTTTATACGCATTCGAATGTTCAGAACCCCCCTAAATTTTAGAATGAAATTTTTAAAAAATCGTCAAAAAATCAAAATCGCTAATAATGTTACGCAAATAGACATTTCTTATGTAATTTTTCATTAGAAAGCGATTGGCATAAATTTTAGAACGCTAACATGAATCGTTCTCGAGATATTGTATATTTTTCAAAAAAAATATCAAAAAGTCATATAAAATGAAAATAAAATGTCCTATTGAGAAATTTGTTCACTTTTCATATGTAATACCATGCGATACATTGGGTGACATCATTTTCGTAGATCTAGCTCGTTCCATTCATGAAAAAAGATACTTTGAGTAATACTTTTGTATTTGAACGCCAATAGTCATTTTTCTGTTGTAAGAACAACTTATTTCTTCGTCCATAACGCTTGGCGAAATTTTGGCGACGAATTTTGCGGAATGTCGCCAACTTGGCGACTTTTTGAAATGTTGCCAAATTAACGAAAATCTCGCAAAATGGATAAAAATGACGCTAAATCAATGAAAATGACGACTAATTGTCGAAAATTCAATATCTTAGAAATAATATTAGTATCTACTATAAGAAAAACCTATTTTTTTACTGTAAAAGTAGTAAATTCATTACATCATATAAGGAAAGTCATGTGTTGCCCACATCAGATTTTTTTTTATTCTTATCACAGATCCTGGAATATGGATTTCTATATAGAAAAAACAATTCTAGAATTATATGCAACTAGGTTTTAAAGACTGCAAATTAATATTCATATGAGGCGATAAATATATTAATATATGGTGTGGCAGACGCACTATCACATATGAAACAAAAAATATAAGTAAATGATGCGTTAATTACATTAGTAAAAAGCAACAAATATATACTTATGGAGGTGAAAGTAAGGAGTTAAAACTTCATATTTAGAAAAACGTCAATAACGTTTGAGACAATCATTCAGGTGGCGCTGGGATAAAATAAGTAATCCTACATTGTATATATTTTTATGGTAAAAGGTCTAAAATATTTATTTAAACTGTCAATTGTGCAGGAAAAAATTAGTAATGCCATGCATATTAGAACTGAAACAATAAAGAATATTCCTACGTATTTAAAATTATTTTACCTTTCTATTTATTTTTATCTCCATATATTCTATACCGTGTCCTACAACCATGAAAAAAATACTGATTAATTATACTCATCATTAAGGAACCTTAATTTAAAAATAATCAAACATACATATACTGAATACTACGCCTTCCTGTTTTGTCAACTAACACTAGCGACTACTTTACTAATATGTAGTAACGACACCTAGATATAATTTTCAAGCATTACGGCATTTTCATGCGTTTTATTCGCAATTTTACCTACTTCTCTCTAACTCCATGTATATGCTATTATTTAGAAAAGTGTATTAATTATCCAGCTAATTTTCTAGTTGTTAGCTCCGTTCAACCCCCAGACAGCCTGAAACTAAAATTTCAGCCTGTCTGTGGGCTTGCCTCTTGATAGGGTTCATAAGATCCCTTTGCAGGTATTATGAGGAGTTGTTTATCCTCATTGCAATGTCGTCTGCTTGATCAATATAATCTTTGCACACCTTGGAAGGTCGGGAGATAAGCAAAACTCGCGGCTGTCTGGAACCGTCATTTTCTATTTATATCCGATGGCAGAAGGAACGTCTTCTCCCAATCCCCCGGTTTTCAACTTCGTTTTTTGGACAGAATCCCGGCGATTCATCTGCACGTGCTGGTTGGATCCCCGTTCCGAGAGGTTGCTATGTGTTTGTAATGGGCTTTTCAGTAGAGGATTCCCAAGCTACCTGGGAATTATCATTAAAAAAAAAAAACAGACATTCCTCTGAAAATGATCAGGGAAAAGCGCCATTTTTTTTTTTTGCAAAACTTGAAAAAGTCTGGGACATTCTTGGCATTTTGACAGTATATAATTCAAGGGATTTTTAACGCATTCGAATTAGGTATTTACCCTGTATTTGAATGCCAAAAAAGAACAAAGGTAATAGGAAATTTGATGAATGATATTTTTTCAGTGAATTCCAGTCTAATTGAATAAAGTAAATTGAATTACTCGACATACAAAGACAGATGATGCCCAAGTTGTAAAACTCACCGTTAAAGGATGATTCTCAAGTTTCGACTCAAGCTATCCTAATGCAGCCATCAGCATCAGTGGACTGGTTTTCTGACGTTTCTCAGTACCCTATGGCACATGCAGATGACTACACTGGTAGTAAGAGAAAAACTTGCTATGGGCCTCAATTTCGTGAACTATGATGATGGATGACATAGAGGTTCACAATGGCAGCCGGTTTCAAATTTATAGAATACAAGAAGGAATGACCCGTCGTTGCCCGAGTCCTAAAAAAACGCCTGTCACGTCAGTTATACAGATGCAGATAACACCACTCAGTTTTCGAATCGCCTTTTTTGAACCAAAATCATTCCAGTGCTTCGTTTTTTTTACAGTGCGCAACCTTGCCAATTGTACAACTCCCTAAATAAAATCCTTTGACTCTTTCTAAATAAACTTGCTAAAAATACTTGAAATCGCAAAAAGGAAAAGAACTCAAACTTTAGTCCGATGCTTGGGATTATTAATAAGCGGCCGCCTGCCAGTGAAAATTGCGTGTTGATCAGAACAACTTGGGCTGAGATATATCAAACCGCAGGTCATAAAACGGTAAAATTTAAGAAAATTAAATTTTATCTCAGTGAGTTTTCGTCAGAATTTTGCCGTATTTTAGTTCAATGGTCATAATAATAATATAATACCAAATCAAAAAAAAATTAGAACGGAGTCTTGGAAAATCAATAAATTAAATTCCCTTCATTTGAAAATAGCTGTTTTTCGTTTAGACTAATGTCTGTCATGTAATCAAAGCACCTGTTTTCGTAACCCTTGGATTCGGAAATCGTCTGTCCGAAATTTAACGCATTCTAAAGCAGAAAATTCAACGGATTTTCAGCTTTAAATGTTCATAAACTAATTCGAATTTCAAAAAATTTCGTCCAACCATTCTTTAAGGGACCTGGAGTACCTCTGTACCGAATTTTGCCGCTTCCCGAAGCTTTGATTTTCCGCTACAGACGACACAGATGCACAGACACACAGACAGAAACATGCTTTATTATATAAGAATACTAAAACGAAATACTCGGAGTTGCTCGGGTTCTATATAAGCGTCCACTACGTATAAATGCTTAAATAATCGCCCACTGTTTAAATGATGTATTTGAAAACAATTTGAAATGTCTGCGATTCAAAAATTGCACGCACTCTCCACAAAGCAGAAAATATTAGAATCACGATTGACCGCATATTCAACACACCGCTCATGAAAATGCGAAAGGAAGTAAATGGCGATGATCCCGCTGATACTAGGCACAGCTCCGTGGGGAGTAACTTCAGTGGTAGAACAGCTCCCCCCCCCCCCCCCCCCGAAAAAAAAAAGCACGGTTCCTCGGTCCTTCGGGAAGGGGGCTTCAATTGATAGAAAGAGTCTGAAATGCGTTTGGTTCATTCAAAAAATCTATGACACGGCTTGGTTAAAAAATGTATAATTAATCAACTGATGGGTTTATGAAAATATTTTTTTCTGGAGCAGTGTGTGATATATTTAGGAGCTGCTGTTAAAATATGAACGTTAGAGGAATCGTTAATTTTAATATATCGTAATATAAAAATCGGAGGGGTTTAAAATGCACGAAAAGTATATACAATTTTTTAAAAATTTATTAAAATTTGTCCATTCATCGTATGGATTCCATTCAAAGTTATATATATATATATATATTTCTTTTTTTTTGCTTCTGTGGTGGTATTGATGTTACTTGAGTTTTTATTGTTGCATTTTTCTAATATATATATATATATGTGTATATATATATATATATATATATATATATATATATATATATATATATATATATATATATATATATATATATATATATATATATATATATATATATATTGAAAGATTTTAATCGAAAACTATGCATAAACTACTGTATGTACAAAAAACCCCATCTCTAGCATATCTGTTACAAATGAGTAACTATAGACCAAGACTAAGGATAAAGATAGAAGGTAACATATCACTACAGTGGAAAGGGGGATGAGAAGAATATTAGGATGCAAAAATCACAATTAAATGTATATAAATATAAATAAAAATAAAAAGAAAACACGGCAAAAATGAGAAAAGGCAATAATAATTAGCTCAAGATAAAAGATTAAGACATAGAGAACAATCAATTGAAACTACACAAAAAATGGCGGTTAGTTCGAAATTGCATTCTCATCAGGACAGCCATACAATTCGAATTAAAACCGATAGAATAGCCAGTTTCTGACAATGGCGATAGTATTTAACTATAGACACCATTGGAACTGTCTACTGGCTAGTGAAAGGAGAAAAATAAATCAATTGAATTACAAATCAGAAAAATAATACCTCCTCGAACAGAAATATGAACTCGCATTGTTACCACGTGTAAGTTGAACAAGCGACTGAGCATTTCACCTCACTTCGTCAATGCGAGTGGGCACCGGAATGAATACATTTGAACGATACATAATATGTATGGAGACTTTCAAAAATAGTAATCAGTATAGGACTCAGGACAAGTGGAAAATAGTCATTCGAAAATAGTAAACAGTATTAGACTCAGGCCAAGTGGTAAGTTAGGTGATAAGACGGGGTGAATTCTCAAAAATGAGTTATCCAATCAAAGATAAAAAATGCATGTGTAAAATTATTACGTGGTATATTTGAAATTATTAATAATATTATTTACAAATACTTCCGGATATTGGTAATTTTGACAAATGCGTTTAAGATTATTGATGTGGAGAAAGTGAAACCGAGGATCAGAAAGTCGATGTATTCGAAATAGCTGGTTTAAAATGATGTTTCTAAACAATTGAATAGAATTACAAGATTGATATGATAGCAGCTTTATGATAGTGAAGTTATAAGAATCTTTTTTATCATATAGATTGGTGATTATATATATATATATAAAAATTGAAAGATTTTAATCGAAAATTATGCATAAACTACTGTATGTACAAATATATGTATGTACTGTATATATATATATATATATATATATATGTATTAAAGTTAACTAAAGGAATTTAAAGTGGAATTAGAAGAGACATAGTGTAACACCCAATACCAAACAAAAGAATCGAATTGATTACTAGATAAAAAAAATCTGATGTGGGCAACACATGACTTTCCTTATATAATGCAATAAATTTGCTACTTTTACAGTTAAAAAAAAATGTTATTCTTATAGTAGATACCTTTATTCTTTCTAAGTTATTGAATTTTCTTCAATTAGTCGTCATTTTCATTGATTTGGCGTCATTTTTATCCATTTGGCGAGATTTTTGTTAATTTGACAACAATTAAAAATGTTGCCAAGTTGGCGACATTCCGCCAAATTCGTCGCCAAAATCGCACCAAGCTTTATGGACGGAGAAATAAGTTATTCTTACAGCAGATAAATGACTATTCGCGTTCAAATACAAAAGTATTACTCAAAGTATCTTTTTTAATGAATGGAACGAGCTAGATACACGAGAATAATGTCACCAAATTTATCGCATGGTATTACATATGAAAAGTGAACATGTTTCTCAATAGGAAATATTTTTATTTTATTTTATATAACTTTTTGATAATTTTTTTTTTAGATGTGCAATATCTCGAGAACGGTTCATGTTAGCGTTCTAAAATTTATATCAATCGTTTTCTAAGGAAAAATTACATAAGAAATGTCTATTTGTGTAACTTTATTAGCGGTTTTGATTTTTTGACGATTTTTTCAAAATTTCACTCGAAAATTTAGGGGGGTTCTGAATATTCAATTGCGTATAAAAACATTAGACTTCCAGTGTTTACGAATTGTGATTTTTGTTCCAAATTTCGTTCGAATCGGTCCATTCGTTCGTCAGTTATCGTCTCCACAGGCTCACTGACACACACACACACACACACGCACATACTTTCACACACATACACACACATCACTTCAAAAATGTTTGATTTGTGATCAGGGATGCTTGAAACGTGCTCTTCCGTCGAAAACTCGAATTCGAATTTTCGACCCCGTCACAATACTTTCCTTATACGTTATGTATATAAGGAAAGTAACAAGAAAGATCAATCATGCATAAAGGTTTAAACATGGTTGAAAAATTTGAGTTTTCGACGGGAGAGCACGTTTCAAGCATCCCTGATCACGAATCGAACATTTTTGAGCTGATGTCTGTGTGTGCGTCAGTGAGTATGTGGAGGTGATATCTCACGAACGAATGGAGCGATTCGAATGAAATTTGGTACAAAAATTACAATCCGTGCATACTGGAAGCCTATTGTTTTTAAACATAATTGAATGTTCAGAACCCTCAAATTTTTGAACGAAATTTTAAAAAAATCATCAAAAAATCAAAATCTTTAATAAAGTTAGTCAAATAGTCATTTTTTATATAACTTTTCCTTAGAAAACGATTGACATAAGCTTTAGAACGCTAGCGTGAACTGTTCTCGAGATATTGCACATTTTTCAAATACATTTATCAAAAAATCCCATAAATTAAAAAAAAAATATTAACTGTTGAGAAACATGTTCACTTTTCATATGCAATATCATACGATAAATTTGGTGACATTATTCTTGTGGATCTATCTCATTCCATTCATGAGAAAAGATACTTTGAGTGATACTTTTGTATTTGAATGCCAATAGTCCTTTATCTGCTATAAGAATAACTTATTTTTCCGTCCATAACGCTTGGCGGGATTTTAGCGACGAATTTAGCGGAATGTTGCTAGTTTAGCGACATTTTTAAATGTTGAAATTAACGAAAACCTCGCCAAATGGATAAAAATGACGCTAAATCAATGAAAATGACAATTCATTGACGAAAATTCAATATCTTGGAAAGAATATAAGTATCTACTATAAGAATAACCTGTTTTTTTTTTTTATTGTAAAAGTAGTAAGTTCATTGCATTATATAAGGAAAGTCATGTGCTGTCCACATTAGATTTTTTAGAGATAGCGTTGGCTATATTTCTTAAACCGTATTTAATAATCATATTTATTTTATTAGCTCTACTGAAAATTTCATTAAACTTCTTTTTAATACTAAATTTTTTCCAAATTGCACTTTCCACAGTTTTGATGTTGTATCTTTGTTTCTTAGTATTCCCGTTAATAATGCTAATAATATTATAGCCAAAAACCTTCTAAGTTAAAATTGTAGTATCCCCTCTATCGACGTAATAATTTCTGTATTAAACATAGTAGCAGAAACTAATTACTTTGGTTTCCGTGATAGTATTTATTTGCAAACTGCTAGTAATGGGCAGCACCTTATCTGGCATTCTAGCTGAAGCTGTTTTGCAGGAGCTCGAGAACTAGGTTTTGCCTTTCTCAAATCTTAAACCTAATCTTTGGTGCCGTTATGTCGATGATGTGTTTATTATTTGGGATCATAATTTAAGTGACCTCCTTGATCTTTTGGATAGAATTAATGATTTTTACCCCTCTATTAATTTTACCGTTGAGCATGAGTCTAATTTTTCTTTACCGTTCCTGGATGTTCTTGTTTCCCGTAACTCTCTTAGTTTTCATATCTCTATTTTTCGTAAACCTACTTTTACTAATCCTTGTATTTCTGCTAACTCATATCATCCAATTTCTTCTAAAAAGCCTCTTTTAACACTTATTTTAATCGTGCCTTTAACGTTTGCTCTTCTATATCGACTTTAACTACTAAAATTAACTTTACCTTTAACCTTGGTCATGAGGACGATTATTCTTTTGAGTTTATTTATAAAATATTTGGCCATATTCGCCGTCATTTTATTCAACTTAATACTAACCTTATTCCTGTTGCCGACCTTATGCCGTATAAGTCTAGTCTTCCGTTTCATCCGACGATTTTTCGTCCTCTTACTTAATTTTGCCATGAATTTAAGTTTAAACCCGCTCATTTGACTGTTACTACGTTATTTAATCGCATTCGTACAGATAAATATAAGGATAAAAATAACTTTAAATGCCAGGCTGGGGTGGGCGTTGTCCCCCTGTTATCTCCTGATAAAAACTTTTATATTGGTAGTACTAAACGAACTGTCGGTATCCGCTTAGCTGAACATGCTAGTGATGTTAAAAATAGCAAACTATCTACGGCTCTTGCCCAGTATGTTATTAATTGATAATTTTCTTCCCTTGTTTGGAAAAGTTTCCCTTTAATCAGTTGTAATAACCCACGTAACATTTTACTTTATGAATCCCTGTTTATTTATCTGTACCGTGATTCTATTTGTAATTTTGATCCTGCTCAGACTAAGTTATGCTTGGCGACTCGTTCTCGACTTCATGCGTGTCAAACCTTTACATAGTTTTCTGTGACTTTACCTTTTAATGTAATTTATACTTCAACGATATACTTTTGGGTCATGAACCTTCTTCCATTTTATATTTCTATTTAATAATTATTTAAATCTTAAATTCCTTGTTTATAAAATAATACAATGCAATTATTGTAAAAACGTAAATTAAAAATATATAAAATTTGTATGCCGATTTGGCATATATGTAGACATTTGTTGGCACTGTATTTTTCATTTCGCCACTGATGAAGGGCATGGTGATGCCCGAAACCGCGTTGGCTTTGTTTGCACGAACCTACAGGGTTGATTTGTTCCGGCGCCATTCTAAAGAACCTTACTGCCCCAACCGGGAATCGAACCCTGGATCTCCGATGGCCAGCCGACGCTCTACCGTTGAGCTACTGGGACGAAATTACAAGCTGTTATCGCCAAAGTGGACTCTGCACTGTTCTTGCTTCGTTTATGTCATTTGTTTTCTAATAAAAACTACATCAGACATGATTATTCATGTAACATTATTGGATATTCTGATATTTTTTTAGGATTTTTTAAAAATATCATTCAGAAATCGGTGGGGGGGGGGGGGGGGGGAGAGGGGATTCAAACATTCGATTATGCTTAAAATCAATAGGCTTCCAGTATTCACCGCTTGTAATAATCGTACGAAATTTCGTTCGAAACGCTCCATTTGTTCGTGAGTTATCGCATCCACAGTCTCACGGGCACACACATTAACACCACCTCAGAAACGTTCTATTTGAGTTCAAGGATGCTTGACACGTGCTCTTCTGTCAAAAACTCGAAGTGGAATTTTCGATCCCGTCACATTACTTTACCTATACATTATACTATATATATGAGGAAAATAATTAGTAAATTTTTTTTATATACACTACAATTTGTTATATAACATTTTCGGCATTATTTCTGGATACTACCGTAATGCATCTTTAATAAAGATGTAACATTTCATTGAAATTAAACTTTAGCCTCTCTCCTTTTGAGTACTGCTTGCTAGATGTTCACAGAATTAATTCTTACCAAGAAGTAAAAAAGAAAACATCGAAATGATTGTCTTCCTTCCTTTCTTTCTCAGGGAGCAGCCATTCCCTCGGAGGGCTGCCAACAGAGCAACAGGATGTCCTTCGTGAAATCCTCTGTCAAGAGTGCAACGTTCAAGCACACAGACGGTAATGGGCGACATCTGTTTCATGGTTTCGTTTTCAATGTCAAAAGAGACTTATTGAGAAAGGGTTTATGAAATAGCTCTTAATTTCTGAAATAGTGAATGAAATGTTTTTCTCGAAGGATCAGGTGTAGTAAAACCATTTTAACGAACACTCTCGAATAGCGTTCACCTCCGTATAACCGACACCTTTAAAGTGTCCATTAATAAAGCAGGGAAGAGTGGGGGCAGTGGTCGGAAGTAGCCAAACTACAATAGTCACTACTTTTTCTCGTAGACTGCAGTGTAACGCGCTACTTTAAAAAATAAGTAGTGTTGCGAGTAGCGCGATGCAATAACTCACTAGTTTGGATAGAGTTTGAACGCTACTTTTAACATTACTTCAGTGCATAAGCAAGGTGCCATTCTACATATCATCTGATCACCCTTTCTTCATTTGCATGAAATTTAGTGTTCTGCGCAACTATGTATGATGAATGGCTGCAGGGTTAGGAAGCCCATTGCCTCATGTGGTTGATTTTTTATATGGATATATTTAGATGTGTTATTTCCCAAAAGCTCCTGTTTATCTGATTGCGATTTTGAGATGCAGATTTTACTAAAAATGAACAAACATGTTTTTAAATAAATAGTTTTTACTTTTATTTTATTTTATACTTTTAATAAATAAAATGGATACGCGTCAACTTTAATTAACTTTTAAAATCAAAGACAACCAAAAATAGGTCTTAAAGTCCTTTAATAAAATAGGTTTTAAGATAGGTCCTTTTTAAAATAGATTTTCCCTACCTGATGAGGTACCGTATGACAATGCCTTCGATGGATAAAACCTAGTAATTTTCAACTTTTCTTAGACACGTTTTTAGTTGTAGTGCCCAATTTAGATAACAAACACAACAGACTCATAATTTAAGCATAAACATTTTTATATAATACCCATATATTGAACATACCGTAAAAAATCTAATGTGGGCAGCACATGACTTTCCTTATATAATGCAATGAATTTACTATGTATACAATCAAAAAATAATGTATAAGATCCACGGTACTGTGTTTTTATCGTTGTTTTAATTGTGCATTTGGCGATTTTCCAGATGACAATATGTAAAACAATTTCAGAGTACTCAATTTATATTTCGGGCAACTCTAAATGGAGTGAAATATGCATTAAACTTACATAAATGAAATACTTGTGGTCAAGAGCTGGGCTTGTTTTGAACTCTCCCACTTAGTTGTAGCTTTAGAAATTATAAATATCTTTCTCTTGAATGTGGTCATCGTTTATGTCTGCCTCCAAAGGCATTCTTCATTGTCGTGGCTGCACTCATTAGATTTTCATAGTAAGTTCATAAAGACAAGGATATCAATCATGGGCCGGAGTAGCCTTTCGTGCTCGTAAGTTTATCTCATATTTGCCATCAGCTATGAGATAGTGATTAAACAACAGAACAAATGGGCCTCTATGAACCGGGCACTAGACTGAGAAGCCTTTTGAACTCATGTCCGACAACTCAGACCCTCAAACATTTGTCCAGCACAGAGAGGCAATATTTGCCACATCATTTCTGAAGAAAAAGCCGAGTGGCCGACACGAAACCTGACCACACTTGCAGACAATTCTATTACCTACTTACATTTTTTTTTACTTTACTTACGCTGTATGCGCTAAACTCGCGCTATCTTAGGAACTATGCGATTGGTTATCATTGTTCGTAGAGTAGCTCTTATAGGTTATGTAATGCTAAAGCCTATGTAAATGCTAAAATCAAGGAGTGCAGTCTTGGTTACTCCCTCTCTAGCAACTTGGTCCCATCTGCGAGTTCTGTTCAAGATGCATGTTTTGTGGAAGTAAGTTTTGCACATTATTTTCTGAAGTTGACAGCAAAATAATTGGCTTATTAATAGAACTGGTCAAGTTATCGTGAATGGAGTAGAATTCGAGGCTTTAAGTTTCTGTGGGAAAGTGATCTCTGCTTGTGAAGGAATTTTGACCGTTATAGGTTAAACATGTAAAAATCCTTGCATGTGTTTTTTGAGGGGGCGAAGTAACTTGTTACCACCCTGGTGAATTTGCAGCTGTGGCTACTCCTGCAGATGAACTTTTAGCGTGAGAAAAGAAATTGTAAAATGGCACGTTGATCATGGCAACTGCCTTAAGATGTATTAAAAACGTGAAATGGGAATATAAAATTTTGAGTAAAAGATTAAATTCACCATTAAAATTTAATGAAAAAAGTTAAAAGGTTTTAAAATAGATTTCGCATTAATTAAAATTATGCGAAATGTCATATTCACTATGACACAACATTATTTTACGTAGGCCACTTTTATGAATTACTTTTATGAAGAATTTTAAAATGTGCGTTTTTTTAGGCCTTCATTTAAAACGAATTTTTAATATATTCAGAACTTTTTATCAAATATTCAAGTGAAAAACTAAGTGACCTAGCCTTTTCGAAACGTGAGAGAAATGGCTAGTAAAGCATTTACAGTGAAGTGACGATAACAAGTATTCATTATTTTTTAAATGCAAACTCAGTTGCAATAAACTTTAGAATTCGTTATAAATCTTTAATCCGTATTGAATGGCATCCTACAGATTAAATGCGTCGAAGACATCGATTGAGACGGCATCGTTACCAACGTCGAAAACACCTTTTAGACTTCATGATTCAATGGGATCCGAGTCATGGAATAGCACTTTGACTCTAGTTTTGAATAAACTAACTTTAAAGGTTCTTCCAACCTGATGCGAGTCGTTAATGGACTGTTCAAGTTCCAGTTAACACAGGAGGATTTATTGAAGCAACTATTATCTACAGTCTTTCAATATGGGTATTTCGGCACGTTTCAGCTTATTGAACGCGCAATATTATATTTCCAAATAAGACTCGAACAATCCTAACAGAGAACTTCTGCGTTGTGCCCCACCATTGTATTCTTCTACCGCGAAGACGCAGAAGTAAATGTTTTAACTCGTTTCAATGTATAAATAACTAAAATCACATTAAAAAATAACATCCAAGAAAACAATTAAAATGAACTTAAAAATTGAGGCATATATTCTCGACCCAATCAATCCGACTTTCATCGAGAATCGTCCAGCCTTTATATTTTCAAGCCTGATAGCCATGCGGTAGATTCGCCATGCGTGTTCCAGCAAAGCGTGAGGTCATACATACATCTTTTTTCAATGGGTCAGTTATAGAAAAACAAAGTGGAGGGACCTTTGCAGATGTGACATATACATTAAGGAAGTTGAACGCAAATGAAGGATAGTTCCGTTTTCATTTTACACGATACAAGTTTGCGGAATGGGATATAGATTATCCAGAAAATTGTACTTAATTATGCAAAATATTGAATTTTCATCGATTCGATGTCATTTTGATAAATTTAGCGTCATTTTATCAATTTGGCGACATTTTCGTCAATTTAGCGACATTTTAAAAACCGCCAAATTTATCGCCAAGTGGGACTATACAGCTGACAGTCCCACTTGGCGACAAATTGACGAAATATCATTACACTACTATCCCCTAACAAAACAATTAATTTCATTTATTTATCGCAGTTTTATCAATTTCAAGATATTTTTATGGATTTACAAACATTTTTATCAATTTGGTGACATTTTAAAAATTCGCTGAATGTGTTACTAAGTAGGACGGTTGAACTGACAGACAGATGCTACCGAAACATCATTTCAGTACTCTCCTCTAACAAAACAAAATTAATGTCATTGATTTAACGTTGTTTTTATCAATTTGGAGACATTTCCGTCAATTTGGCAACTTTTAAGAAAAGTAGTTAAATTTGCAATATCCAACCTAATTCGTAGATCTGAATTTGCAGATCTGAGAAATAAAACATCCTGATCCCGTTTGTATATACTAAATGAAAACACTAAAATTATGTATTAGAAGATATACCTGTTCTACTCTTATTATGTTTCAACAATCGGCTAAATGAGTTTGTTGGCTACACATTATGTAGCCAACAAACACATATGTATAACACATTATATGAGTTTATGAGTTTGAAAACTCTTTGCCAAAATAAATGAAAGTGATGTACGCAGTCCGCAATTAATATAATTAAAAGAAAATCAGACCGTTCATTTATAAGATATATTTTTATATCAATTTATTTATTATTCAAATCGAAAAAATAATAATAATTAACAAACACATTTGATTTAATTGCGTTGCTGAGCAACATGATATAAGAAAGAATTTTCCTCATAAAATACTGATAATTAAATAACCATTTTGATTTCTTAATACTTTTCATTGTTGAGTAAGAACCTGTGAAAAATAAACTATTGTGATAGAGTTTCCATTTAAATTCATGTTACAAAAGTTAAATTCTGTTTTCAAAAGTGACTGATAAGCGCAATAAACTCCAACCAAACTCAGAGATAGAGTTTTAATTCACTTTCACGCTTTAAATCAACGATTTCCAACCTTTTTCGTTTAGAGGAACTAGGGAGTTAGAGACGAGAACTTCTTATGAAAGTTTCATTTTTCAGTAATATCTCGACAACCCCTGGTTTTAGAAACTCGAAACATGGACTCAATTTTAAGTGGGGCTATATTTCAAGGCTACCCACAAAATTTCATTAAATTCGGTTTTTCCGTGATGATGAGACAAACATACAGAGAGACATATCTTCAATTTCATTTATGTAGATTTCATGAATCAATAGGTATATTATTTTACTGATTGAAATTATTTTACCAAATTTCTTATAAATCAGTTACTGTTTTCAAGATAGTGTCCATAAAATTAGACAAAAACACAGATCAAATCATTCAAAAACAATTTATTTGTATTCAGGGATGCTCGAAACATAGTGGCTCTATTCAAATTACGAGAATTGAACACACGAGAATTATATGTACGAGCTTTCAGATGCTGGCAAACAATGTGTGCACTTCAGTTTTCATAGAAATCCTTCGTGAACCCTCCAACTAACACCACCTAGAGTTGTTCTTCGGAGGGGGTGTTGACCCGACTCTCTCTCCAGAATTTGATGCTGAACCCATATAATTTATTATTTAAGCTATGTAGTCGATTCTGAGAAATACATGTTTCAAGGTGAATTTTCAGTAAAAACATATGGCAAAATTTTTGACACCAATAATACGTTTCTTATATATATATATATATATAAGAAACGTCCTAGTGGCTGTATTGTTATACGTGGTAGGTGCGAAATTGACAATTAGATGGCTAAACATAGGTATTCTATGGACGGAGCTATTTTTTGTAGACACATTTCAAGCGATATCCAGACGGCATTTAAGTGATTATAGGGGTTTTCTGAAATATCGGACGATCTTTCAATATTCACTTTAGCGTAAAGGATATTATACGTGAAAATGGTATAACATCAATAGGTTACCTGTTGTTCAATGGGAAGGTGTATTGCGCAGTGTCTGTACTATAGCGTATTTATGTGTTTATATATTTATATATTTATATGGTGATAATATTGTCAACAGGTCTTGTATCCAATATTTAAAAATAACCTCTCTGACTTGGAAGTCATTAGTCTTGAATATATTGATTTTAAAGTATTAAATAATCACGAGTGAAGTTATTTCATACATTAGTATTTATATGGCGATAATGTTGCCAATAGGTCTTGAATCCATTTTTTAAAAAATAACTTCTCTGACTTGGATTTAATTAGTCTTGAATATATTGTTTTTAAAGTATTAAATAACCACGTGTGAAGTAATTTCATACATTAGTATTTATATGGCGATAATGCTGCCAATAGGTCTTGTATCCATTTTTTAAAATTAACCACTCTGACTTGGGATTCATTAGTCTTGAATATATTGATTTTAAAGTATTAAAATAACCACGAGTGAAGTAATTTCATACATTAGTATTTATATGGCGAAAATGTTGCCAATAGGTTTTGTATCCAATTTAATAAACAACCACTCTGACTTGGGTTTCAGACATTAGTTTTGAATATATAGTTTTTAAAGGATTAAATAACCACGAGTGAAGAAATTTCATACATCAGTATTTATATGGCGATTATGTAGCTAATAGGTCTTGTATCCATTTTTTAAAATAACCACTCAGACTTGGATTTAATTAGTCATGAATATATTGATTTTAAAGTATTAAATAGGCACGAGTGAAGTAATTTCATACATTAATATTTTAAATTGATTGTTAAAACATTTTATAGTGAGCTTTTTGGTTTGATTTAGCGTAGAATAGTAAACTTTTAAAGATTTACATATTATTGAAAGTGTATATGTTTGTATGTAATTTTTACGGTTTTATAAGAGTCATGAAGTAAATGGGGTAGGGAGTATCGGCTACCGGGAGCGTTTGCCATGGCGGAAAAAAGCTTTAACCGGAGTGTTGGTGGTCGCAACTCCCCCCGTCCGTTATTCCTGTCACTCTTCTAGAAATTTACGAGTACATTGTTACTTGTCCTTTTTTGGGAATTTATATATATATATATATATATATATATATATATATATATATATATATATATATATATATATATATATATATATATATATATATTTGATCTATATGATGTAATTTTAACTCTATATAATGCTTATATTACTAATCTATCAACTCAAACAAATATTATAAATTTTCCTAAACTTCTTCACTTTGTTATTTTCAATAGTTATATTTTTCAAGGAAATAAATTATACTTACAAGTCTCAGGAGTTCAACAGGGTGGCTGCAGTAGCAGTATGTTAGCTAATTTATACCTTTATTATTATGAAAAGTCTTTTACTTCAATAGATATACATTTTACAGATATGTTGATGATCTGATTTGCTTAGTATATACTGAAAATTATCTCATAGATATATATTTCTATCCCGACAATTTGGAATTAATTCTTAATGAAGCTACTATTAGTAATAATATTAATTTTTTGGATTTAAATCTTCTAATAAAATTGTTACTAATTTATAGGATAAAAAAGACTTTTTAATTTTAACATTAATAAAATCTTACCATTTAATTCCTGCAACTCGATTCAATTGTTTAGAAATATTATACTTAATCAGCTTTTTAGAATTTATAGATTATCTGATAAAAAATTTCATGCTATACATATTAATAATCTAAAAATTACCAGCAATTTATATAAATATCCTTCTTATTTTGTGAATGGTATAGTTAAAAAATTTAGATTAGCTGGATTTTTATGAATTCTATTCATAGTTTTTATATTAGCCTGACATCTCCATACTCTTGTTTTAATAATATTTTATTTTTACATCCACTTAAACTTTAGCCTTTCGATTATTAGCCCCTCCTTATTGTTGCTCTGATTGTATATTATCACTTATTCTTGCCTTTTCGCATTACTGTTATTTATTTCTTATGAATGGCAACAGTATGTATTATCTTTTTCCTTTGAGAATGGTAACACTGGTCTCTTCATTCTCCGTTCCCGGGTTCGACATGTTCGTGCATTTGTTGTTGAAGACCCAGGCCGTCCGACTCGTCCTGAGGACTAAGAGCAGCTATCTGGACGGCCGGCGTGCATTTGTTGTGTAATATTCCAAGTATTCTTGTTTCCTTTTATTTTTTCTTCTTTATGTATGTTGTCCAAGTAGAAATAGTTTATAGATATAATCTATCTATTTCTTCAGAAACATACATATTTTGTGTTTGCTTCGCCACTTACTTGGACACGAAGAAGAGTTTTGCTAAGTGAGTAAGTCCATTTTTTAAGGCCTAGGTCCTTGTCCACGTGTACAACAATAATGCTTGATTTCTTATGTTTTTCTATTATCGTTTCCATACCATTGAAATTTGTTGATTTTCTTTAACTTGATGACTCGTAATTTGTATTTTTCTCCATTTGATTGAAGATTTGCTGTTTTATACTTTTATTTTGTGGATGTTTTAGAAAGTTAGGTTTTTCGAGTTGCAGCTTCTCACTTTCCTTTGATTGGACTTTCAAACGATTATTATAATATATATATATATATATATCGAATTGTAGGGAAAGTAAAAGAGAAAAGCATTATAAAGGGTCTCACGTTATCTTTCCGGTAAACGTCCGTGAACCATTCTGATATCGCATCATTATAATTGGCGGCTTCAACGGTTCATTTTATGTGAGTTGCCACATGAAATTAACGTTATGCTATTTTAAACCAGAAAGATCAATCATGCATAAAGCATTGATTATGAAACACTTTCCAACTGAAATGCAATTTTATTTAAACATCTCTAAAATGCGATACATTCAGTGGTGATATTTTTTAAATGATCACAGTACTATAATAATTTATTTTACTTGGAAACTTAAAACTATGGAGGTAAAAGTACTTTCTAACTCCGTGCTTAAAACTTCAACGAAAAAAGCAATAGTATAAAATCGTCTGCTTCTCTATGTAAAATCAATGAATATTTCATTCTTATCACCTATATTCCAGACCCCAAAGCTAAAAAATTTTGCGTTAAAAAAAATTCAGCAATTTTCATGCAACTCAACTTGATTTGCTTACATTCTGCTTAACTCGATTTGTTTACATTAACTTATTGTTTACATATGACTTGATTTGTTTACATTCTGCATACGTTTAAATTAGACTTCGCTGTAGAAATAATCAAAGTTGGATGATCATTTAAACTAAAAAATAGTGTAATTGCGTTGGCGCAGAATATTGATGCACAGAAAATAAGTAAAAATAAAGCGGCTTTAGCTCGGATGCAACACTAAATATAAATTTAAAAGACCTTTTAAAATCACAATTTTTACACTGGGAAAAAAAGATGAACGCCCCATTTTATTTTGAAGTGTGTCACGTGATCTCTATATAATATGGGTGTCATTATTAATTTAATTTTTATTTAAAGAACTACCAAATCCATTTTGCTCAATTTTTTTTATATATTTTTATGGGATAATTTAAATATTTCCTAAAAATTTTAAAACAATTTTTGAATTTTAACTTCGCTTAAAAAATGTTTGAAAAATAGGGTTCAATGTATTTCACTTTTACAACCCGGGTTCAATCCAAAACGAATTGGGTGATATTATTCACTAGTAGCATACCCGTTCTTCGTACGGAGTATATAATATAAAGAAACTTAAAATTCACAATCATGTGCAAATTCCTACAGTATACTAAATGACATTTTTAATCAAAATATTCCGTTAAAATATTTAATTTAATGTTACTAAAAAGAAGTTTAATAGTCTCTGTTTTCGCTATAAAAAAATTATCTTCACGGGCAGATCTGTAGAATAAAACATCCTGGCCCCTTTTGTAAGTAAATTTACAAAAAAAAAGAGGAATTGAATTAATATATGCAACCCCGTACTACTTATATTGTTGCAGATTAGAAAATATGCCAGTGTGTTAGTAGAAGATTACCCGTATTACAATATGAGTCTCAAAAATCTTTGCCAAAATAAGAGATGACGTAATAAATTGAAAATATGAGTAATCCCCGTACTCTTTATACCAGAAGGTCGTAATTGATTCCAATATATGCTAATATATATCAAAACACATGCCAATATACCTGCACTACTTATATTCTCGTAGATTAGAAGATATACCCGTGTATTTGTAGAAGATTACTCGTACACCGTACAATGTATGAGTTTAAACAATTTTTGTCATAATAAAACAATTGCATAATAACTTGAAAATATCAATAATCCCTGAATCAATAATCCCCGAAAATATGGATAATAATAACGTTTAAATATGAAGACCGTAATTGATATCATCCAGTTAACAATGCTATAAGAAAAATCAAATCGTTCTTTCTAAAATATATTTTTATATCCATTTATTTATTATTTAAATCGAAAAAATAATAATAAAAATTAACAGACAGATTTAATTTAATTGCGTTTCTGAGCAACATAATATAAGATAGAAGCTTTGTCATAAACTACGAAATTAAATAACCATTTTGATTTCTTTATACTTTTCATTGTTCAGTAATAGCTTGTGAAAAATAATCCATGGAGATAGATTTGCCATTTAAATCATGTTTCAAACAATTCATGTTTTCAGAAAGTGACTAATTAGTTCAAAAGATCTCCCATCAAACTCAGAGATAAAGTTTTAATTCACTTTCAAACGATTTTCAAGCTTTTCGTTTGGATAAACCACGGAGTTAGACAGTAGAATTCCTAGGAAAAAGTCTCGTTTTTCATTAATATCTCGACAACCCCTGGTCTTGGATACTCGAAACTTGGGCTAAATTTATGGGGGGCTATTTCAAGGCTATCCACAAAATTTCATCAAATTCGGTTCAACAGTTCTTCCGTGATGATGAGACAAACGAAAATTTCGTTTTTTACTAATATTTCGAGAGCCACTGATCGTAGAAATTCCGAACATGGACTAAATTGTAAGTGGGACTATTTCCAGGCTACCCACACAATTTCATCAAATTCGGTTCAGCCGTTCTTCCGTAATGACGGGACAAACAGGCAGACAGACAGACAGACAGATTTTCAATTTTATTTATATAGATTTACATGCCCATAGGTTCCACAGACCGTCTGAACAACATATTAAAATTTCATTTTGATTACGGCAGTTATCGTGCGAACGAATGGACAGACAGAATTAAGAAAGACATAATCACTTTTCAACTATGTTGGAAAGTGAAGTGTCTATATAATAAAAGGCAATGTCTGTGTGTCTGTCTGTGTTATACACTATTGGCTCAGCGACCGCGCCTCGCAGAGCTAAGAAATTTGGCAATCGGAGACCGCGGGGGGCGGAAGGGGATACGTGAAAACCGATTTTTAAAATTTAATTTTTTGTTGTTGTTGTTATTGAATGTTTTATGCGATTTCGACCGTTTTTTTTCGCTTTTTCCCCTTTTGTCTCCACCATCCAGACGTCGTAGAAAAAAACAAATCACACGACCGGAAAGAGCAGACAATTGCGAGTAAAAATATATCAATTTCAAATCTCAGGGACAAATTCTAATATTTTTTAAAGATTTTAAAACAAAAGTCACTTTCGGCTTAAAAAAACGAACTTTCGTTTTTAAATCCGCATCGGGAAAGTTCCTATGATTTCGACTAATAATTTACATTTTTAGAAAGCTCAAACATCAGACATTCTTACAAGCCCAGTCTGGTCAAGAATTAATTATAAATAGCCGCCCGATCCGGATTTTGAAGAAGTTATGATTTTAAATTTCTCGGCGAATTCTCGGAAAGTTCCTATTTTTCCCCACATGCGCGCGCAGATGTACGGGAGGTGGAGGGTTCGTCACGGTGTTTCCATGGAGAAAAAAATAAATAAAAAGAAAGTTACGGAGATTGTGCATCGGGTTAGACGTTATATTTTAAATGATGGAATTAAGAGCTCAGCATATGGTCATATGAAATTATTATATTTATTAGAAAATACGTTATATTTTAAATGATGGAATTAAGAGCTTAGCATATGGTCATTATAAAATTTAAATGATTGAATTATGGCTTTAACGTCATTAAACTAAAACAAACTTTGTTTAACTCCACGGGGTTATCACAGTTCACAAACATTAGAATAAATTCACTGTACAAATCAATTTTCAAGAACCCCCACCAGAACATTATTTTTCATCTTAAAATTTCATTATTAGTTTTAACGTCATTAAAATGAACCAAACTTTGTTAACTCCACAGGGTTGAGGACGCGATAGCCCAGTGGTTAACGCGCGGGAACTGCACTCGGTAGGCCCGGGTTCGTTTCCCCTCCACTGCCAAAACTGCCGCCGTGTTCACGCGGAGTACGATCACGTTAAACATGTGGGTCCGTAAGTCCTTCCAAGAGGTTGATGGTAGGGGAAGGAGGGTACGGTCCCTGTGGATGCCTTCCCCACTGGGTTCCGGTCTAAATTGGGTGGCACTTCCTCGCCGTCCAAATAGTTATCTTACACCTTTCTGGTAGGTCGCGTCAGCGAGTTTGCCACGGTCAAAATTTTTATGGGTAGCAAACAGGCTGGTCGCCGAAGGTGGCTAGTTAAAAATAATCATTAGGAGCAAACAAAAAATTTACATTGCTGAAATTGTAGATATATCAATTATTAGTGGAGTATTGAGAGGAGGCATTCTGTCCCCTGTTCGGTAGCTCCAATTATGAAATCAGATCAAATAAGTAGAGAAAATGTTTGCATGCAGAGAAATATTTTAGAGACGACACAGATCTTGTAGGGAGATGAACCCCTATATCTCATCTACAGCTTACTCTTAATATTTTAAGATAAAGGACATTTTAAGATAAAATTAGTGATTGAGACTCCTTGCAAGGCTGCCTATGGAGGGACATCATTCCAGTGGCAGGTAGTCACAAACATTCATATCTTCCTTTCCTTAAAATTAATATGAAAGATTCAGAAGAAGGAGAAAATCAAATATGGAGAGGGAGGGCCCATGATAAATGTTTGTAGAGAGGGACCACAATTTGTACTAGCTCAGGGCCGTAGCCAGAAACGAAATTGAAGAGGGGTGGATTTTAACAGTCTTGAAAGATGGGCTCACTAGAAACACTGTTGCATTCCTAAACCATAATAGTTAGTATTATATATTTCAATCCATATAAATTTTTAACAAATTATTAATTACGTATTTTTGTAAGCTAAGAGTTGATTAAGAAAATCCATATAGCTACTATACATCAATATTAATATATAATAATTACAATTGATTTTAATATAAGTATTAGCTAGTAGCAAAGCTGTTAATTGAAGACAATTTCAGATAGAAAATACAAGTTTACACTTAGTATTAACTCGTAACTACTTATCAGTTGATTTCGACTTTATAATGTATAACAGTGAATGCCGCAATAATACAAAAGTATCCTAAATACTATTATTTTAATTATTAAGGAATTCAGATTTTTAAAAATTAAATATGTAAATAAATGGATCATCTGTATAACTACAAATTTAGCTAAATTAAAAAAAAAATCTTTTAAACAAGGTAATTTAAAAAAAAAATCTCATAAAGCAATTTTTATGTAAAATTTGGATGAAATTTCATGTCACTACTAAAAATGTAATATTTTTATCAGGGGGCTGAGCATATCTCTTGGAGGTGCATAGCCCCCTCTGGCCCCTGCCTGGCTACGGCCTTGTATGAGCGGCCCTGCTCCCACCTCCTGCCTACGCCATAGCTAGTAAGGAGTTGTATAATTAGGTTTCGGCTTTTACTCATTATTTAAGAAAAGGTTTAGTTATTAAATAGATCTTGAATGATCTATAGTTTTTGTTAAGAATAACAATTCTACAGAAATTTCTTGTAAGGAAAGTAAAAAGGATGATGAAAGGAAGTCAAGTGTGTTCAAATACCAAAGAATAATGAAAATGAGATATTTTCACGAACTCAATTTAAATTTGTGATCGTCATGAATTCATTTATATATTTCATTTTAAACACTAAAATAATTATAATGTTAAAATAAAGTTAATTACTTAAAGTTTCAAAAATAATTAAATGCTTTAAAATCTATACACCATTTAAAATAATGGTTCGTAATGAGTGAGAGTTTCCGTTAGTCTTTTCTAGAAACTCTTGCAGCCACAGTATTCGGATTTAGTTAGACTCTGGTCGAGTAGAGATCCAACAAACGATAAACCAGGGACCGTCTTTGGGTATAATCAATTACTTGTAAGACATCTGGTCAGCAATTGCCTTACTCGAAAAGAGCATAATAACATAGCTTTCTGCTCGTAAAAAGTAAACAAGAAGGATGTTTACCCTCAGGATACCTGTGTCTCTGCAGTTTAAGCTATTTTCTTTGGAAAGATTCTTCCAGAAAAAAATTGCGCGCTTCACAATGAGAAACTCTGAGTAGCTGCTACAGATTAAAATTGGCAGAAAAAAGTGTGGCCATTAGAATATTGAGGGATCAGCTTTCGAGGAGTAATCAAGTGATTCTAGTTCTTCGGGATCAGCCCACTTTAGAAAATTATTGGAGGAGGGGAGGGGGAGGGATCGAACCCCGTGGGTCCAAAAAACTCTCTGCCTATGATTTAGGCTCAAATCACATGACTTAATTTTGTTTATGATTTTCAATTATTCAAAGTTTGAGAATTTTTCGAGTTGGTCCCGTGAGAAAAGACGGAAATCTTATATTGGAAGTGGGTGTATTCTCAATTAAAGAAACTGAAACGAAGGGGGGCGGGGGCGACATATATTGAATAAAATTTGAAATCATTTAAAGAAACTTTATTCAACACAGTTGTGATGTATCGCAAGTCTTGTTCATGATGTTTTTAACGTTTACTTTAAACTACTATAATAAGAACCAAAGTTTTCTTGTGATACTCGATGATGTTGTGAATGCTTTTACAAGTTGCGCTTTATTTCATTTTGCACGTTTTATTTTGTAGATGGTGTGATGTCAACGACCACTTCATCTATTACTTCACGCGTCTCCTCTTCTACCATGGACTCATCCTCCGTAGCCGTCCATCACCAGTCCTCCAAATTGACGAGGACGGCTGGTGAACGGGAGGAGGAGGACAGTGCATCACTGTCGTACGCGGCTAAGAAATCCAGAATGAGTTCTGCTTATGAGGCAGATGAGTCCAGCGCATCCATCAACAGGTCTGCTATGTACTCAGACTCTTACATCACTGATGTTACCGCAGAACATAAGGTAGGTTTAAAACGACTCGCACTTAAATCTTATATCTAACATAAAAATAGGGGATGGATGGAAAAATCCCCCAAATACTTTAAAATATTTTTTTTTTAAACGATTCATTGGAGAGTTGCAGTTTTATGCTCAATATGTCATATTTTTTTAAAGTAAAAATGGATAAGTTTTGCCGACAAGTGGCGATTTCGTGGTTTCCGATAAGTATTTATTAGTTGGTGTTAAGCATTTATTAGTCAAATATATATTTGCATAAGGCAAAGAGCCAAATTTTTCGTTACGACCGTTTGTCCAACTAGAGCTGTCCTACTTAACCTTATTAGTGATCGGCACCCCTTTGAGTGTAAAAATAAGTTTTCGCACTCCCTTGAAAAATGTATTTCTATTTCTTTATTAAGGAAATCACATCTATTGCAAGATAATTTATTTATTGAAAGTAAACACATATACATACAAAACAATGTCTCTTTTTAATGGCTACGTTGTTGTTGTTTATTCATAATAATACTTTTGAAGCGAGGATCCTTTTTTGAAAGAGCCACGCGTAAGTCACTTGCATTTAAACAATTCCTGGCTTTTGTTTATTATGTGCAAAAATGATGAAAATCTCATTTCACACAGGTAGGTGGTGGCAAATGGTAAAAGTGTCTGCAATGCTGCTTTTGCCAGTGGATAAGGTTCTAACTGTGTACACCAGAACTGTTCTAAGTTCAGTTTTTCAAATCCCATTTGAATACTTGCATTGGCTCGTATTTCAAAAAGATCGTTTTTTATTACAACAATCGTTGTCGTCCATCGAATCTGGGTCAAATAGAAATGGATCCAGTACCCATCTCTGAACTTTGCTAATATTTCCCGTGGTAAAGTGTCCATGAAATGATTCACTCAATTGTTGGAAGTGTATTGCAATTTCAGGTATAATTATTATTTTCTCATTTTCCAGAATGATTAAATCAAACAGAGGAAAGTTTGCAAAATTCCCATTTTCAACTCGACGTTCCCAAATTTTTAGTGTTTCAATAAATGAAGATAACTTTTTATTAGCTGTTATTATGTTCATACCAAATCCCTGTATTGGTGTGTTTAATTCATTCAGGTGGCTAAATATATTTGCTAAGTAGTTTTCATAGAAAATTTAGAAACTTCTATCACACCCCTGGATATATTTTCTAGCACCCTCAGGGGTGCACACACCCCAGGTTAAGAACCACTAAACTAGAGGTTTATGGGAAGGTTGCCTATAGGAGGGGACACAACTCAATTGGAGTGTCCGGGCTTTAGAGGGAACTCAATGTGTTTTTAGGATAAAGAAGGTGTGAAATGTTCACAAAGAGGAGAACATTAAATATATGGGGGGGGGGGGATAAATGTTTTTAGGGAGCTTACAATTTTTATGAACGGCCCTGTTATAGATCCGGGAATGAAATTCAGCAGTGTCTTCTGTATAACCAAAACACGGTATACTGAATATACGATTTGATACACTGTTACTAGAAGATTCACACCTTGGCACGACAGCACTCTACGCCACTAACCATGAGGTGTGTATAAAGTCCATTTGGTAGAGTGTTTGCTCGCCAGAGAAATATGTCACTCTAATATGCCTATATAATGGCCTTTATAATGGCTTGCCCATTTTTCTACTTTTCGCTTTTCAAGATGTGTGAAAATAACAAACCCTTGGCTATAAATAATTATGCATTGAACCGTCCGTCCTCTCCTGGAAAATATTTAAAATATTGTTATCATTTTAAAAGTACTCTTTTAACTGTAAACAGTTGTACTCTTCGTGGCATCATTTTCGAGAATTAATTAACGAGTTTCAATATTTGCAAAGTAACTTGCATAATGATATGAATGTACTGATTTTTAACATATCTGCTTGGAATTTCCGTAATTTTAGTTTACGAGATTTAACCAACTAGATAAAAAACAAGGAAGATCAATCATGCATGAAACATTGATTATGAAACACTTTTCAACTGAAATGAAATTTTATTTAAACATCTCTAAAATGCGACACATTCAGCGGTGATATTTTTAAAATTATCGCAATACTACAATAATTTATTATATTTAAAAACTTCATCGAAAAGAAATGAACTTCCTTCAAATAACATCATCGAAATATAAATCGCCTGGCTCTCTATATAAAAGCAACGAATAAATAATTCATAAACTTTTTTCCATTCCTTTCATTCAACGGCGATATTTTTAAAATTATCACAATACTACAATAATTTATTTTACTTAACTTAAAACCATGGTGGTAAAAGTATTTCCTAACTCCATGCTTAAAACTTCATCGAAAAACACAATAGTATACAATCGTCTGCGTCTCTATGTAAAATCAGTGAGTATTTCATTCATATCAGCTATATTGCAGACTCCAGAGCTAAATAATTTTGCGTTAAAGAAATTCAGCAATTCTTATACAACTTATCTTACAGCTTGGTGTGGTTATATTCTCCATACGTGAAAGTTAGGCTTCGTTATAGAAATGATCAAAGTTTAATGATCACTTAAACTCCATAATATTGTAATTGCATTAGCGCAGTATATAGATGTACAAAAAAAAAAATAAAAAAGATAAAGCGGTTTTAGGACGGATGCAACACTCAATATAAATTAAAAAGAAATTTAAAAATCCCGATTTTGACACAAGATGGATGCCGTATCCCCGTGGTTTGCGCGCTAGATTTGCACGCTGCCACAAATGCCGCCGTGTTCATGCGGAGTACGATCACGTTAAACATGTGGGTCCGTAAGTCCTTCCGAGAGGTTGGTGGTAGGGGAAGGAGGGTACGGTCCCTGTGGATGCCTCCCCCACTGGGTTCCGGTCTAAATTGGGTGGCACTTCCCGGCCGTCCATACAGTTACCTTACACCTTTCTGGTAGGTCGGACGGTCTGGGTCTCAACAACAACAAGATGGATGCCATATTTTTATTTTGAAGTGGGTCACGTGATCTTTTCACATAATATGGGTGCAATTATTATTTTAAATTTTATTTAAAAAAACTACCTAACATATTTTGCTGAAACTTTTTTTATATATTTTATGGGATAATTTGAATATTTTCTAAAATTTTCGAAGCCATTTGTGAATTTTAAATTCTCTTAAAAAATGTTTGAAACATTAGGTTCCATAGGGTTCAATGCATGTCAGTTTTTCAACTCGGGTTCAATCCAAAACTAATCGGGTGATATTATTCATTTACATTCCCATATGTTCCACAGACCGTCTCAACAACATACTAAAATTTCGTTTTGATAAAGTCATTTTTACGGCTCTTATCGTGCGAACGGACAGACGGGCAGAATGAACAAAGTCATAAATACTTTTCATACTTTGTTGTAAAGTATATATTTCATATGTTGTAAAGTATATATTTCATATGTTGTAAAGTATTAAAAATGAAAGAAATCAATATCTACGGCGCATTTTAAATGTGGATAATTATAGTGATTGAAGAAATTTATTAAGATTTTGAATAGATCTCTTTTCCTCTCATGCGGTTAGTTTCTGCTACTTGTAGCTATTTTTAAATGAATGGAAGATTGAATCAAAGTGCATTGCTAGAAACAAAGCCAAGACTTTTGGCAAACCCTGTTAATCGCCGGGACCTTCACGACGCAAATAAACCAAAAGAATGAAGGGGAGAAATTACTCGAGAAAGAAAAGTAGAAACTAAAAATCGCCATCCTCAAGTCTCCTTTGAGTGAAGGTTGACGCCACCAGGAGCGCTCCTCTCTTTTTCGTATCACCGGCAATCCGTCCAGTCGGATCGAGGAAGACTCCCCTCAAACACTTTCCATAGTCACTCTCAACACCGGCAAACATGTGTTCCATAAATAATATTCTGCTGGTACTGGATAAAAAATTGCAGGAGGAGAATAAGTTCAATGAATGCCTGATAAAGGTCGAGAAGGCCACCGGTATAGAGAGGCGAAAGCTGGTGCTGGGCTCAAGCTTCATCCTTGGGGCCATGGTCATTATTGGATACGGTGCTCAACTCATTTGTAACGGAATTGGATTTGCCTACCCTGCCTATTCCTCCATCTTAGCCATTGAGAGCAGGAACAAGGAAGATGATACCCTCTGGCTGACGTACTGGGTCGTCTTCGCCGCTCTGAGCTTGGTCGAATTCTTCTCCGATTTCATCCTCGCACTGATTCCTTTCTACTGGATGCTCAAGAGCCTCTTCTTGCTTTGGTGCTTTCTCCCTTGGAAGCTGAACGGGTCCAAGTTCCTCTACTACAGATTCATACGGCCGGTTTTCCTCTCCCATTTGGGTGAACCAGAAACCGAAAATTCCCCTTCAGAAGAAAAAGAGAAATCTTCATAGATGATGTTACGTATTTCTGACGCGATGGTGAGATTATTCGTAAAACGTCCCCAACTTCGAACGAAATCGAAAGTGCGAAATTAAGAACCTCACAGCGATAAATCAATTGTGCGATTGTGTGAAACGAAAATATGAACGACTTATGTTAACTCCAGTTTAAGATGTTTTATTCACGCTGTTAAGCAATACCAAAAGTTCTACATATATATATATAAATTCTGTGCAAAATATACGAATAGTTAATTATGATTAGAAGAAAAATGTGAAAGAATTGTGTGTTTACTGACTATTTTGACAAATTAAGATTTTTTTTGTCAATGAAACCAAGAATACTTCCTGATGACCAACAGTTTTTCCAGTACGAAAGTTTAAAATACCATTTTACCCTTATGCTATTGTGCTACATGTTCACTTGATTGCAGCTTTTTCTTTGAGATGCAACTGTTTCTTTGAAAATTAAATATTCCGATGGTATTTTAAATTTTATGATTAAAATGTTGATGGAACCTTGAACCGAGATTAATTGATTCGGATATGAAAAATTTGAGAAACCATGTATCTTATAATTGACTTTATTATTTATGGCAGTTACACTGCTATATAGAGGTGCACTGCTTGCTCTGCATTTTGTACAAACTGACTAACAGGGGACATAAAACAATAATAGAACCTTTATATTTTCCATTCCAGACTGTTTTAACGCTATCCAAACCATAAAATTACCTACCATTTCATTTCATGTAAAAAATATAATATTTTATCTTCCGATTGTTAACTGTGTTTGTTACTCATTACATTATATAGTTCATAGATAAAATATTACATACGTTGTTTCACCTGGCTGGTATGGCTCTCTTCACTTTGTTTTCTACTTCATTTCAAGTTGTTTAGAATTTATTTATCCGAAAAAAATCTGTTTCACGTAATATTTAATCGTGCGTAGAATTTAATATCAAATTAGATATACATTTATTTTTTTTTTGCATTTATTATTAATGAAAAATAAAAAAATCTGCATTTTTATCAAAACTTTTTTAACAATTTATCAAAATGTGAAATACTGGTTCTCTTATATATATATATATATATATATATATATATATATATATATATATATATATATATATATCAGTATTTCTGTGTTAATAGTTTTAATCTGAAGTAAAGATATCGCTAAATATTTAAGTATGAATTGACTCTTGGGCGAACATATGTAATGAAGAAATTGAAATTTTACAGACATCTTTGTTCAATCTCCGCTAAGATCATGTTTTGTAAATACAGAAAACTATTACAGGTAAAAGCAATTTATAATTTATTTTACATTTTCAGTATTGCATTATGCCATTTCTAATGACTATCGTGTATAAGTTACGTAAATAACTTCGGTAAAGATAAACAGACACACTTGAATGAGATGCTATTAATATTTATCATTCTACATCCTCTCTCCATGTATAAGTAAATTCTATAAATTAAATTAGAAAATGTGTAATATATCTTTTTGATTGCATGATTCTGAAGTTCATGTATTATGTTTAGTACAATTTTTTCAAATAGATAAGTAATAACGTGTTGCAATTGGGTACTTGAAAAAAAATATTATTTTATTTTGAGCATTGAAAATTATGGATTTACATTACAGAGAAGAGTGTTATTTGTGTTATCTAGTACCTCTAATATCACAATGTTTTGTGTATTATGCATGTGTGTCAGGGGAGTGTCGAAAGGAATAAAAAATACATGCTTTTTCGTGCAAGTAAACGGAAATATAAAAAGTAATTCGTAAACAGGGGAGAATTTAGCTATAATGGTTGAATCCACCTCTCCAATACGGCTGATTTCATAAAAATACAAAATTTTATTTTTTATATGCCCCCCCCCCTTAATGAAAAGTGCCAATTAGTAAAATTCGCGCCGCGCTTAATTAGGATGAAACAAATTAACCTGGAACTTTTTGATGAAAAATTCTCTGGGAGAATTCAATTATTGATATTAGGTATTTTTCGTTGAATTGCAAGGGACCAAAATGCAAAATTTAATTTTTTATACGCTCCTCTATAAAAATGTGTCACTTAGTAAAATTTGCGCCGCGCTTTATTGGGGCGAAACAAATTAACCCGGAATCTTTTGATCTAAAATTCGCTTATGTAATCCAATTGTTGTTATTAGATTCAAAATTAAATTATATCAAATTTCAGTTGGCGGTTTGCCTGTTTTAAATGGATTTGTAGATGTGTGTCTTATTTACTTTAAGAGGAGGTTAACTATTCACATTTGCTGTTCAGATAAAATAGATTAAGTCCAGATTTTCAATGATCGACACCTCAGCGAATTTTTCATCAAAAGGTACCGGATAAATTTTTTTAACCCTAATTAGACGTGGCGTAAATTTTACTAATTGACTTATTTTATTATTGGGGGCCGTATAAAGATTAAATTTGGCATTTTAAGGAAATTAACTGTTCCATGGGCAGAGCTGCAACTATTATACGTAAATTATTCTCTGCTCGCTGATTATTTTCCATATTTTATTTTACTTCTGCAACCAACCACTGAATGATCAACTTTTTGATACTCTTCGTGAAACACCGGATGCTCAAATTAAGTACGTTTGGCTTACGTATAAATATTTTGTTTCATTCTCTTCAACATGCTGTTGAATAAATAATATTATTTTTCTCATGTACATAGTATAATGTATAAGAAAGTTTTGTGACCGGGTCGAAAATTTGAATTCGAGTTTTTGACGGGAGAGCACGTTTCAAGCATCCATGAACACGAATCAAACGTTTTTGAGGTGGTGTGTGTGTGTGTGTGTGTGTGTCTGTGGAGACGATATCTCACGAACGAATGGAGCGATTCGAACTAAATTTGGAACAAACATTACAATCCGTAAATACTGGAAGCCTATTGTTTTAAAACGCAATCGAATGTACAGAACCCCCCTAAATTTTCGAGTGAAATTTTGAAAAATTCATCAAAAAATCAAAACCTGTAATAAAGTTACGCAAAGAGTCATTTATGTAATTTTTACTTAGAAAACGACTGACACAAACTTTTGAACGATAGTGTAAGCCGTTCTCGAGATATCGCACATTTTAAAAATAAATTTATCAAAAAATCACATAAAATAAAAAAAATATATATATATATAAAAATATTAACTATTGTGAAATATGTTCACTTTTCATATGTAATATCAGCGATAAGTTTGGTAACATCATTCTCGTGGATCTAGCTCTTTCAATTCATGAGAAAAGATACTTTAGGTAAGACTTTTGTATTTGGACGTAAATAGCCATTTATGTGCTATAATAACTTATTTCTCCGTCCATAACACTTGATGAGATTCTGGCGACGAATTGGGCGGAATGTCGCCAACTTTTTTAAATGTTGCTAAAGTAACGAAAATGTTTCCATTGATAAAATGACGCTAAATCAATGAAAATGACTACGACTTATTGATGAAAATTCAATATCTTGGAAGGAATATAAGAATCTACTATAAGAATAATCTAATTTTCCATCCGTGACGTTTAGAAAAATTTTGGTGACGAATTTGTGGGAATATCTCCAACTTGATGACATTTTAAATGTTGCCAAATTGACGAAAATGTCACCAAATGGATGAAACTGACGCTAAATCAATGAAATAATGACTCATTGATGAAAGTTCAATATCTTGGAAAGAACATAAGAGTAGTCTATAAGAATAACTTATTTCTCCGTCCGTCCGTCTGTAACGTTTGACGAGAAATTTAGAAAGACGTCACCAGCTTAGCGACTATTTTGAATGTTGCCAAAGTGAAAAAAATGTTGCCAAATTGATAAAAATGACACCAAGTGGGAAGTAATGTTTCGCAAATTCGGATTTCCGTCTTATGACGGGCATACTTTCTAGTATATAAGATATGCTCTTCTCTCCGTTTATCCGCAATAGAGGGCCTTCCTTATGTTCTGCGTTATCCGCAGCAAAGTAACGACTAACCATACCAAATTTGATAAGATAAAATAAGACATTTGATAATATAAGTAAAAGACTGGATTCGTATACGGAATAGACAACCAGAAATTTTATATAGACACATGTATCCATACAAGGTGTCAAGGACAGCCATAGACCAAGACAATGACCCGAGAAATTTTATGGTTGTAATTAATTAATTAGTTTCCCTACAATACGTGATAATATACAGGAGTAGTATTAGATTCGTGTCGAAAATCGCAACTTGTACTTTTCGACGGATCTACACGTTTCGAGCACTGTAGAACTCGGAAAAACTATTTTTAACATGGCGTCTCTCTCTCTCCATGTGTCTGTGCAATGTATATCCACTCTAACTGGAAAACTAATATATCAGATTTCACAATATTCGATAGATAAATTGCTTGTGAGTGACTCTGGTGTTGATTATATTTTGGTACGATTTAATACCCCATAATTTTCTAGGGCTGATCATTTTTGAAATATTATAGTTTTTTCGAATTTTTGTCCCATTGCCTTTGCAAATACGCCCAGTCGCTAAATGGAAACAAAAATCGAATTAAAACTGCAAATTCGGTATCATTTCAAATAATTATCTGGGCTATTTTGTGCAATTAAACTCAATTTAATGAATTATGAAGGAAAGAAAGAGAAAATGAATTTAAATCTGTAGGGAAAGTCATGTATTGCTCACATCAGAACTTTTTTTATGCAGGTAGGAAAATTTTTAACGCTACACGATAAGGCAATTTTTGGGGGGCTGATCCCTCTTTTTAGGATCTATCTCGCTTCCTGTTAGTGATGGGGGGAAAGTTAATTACAAAGCTGTAAGGCGGTGAAGAATAAGCATTAAACATTTTTTGTCTAATAGCTAAATATGTAAAAAAAAAATCCTGATAACCAGTGTATATAATCTAACTCCTCCTCCCGCAAGAAAACCCCCGAGCATTTAGGCAATGCCTGTATAATAAAATTGATTTTTATATATACAAAATTGACAATGTTCACCTTTTGCAACTATGTATATTTGCAGACGTGTGATCAGATGTTCTAGCATGTTTTTCAAAGTCGCTATGCAGATTAATAATATCGTCTTTTGTAAAACCGTTATTTAGAGAATTTTTTTTGTCGTTTTTATTGCAGGACAAAAATATTAGTACAAATATTTTAACGCTCTACAAGTCTGTAACATGAAGCGAGATAGCCCCCCCGTATCCTCTGAAAAAGGGTGCCAATGCCAGTAAAGTTGTCTAATCGTGTCGTGCCACTGGGGTTTGGTATACACCTGTATAGAAAAGTATACGATTACCCTAATCCTTCTCGAGTTAACGGAATGGTCCTGACTTTCCTTGACAACTTGTTTATAGGTGAGAGATGAACATTTATTATACACAATGCCTATATGACCCTATTACAAGTAAAAATGTCTTTTATTGACATACAGTATACATACTAGGAAAAGCACGATGTATTTGCAGTTTGTCCTGAGATAAGCATCAAACCCGCGCCTTAAGACTCATTCCCCATGATTCAATAGATAACAGGGTGACCACTTTTACTAATTAATTTAAATCAAATATATTTGTACTTTTACAGTATAAATGACTATAGTAAACAGAGATTTACAGTTTTAGCTTTTCAAAGTGTTACTGTAAATGACTAGTGTCGTGCAGAAAGGGAGCTTTCAAAGTCATATTAGACCATATTATGAGGATATTATAGAGATGTCGCACAATATTATGAGGACATTATAGAGATGTCGCACAAAATTGGTATTAAGCTGCCAACGATCACATTCGACTTGAAAATATATATGCAATAAAAAAAGATTTAAAAAAAAATTGATAGACGCCCTTGTTACTTACCTACATACATAGTATAATGTATAGAGAGAGTTACTTAAAATGGCAACACATCCGAAGATATAAATCAGATTTCATAACTTTAGAAGTAAATTAAAATTTTATGTTCACATTATTGGACTTTTTAAAATACAAATATGCAGACATCGCAAGTCCAACTCACAATTTAAAATTTGGATAATATCAAATGCCATACGGCCATAGGTAAATTCAAAAATTGAGAAAAGACAAAAACATGGATTCATAAAGACCGTGCAGGTGGACAGACATGTCAAGATTTTTAATAATATTTACAGACTAGCAGCATACCCGTTCTTCGTACGGAATATATAATAAAGAAACTCATAATTCGCAATGATGTGAAAATTCTGTTAAAATATTAAATTTATTGCTCCTAAAGAGAAGTTTAAGAATATCTGTTCTCACTATGCAAAATTATCTTCACGGGTAGATCTGAAGAATAAAACATCCTGGCCCCTTTTGTAAGCAAATTTACCAAAAAAAAAAAAGGAATTGAATCAATATATGCAACCCCGTACTACTTATATCTTCGCAGATTAGAAAATATGCCAGTGTGTTAGTAGAAGATTACCCGTATTACAATATGAGTCTCAAAAATATTTGCCAAAATAAAAGAGATGACGTAATAAATTGAAAATATCAATAATTCCCGTAATCTTTATACCAGAAGGTCGCAACTGATTCCAATATATGTCAATATATATCAAAATATATGCCAATATACCTGTACTACTTATATTCTCGTAGATTAGAAGATATATCCGTGCATTTGTAGAAGATTACTCGTACAACGTACTATATATGAGTTTCAACAATTTTCGTCATAAAAAAACAATGGCATAATAATTTGAAAATATCAATAATCCCTGAATCAACAGTCCCCGAAAATATCAATGATAATAATGTTTAAACCTGAAGATCGTAATTGATATTATCCAGTCAAAAATGCAATGTCAATGAAATTTAATTTATATACATATCTTTATTATTCAAATCGGAAAAGATTTAATAAAAATCGTATGGCACATAACACATTGGATCCGTTGCTAAGCGACATGATATCATTTGCTTCAAATAAATTGATGGAAATCATATCGTCTGAATGCTATCTCCATGGAAGATTTGGGGACATTTTCGTCAATATAGCGATAACTTAAAAAATGACCAAATTTATCGCCAAGTGGGACTGTAGAACTGATACTCCCATTTTGCGACAAATTGACGAAACATCATCACAAATCTTAACAAAACACAATTAATTTCATTTATTAAGCGCAATTTTATCAATTCCATGATATTTTTATGGATTTACAAATATTTTTATCAATTTGGTGTGATATTAAAAAAATTCGTTAAATGTGTTACTAAGTAGGATGGATGGACTGACCGACAAATGCTACGGAAACATCATTTCAGTACTCTATTCTAAAAAAAAAAAATTAAATTCATTGATTTACGTCATTTTTATCAATTTGGAGACATTTCCGCTAATTTGGTAAAGTTTAAGAAAAGTTACCAAGTTAGCGATATTCCGCCAAATTCGTAGCTCTGAATTTGCAGATCTGAGGAATAAAATATCCCGATCCCGTTTGTATATACTAAATGAAAACACTAAAATTGTATAAGATGCACCCGTTCTACTCTTTTTCTGTTTCAACAATTGGCTAAATGAATTTATTGGATAAACACAATATATGAGTTTATTAGCTAAACACAATATATGAGCTTGAAACATCTTTGCTAAAATAAAGGAAAGTGATGTACGCTGTCCGCAATTTATATAATTAAAAGAACATTCAAACCGTTCATTTATAAAATATATTTTTACATCCATTTATGTATTATTCAAATAGAAAAAATAATAATGAATATTAACAACACATTTAATTTCATTCCGTTACATGATATAAGATAGAATCTTCCTCATAAAATGCGAAATTAAATAGGCATTTTGATTTCTTTATACTTTTCATCGTTGAGTAAAAGCTTGTGAAAGATAACCCATGGAGGTAGATTTTTCCATTTAAATTCATGTTTTAAACAATTCATGTTTTCCGATAGTGACTAATTAATGCAAAAATCCTGCACCAAACTCGGAAATAAAGTTTTATTTCATTTTGACGTTTTAAACGAACGATTATCATCCTTTCCGTTTGGATAAACCAAGGAGTTGGAGAGAAAACTCTTAGGAAAAAGTTTCGTTTTTCATTAATATCTCGACAACCCCTGGTCTTAGAAACTCGAAACTTGGACTAAATTTATGGGAGGCTATTTCAAGGCTATCCACAAAATTTCATTAAATTTGGTTCAGCCGTTTTCCCGTGATGATGAGACAAACGAAAATTTCGTTTTTTACTAATATCTCGAGAACCACTGCTCGTAGAAACTCAAAACACAGACTAAATTTTAAGTGGGGCTATTTCTAGGCTACCCACAAAATTTCACCAAATTCGGTTCAGCCGTTCTCCCGTGATGATGGGACATACAGACAGACAGACAGATTTTCAATTTTTTTTTATATAGATTTAAGTACGTAGATAACGGTTTAACCTTTATGAAATCGAGGATAATACGCCCGGCAAAACTGTTTTTGCCTCTATCTTCTTCTTCCCTCCACAGGTAGGAATGGCTGACAGAGTGTTTTTGCTGAAAAGCAAACCACCGTGAAGCATTTTATGGATCCGTAACAAAAGGCTTTCCTTGCCGTCCAACACCTTCAGGTAGGTCGGACGGCCTGGAAGAGAAAATAAGTCTATCGTAATTGATCAGAGGTACAGACATAACTAGAATCCTGGAAAGGGGGTCCCTCTTATTTACCCACCCTATTCGAACATAGGTGGGTAATTACAATACATAAAACTACTGGTGGGCAATGCTCTCTAGCCTTTGCTGGTGGAGTTGCTTATTTTTAAATCGAAAGAAGAGGCTGTTTTTGCCTCTCAAACCGATTGATACTTTTAATTGTCGGTTTAGGCTGTTATTAATAAAGTATTTTATTTTAGACAGATCAAGTGAATTTTTATATCATTTTGTTATACATATTATTTAAAAATAACATAATGACAACAAAATAATAACTTTTGCATTTCCCTAAATCTCAGGATCTCTTTGATAAATACGCAGCATTTATCAAATGCATTTACGAGACGGTGCCTCGAATTAAATGCAAAAGTATTCTGTAGGAGGTACCACTACATATTTTGCCTCAGGAGCAAAATAATTCTAGTTGCATCACTAGAAACAGTATAGGGAATTGGATGCTCGGTTACAAATGTGCTTAAATCATATAAAATGTATTACAAACTAAAGCAAAATTGAAATAATTGCACTGTAGTTAGCTGCGATATTTTCCTTTTGTCTTGTATCACATGTGAGAAAGTTTTGGATTTGAACGGAATCTAACCATCTAAATTTTAAAATTATAAATTTACTTTCGAGACTAAATAGTTTTTAAAGAATTATTTTCCTCACTTAAAACTCATTTACTGAATCAAAGCAAGAAATGTTAAATAAGATTTTCATATAAAGAATGTTCTTAGAATTCACTTAGATATTCGTTGAAGCATTCGATAAAAGATGGCAGCACCAAGTGTGCACTGTTAGAGATAATTGGTATGTGGAAAACCCACACGTCTAGTAAAGACGCTAGATAGGCCGATCTCGTAAAGTGGAGTAAATAAAAAATACATAATACAAGTAACTAAAATGAAGAGACTTAATTTAAAACTATAACAAAGAATTTATTCATTAAGATAAAACCTTATTTAGCATATAAACATCTGTAATTCCATAATACCAACATCCTTCGTGTAATACTTTAAAATAAACAAATCCTCTCATTCTATGATCAAATTATGAGCTTTACAATTATTAACCTATTAATGTACATTAACTCACTAATTTACATGCCTAAGTCTTAATGGCCCAGGTTAACCTTATTTAGGAGGGTCAGAGAGTAACTAATAGCCAAAGTGCAAAAATATGTGTAGAATTGTCCTACCTCGATCATCACTGCCGATGTCGGACTTTACGACTGCGCGCTCCGGCTCTGTCCGATGGGCTGGCTCTCTCCGAGATCCGTCGCTCTTGCGACCTTTTCTTTTCCCTCTCAAAATTCAAGTCCTTGATTTCGAAAACTCAAAGTGCAAAGTTTCTCTCTGTCTCTACCCCCTTAACAAGGCGCCCCTGTCCATAATTGGCTAAGTAAATTAAGAGCTACGCCCTTCAGGCTATATTATTGGTCAAGTCCCCCTGAAATATGAGATATGCATTCTCCAGTTTTAAAACGTTGAAAGTTCTCACGAGAATTTTCCCAAGGTTCAAGTGATATGAACTGACCTCTGGGGTCAGGAAGTTCAACCCCTTCCGTTTGTTATAGCACCTAACGCTGACATGAACTTGAGAAGCCCCTCTCTTTTCGAAACGAATGTCCGGTGCAGCTGCATTAGAGGGAATGTTACAAATATTGCCTCACTTCATGAGGGACCGTCTTCTTAGGTCCACTTCCTCTTTCAAAAGAGCAATGTTATATTGGGAATTGAAAATTACAATATAACAATAATAATTGCTAAGATAGCAAGGACATAGCCGGATATTTTTTTTTTTTTTTTTTTTTTTTATGTAGAGTGGCCAATGGGGGAACCAGAAAAAAAAAGAGAAGGGGGAGGGGAGTTCAAATTTTGGCAATTTTTCACATGTATGGGTGATATATTAAAGTAAACAACACAACGATTATTTTCAATTGTACAATAAAATCGGAAATTTCATAATAACGTTATAGTAATCAATATACTCAGGCTTTCATTAAACGGATGTACACTATATGCATATCTATGTGATTTATGCACATTTATAGTAATGGAAACGGACCCCATTAGTGGAAATCGCCACTTTGGTATATATATATTTTCCAATATAACTCACCCCACACTCTTTTTTTATAGGTTACTAAATAGCCTTATCGCTTAAAAATATTGCTGCAGTTTAATACTTTCCTTATAATTACTAAAGTATGTAGTAATATTTTCTTGATTACTATGGAATTGGATGCCGCCTAACATGCCATACTTCTACTGCAGTTCTCATTCACTTTTATCAATGCTTTGATTTTCTGTACTCAGTTAATTATCTTTAAATTCGCGAAAAACTCTTAATACTTAAAATAATAATTTCTACGACCGTTTCCGTGATTTCAAAGCTATGAAGTTGAAACAAAGGAAGCATCAAACAATGTCAAAAAAGAAACAGAGGAGCAGAAACATTTGGAACAGTGCGGAGGACATTGATTGCAAAAAGTTGAAAGCAGCGGGAACGCATACACTAATTACTTTACCTTATTAGAAATTTCTCGAGTAACGAGAATACAGTTCTTCAGTAAGAATATTATTGTTTCTAAGATTGGAAAACCAAGTCGCCCGGGATCCAAGTCGTTGGCCACTCTACATAAATAAATAAATTACCACTCTGCATTACTGGCCACTCTACATAAAAAAAAATGTTTAAGTTGCTCGAATCATTTTTATTATACTTTCATTATAAGTGGGTAAGAAACTACGGTTTGGAGTTAATTTCAAATAGATGCCCTGATTTTTAAAACTACACTCACTAAACATTTACTAATAGCAAAAAATTCATATCCTACCAAGTATTCCAATCATCGATCTTCGACTGACCACCCAACGTTTTTCTCCATCCACTGAGCTGCTGAGACGATTATATTCTTTTCTATATTTGAAGTGAACCCTACATTCACTTTCTTCAGTCAGATTGAACTACGATTTTAGATTTTTATAACTGCCTCATTCGACTGTTTGTTTTTCTTATAAGAATACTATTCTGTTTTGCATTTCTCTTGAATTGAAAATCTAAGTCACAAATTATGAAGTCTCGTTAAAAGTCAAAATTTGGTTTTCCCCCCCCCTTAGAACTTAGTGAAAGTGAACATATTTCACAATAGTTAACGACTTGGATCCCGGGCGACTTGGTTTTCCAATCTTAGAAACAATAATATTCTTACTCAAGAACTGTATTCTCGTTGCTAGAAAATTTTTTAATAAAGTAAAGTAATTAGTGTATGCGTGTCACCTGCTTTCAACTTTTTGCGATCAATGTCCTCCGCACTATTCCAAATGTTTCTGCTCCTCTGTTTCTCTTTTGGCATTGTTTGACGCTTCCTCTGTTTCAACTTTATTGCTTTAGTGTACATATGTAAATAGTGTGTTTTTGATTTTTGTGCTGTTGTTTTTTGTGTTTTTACTATTTGTGTTTTTCCTTTTTCCGGGACTTCCAATTCCTCTAAATTTCGGGCCTTTTCGAATTCTGGCACTTTTGTAAATTTGACCTTTTGTCCTTTTCTGAACGCTTACGTTTCAAAAATGACACGCTTTCCAAATTTAAAGAAAAAAACAACAACACAGAAAATAATTTTTTTTTTATGTACGTATTGTTCCCTCTTGGTCTAATTAGAACTGAACCTGTTAAACTGTCTGTTATGTACATACATTTCTTCAATTGTAACTCCCTGAATTTTTTGATAAACAGTATTAGTGTTCCCTGACGTGTTGGGGGTCGGTTCCCGGCCACTCAAATTGCGAATGTAAACCCTAGGGTCAGTCGAGTGGCCTGGGTCTTATTCTCGACAATAGTTAATGCTTTTTTTTAATTTTAGATGTTTATTTTTTATACATGTATTTGATAACGTGCAGTTTCTCTAGAACGGTTCGTGCTAGCGTTCTAAAGTATGTCCATCGCTTTTTACTCATTTTTCCAAAATTTCATTCGAAAATTTGAGGTTTTTCCGCATATTCGATTGTGTTTAAAATCGGTAGGTTTCCAATATTCTACCGATTGTAATTTTTATACAAAATTTCTTTCGTTCCTGAGATATCGTCTCCACAGATTTACGGACACACACACACAGACATTACCTCAGAATCATTCGATTCGAGTTCAGGGATGCTTGAAACGCGTTCTTCCAACGAGAACTCGAATTCAAATTTTCGACTCCGTCACAATACTTTTTCTATATATTATGCCATGTTTATAGGAAAGTAAAAAAAAATGAACATTTTCATTTGCTCTCTTTGCTGATCGAATACAAAAATGACCTTGCTTTATTTTCCATCTGCAGAAGCACCTATTATTAATGATACTATCAAAAACATACACCGCCATTCTTTTATCTTATGAGTGCTTTTGATTAAGGAAATTTACCAATTCCAAAATATATTTTATATTTTGTTTCATTTCTCTATATTCTGCGCCAGTGTTTGCTCTACAATTTGAAAAAAAAAAAGGCTTAACAATTCCACTAACATGTTATAGAAGTTCTGTAGTTATTGACTTACGATCTTATTGGGATTTTATTTAATGCGCGTATTAAGAGGTGCCCACAGTACTTTTTCTTTGAAGAACCAGATTCTACGCGCGCACACACGTTTGGAGCAATACTTACTGATGGTATTTTACGCAAGGTTTTTACTGACCCTTAAAAATTCGCCGCCCTAAACATGGGATTTTTCTGCTTCCAAGGAAGTACCTCGACTGCTGCATCGACTTTGCACGATGCTATTGCACTGGGGACGCGGTGTTTACTCGTGGGAACGCCCACTATAATTTGCTTTCAGTGGCTACGATTTCTTCTATTGTTTAGCAATGCGATATTTCTCCTGTTGTTTTTTACTATGCGTCACGTGGTAATGCGTCAGATGGATGTTTATTATGATGTCGCCTATTCCACCACTTCAGAAGAAGACAGAAATAGCTCAAAATGTCAGGAATAAGGTAGTGGATTCCGAGATGCTTTCATCTAGTGGTGCTATGATTAATGAATGTTGAACGGAATAATCCGGAGAACTAATATTTCATGAATCGCTTAACGTGGGAGGTTCTCCTCTTTTTGTGTTGCTTTTCTTTTGACGCTGCATAATGGCTTTAGCTTCTATGTAAAAGGGGAGGAAAAGGAGATTGTAGTTAACCATCCTGCGTAGTATACCCAGTATACAATGTATACTATCTGTGGTGCAAGTGAATATATGGGAATGGATAATATTTGTCAAGGGAAAGTATTGGGATGGGGTCAAAAAATAGGGCTCTCGCATTAAAATCGTAGATATCCTATATAATAAATACCATATATTTTCTTTGAAAACGGTCCAAAGATCTTTCTTAAGTGGGTTGGGTCTAAACGGTGGGGAGTTTTCGGATGTCCCTTACTTCCGCGAAGTCCTTAAGAAAGAGTATCGGCACTTATGATCCGAACGGATGGTCGAAGTTCAAATCCCATTAGCTCACGAAAAGAAGGCGTGGACATAAAGTGATGAACAGTTGACGAGCAGAATGCCAAAAAGAGTAGCCAATCGGAAAATATTTTTGACATTTTCTTCGCAAAACCGCGAGGTCAAAGCGAGAGTTCAGAGTGAGATGTTATCCCCGGATTTCTAGCATTGGAAAACATAGCAGGATTCCATCTATTCTTTAGGATATTTGCGATTAAAATTGATCTTTATGTTTTAAGTGTAGCCCAAACTACAAATCAACCTTTTACTTTCCCTGCAATACATGGTAATGTATAGGGAAAGTATTGGAATCATGCCGAAAATCGCAACTCGAGTTTTCGACGGATCTACACTTTTCGAGACCTCTAGAACACGAAAATACTATTTTTAGCGTAACGTGTGTCTGTGTGTCTGTCTGTCTGTGTCTGTGCAGATTTTGTATCCACTCTAACTAAAAAACTAATTTACCGAATTTCATAAAATTTAGTAGGTAAGTCACTTGTGAGAAAATCTGGTGCTGATTAGTCTTGGGCACGATTTGGGATAAAAGAACCTACCTTTATTTTTTTGCGAAATGGCCCGCAAAAGCCTGTATTCACTCTTGCTGAAAAACTAATGGACCGAATTTTACAATATTCGATAGATAAGTCGCTTGTGGGTCACCCTGGTGCTGATTAGATTTTGGAACGATTCGGGAAAAAATAACCTGCCTTTTTTTGCAAAATGGCCTGCAAAAATCGTTAAAATCTAAAATAAAGAACTACGTATGCTCAAATACATCCATTAAATGCTTGTTTTATACGTAATTTTTAACTAAGAAAGAATAAGACCAACTCCATTACACTAGGACTAGCCGTTCTCGAGATATTTTAGTTTTTTCGTATTTTCTCTACGCCACCTTTGAAAATAAGTTCAGTTACCAAATGAGAACGAAAATTGAAATAAAAGTTAATTAAATTTAATTAAAATAAAGAGAATGTGGATATAAGTCTGCAAGGAAAGTCCTGTGCTGCCCACATCAGATTTTTACTTTTCCTGCAATACATGGTAATGTATAGGGAAAGTATTGGTATCATGCCAAAAATCACAACTCGAGTTTTCGACGATGCTACAAGTTTCAAGACCTCTAGAATACGAAAAAAACTATTTTTAGCGTGACGTCTGTGTATATGTCTGTCTGTGCAATGTATGTATCCACTCTAACACAAAACCTAATGGACCGAATATCATAAAATTTGGTAGGTAAGTCACTTGGGTGAGACCCTGATGCTGATTAATTTTTGGTACGATTCGGAAAAACAGAACACGCATTTTTTTGAGAAATGGCCTGTAGAATTTTCATGTATCCACTCTAGCTAAAATATTAATTGACCAAATTTCACAAAATTTGGTAGATAAGTTACATGTGAGATAGGTGCTGATTAAATTTTGGTATGATTCGGAAAAGAACAACCTGCCTTTTTTTACGAAATGGTCCAAAAAATCGACAAAATCTAAACAACAGAGACTATATATGCTCAAATGTATCAAATAGATTCTTCTTGTGTTATACGCAGTTTTCAAGAATATAACCAATTCCATTACTTTAGGACTAACCGTTCTCAAGATATTTGAGATTTCTTGTATTTTTGTTACGCCTCTTTCGGGAAAATGTCCAATTACCAAATAAAAACAAAAATTGAATTAAAAATGCAAATTTAGTGTTATTTTGTGCAATTGAACTCAATCTAATTAATTGTTAAAGAAATAAAGAAAAAATTAATTTGAGTCTGCAGGAAAGTCATGTGCTGCCCACTTCCGATTTTTACTTTCCCTGCAACACATGATAATGTATAGGGAAAGTATTGGAATCATACCGAAAATCGCAACTCGAGTTTTCGACGGATCTATACATTTCGGAACTTCTAGAATACGGTAAAACCATTTTTAACGTGACGTCTCCGTGTGTGTCTGTGTGTTTGGCTGTGCAGACTTTCTATCCACTCTAACTAAAAAACTAATCGACCGAATTTCATAAAATTTGGTAGGTAAATCACTTGTGGGCGAATCTGACGCTGATTAGTTTTGGGTCCGATGAAGGATAAAGAACCCGCCTCTTTTTGCGAAATGGCTCACAAGAGTTGCCTGTCTAGCTGAAAAACTGATGGACCGATTTTCACAAAATTCAGTAGATAAGTCGTTTGTGGATCACCCTGGTGCTGATTAGATTTTGGTACGATTCGGAGAAAAATATCCTAACTTTTTTGCGAAATGGTCCGCAAAAATCGTCAAAACCTAAAATAAAAACTACGTATGCTCAAATATATCCATTAAATGCTTGTTTTATACGTAATTTTTAACGGAGAAAACAATAAGACCAACCCCATTACACCTAGGATTAGCCGTTCTCGAGATATTTTAGTTTTTCTGTATTTTCTCTAAGCCAACTTTGAAAATAAGTCCAGTTACCAAATGAGAACGAAAATTTAATTAAAAGTGAATTAAATTGAATTAAATGAAAGAGAACGTGAATATAAGTCTGCAGGGAAAGTCATGTGCTGCCCACATCAGATTTTTTACTTTGGTCTCCGTAATTTTTTGATGCTTTTCCCAGTTCCATTTCTTATTAAAGGTTGGGCCTACAATAGAGATGTTTTTTTCCCCATTTTATTTTTTTGCTATTCATAATAATAATTTAACGGGTTAATTCTTTTCTTTTCGAAGAGAGATTTATGATTTTCGTTTTCCCGGTTGACAATTCCATGTTCCCTTTGGTCCATTTTGTCACATTTTCTAGGTTGTTCTGGATTTTCCTGTAAATTTCCTCCTCATCTGTATCGCTGATTATTACAGTAATATCATCAGCATATATATATAAATTTCCTTTTCTTTTTTTATATTTTCCTTCATTCAATGATTCCATTCATGTAAATATTAAAAAGAAATGGGGAGATTATGCACCCCTGTGGAACTCCTAGATTACAATCAGCCAGTTTGGTGCAATAACCCTTCCATTTAACTTGGATTTTCCCTGTTAGTTAATAAGCTTTGTATCCATTTGCAAATGTGAATGGGCATTGAAGGTCAAGGAGATTCTTAATAAGGATTCATCTGTCCACGTTGTCATAAACACTTTTGATGTCATAAGCTATGGCCACCACAATGTTGTATCTCCAAAGTCTAACCTTTCATTATTGCAAAAGCTGTTTCCATTTCAAAAAGAGTAATATTTAAATTATTGATTTAAACAATTAAAAATGCATTAGTTATTCAAAGCTTCATTTAAATATTACTTCTTTTGAAATGGCAACAGCTTTTTCAACAGTGAATAGTAATTGCTCATGAATATAATGCTTTCAAAACGTTCTGTTTGTTTGTAAGGCTGCTATGCAGGTGTAACGAACGAAACGATCTCCGATAGTTGGCAAACTTTATCGATTAAAAGACGGTCCTAACGGGCGAATTACGCCTGTGCAGAAGGCGGCTAGAAAGAGTTAGGGAGGCGAGCTCATTGAATGCCAGCGAGTAGAGGTGAAGGTTGGTGAGCGTCAGCCAGCAGGCGGAAGAGCCCCCTAGGCTATTACACATGCATAGCAGTCGTGAAGAAATAGGTTGTCAAGCAAAATCGGACGGTAAATGAGTGGCAGCGAACAGAGGGCGGGCCCTCGAGTTGCGGGAGTGCGAGCATAACGCATTTTAAAAGAAATATATGAGATAGTGATTTGAAAAAACGAAACGCAAGTTTTTGTCACTGTATAAAGAACAAGCGGCAAAACGTATAACTCTCGAAGGGAGATCTGGGGTTGGTGAGTGCCAGTGAATAGGATATTGCCCCAACGGGAGTATTTATTACGCCTGCATAGCGGTCGAAAAGAAAGAGTTCGCGAAACGAGTTACGGTGGTTGATGAGCGCCAGCTAACCGGGGAAGGAGCCCCCTAATATCTGTAAAAAAATGTTCTATAGTCTTGATTTTTGTAGAATTGATATTTAAATGTAAACTATTCTGAGAGGGAAGTTATGTGATGGATACATTACAGTCTTTATCTTTCGTTACCTACCTTATTCCTTCTGCACGATATTAAAAATTTCTGCCGGAAAAAGAAGCATCCGCTCTGTTAGTAGGAAGTTATAAAAATAAACTCTCTTGTTATCTGTGCTGTTCCTGATCAAAAAACAAAAGAATAACAGAAAATAAAAATAATTCTGCACTACGCGTGCTTCAGATATCCCTCCACAGATTGTTCTTAAAACGCATGCTTATTTTTCATCTCCAGATTGAAGCTCGTACAACACAGGCCGACTTAAGTTAGCCATGCTGAACTGAAGTGAAAAACTCATTGGCGACAAAGTGTGAAAACCAGTACCATTAACAACTAAAATGTCATTGCTGACCACGATGGGATGCACCTGTTTTGGCGCATTTACCATCGATCTCGGCAGACTTACGATATTCTTGGAGTCATTTGTTTTACAATTTATCCATTTTCTTGTTCTTTCAAGATTCTAAACATTTTAATCCTTTTCGAGAATAGAACAAACAATATACGGCCGTACATTCTCCCGTTTTTTTTATACCACAATACACGACTTTGAGTCATTGCGTAGTAGTAAACCAATGTGCAAGTTTAATTCAAAATGGCAGTGGTTAGTGCGCGGTCCGAGTTCGGTTCCCGGCTCTCCCTAAACTGCCCCCGTGTTCAAGCGGAGTACAGCCACGTTAAATAGGTGGGTCCGTAAGTCCTTCCGAGAGGTTGGTGGTAGGGAGGGAAGGGTACGGTCCCTGTGGATGGCCCCTCCACTGGGTTCCGGTCTAGATGGGGTGGCATTTCCCGGCCGTCCAAACAGATACCTCACACCTTCTGGTAGGTCGGATCGTCTGGGTCGAAGAAGAAAAGAAAGATCAATGATGTACAAAGCATTGATTATGAAACATTTTTCAACTGAAATGCAATTTTATTTAAACATTTTTAAAATGCGGTCTAAATTGTATGGCACTGCTCCAGACGTAAAATTTCGATTGTTATTGCTTTGGGTTGAAACTCATCAGAAAATTGACTAATTTGTTTTTTGTTAGAATACGAAGATATAAAACCCATAATTCTGCTAAACTACAGAATTGTGTTAATCTTCTTTTATCGGCTGCGATGAATTAAAAATAAATAAATAAATATGAAGGATTTGTCCTACGGATTAGGTTAAAATATCTTTACAAAGAACGTATTTCGATCTTTTCGCTAGTATCAAGATGAAAACTTTGATAATATGTTTGATTGCTGAGGAACTGATTTGTATGAAAATCCCTCGAAATCGTGCCTCAACATAAAATAACTTAATTCAAATTTAAAAAAATTCAACGAGATCTGTCGTTCCAGGAGTTTAGCTAACCGAGTATCAAATTTCCCGGCTGTCTGAAGCCTAGACTTTCCGCTATAAAAGGCATACATAGACAAACCAGACAGACATCTTTTAGTATGTATTATTCAATAGCCTGCGGAACTTAAATTGCGTTAAACGACTAATTATTAACAAATGACAAATCTCAAACAGATCCAAAAGTTATTTTATTATACAATCATCCTACAGATGTAAATACAACCATAGCGCTTTCGAACATCTTCCATGTTCATCCTCAATGGCAATACAATTAGAAATAGATGCCAACGTGCTTAAATACAATTCAATACTCTTAAGTAAAATTTGCATATCATGAAATTGTCAGCCGCATAAAATAGTGGATTATAACTCAGATTTAAATTATAATTTATACAAAGTTCAAAGATAAATACTTCAAAAAATAGTTTAAAAATATAATAAGTATTTTAGAAAATATTTATAAATTAATGTAACTATGCAAAGGTTTAACATGCAGGGAATCGAGAACGAGTCGCCAGGCATAACTTAAGACCTGAATAGGGTCAAAATTACAAATAGAAGAACGATATATAAGTAAATAAAAGGGGATTCATAAAGTCAGATAGAACGGAGGTTATTACAGCTAATTAAAAGAAAATATTTTTCAAAAAGGAGCGAAAATTATCTTTATTCACGAATTGCGCAAGGGCAGTCGTTAATTTACCATTTTTTATGTCTCTTGCATGTTCGGACAAACGGATACCAACCGTACGTTTAGTACTGTAAAAGCGTTTTTTAAGTGTTTAAAAGACTCTTCTGCTTTCACATACAAATGTAGAAACTGAAATGATATTGCATGAAACATGTATACACAAAACTTAGCCCAGTGATCATTTATTTAGTGGTAAGTACTAAACTCCAGAGTTCAGATCCGTCTCCCTGGTGAGAAGCGAAACTACAACTCAATGGCTGGAAGTAATAAATGACAAGTAAAATAGCACGTGAAAAGAAGACTCTATATATTTCATTATAGTAAAGGAACGTTCTTTAATTTTCTTATGAAACACAGATAAGACATAATTTGTAATTTAAATACAGTTTTCCAAAAATGGCAATTCTAACTCCTTCAATCATGAGTTAGGTTTTCTAAATTTGTTTCAACACAATATATCTAGCTTGAAAATCTTTAAGTATAGACATATTCAAATTTAATAACCTTTTCACAATAGTATATGCCAAGGAGATTGATACAGATCTATTACTTTTAAGCTGGCTTTTAGATTAAAATTTCAATAGACATATAACCAGCAATACAATTTTACAATCTCCCAATTAAAGGAAAATAAATACGAACCTATATTTCGGTTCTGAGGGACTCTGTCGGTCGAAGAACATTATGAGAGCACTTTGTAAAGTTAAATTAAAATTTAAAATAGATTCATTTTTGTTTTACATTGGAACAAAATCTATATGCGACCGACAGCCCTCTCGTCCATGGTAAGCTCTCCCCTTTCTTCCAAGCGCGTCCCTCTACATTAACTGCGCTGACGTCACAACACACATATCCATATCACACGTACAAAACAGAACATTGGAAAATAATCAACAAAATAAAATTAACACTCAACGGTTTTCTTTTTCTCTCTCAGCTGACTGGCAGGCGCGCCTTTTCAAGGTCGCACACACTCCACAATTTGCTCTATTTCGACAGAAAATCGTCTGAGAGATTCTACATTTACATGACATGAAAAAAAACATTTTAAACAGAAATATGCATCGCAGATTTCGATGCCACAAATATCTTCCCCCCCCCGGCAAAAAATTTTGCAACCGCAGGGCAGGAAAATTTTCTCCAAGAGAATCCTGTAGAAGCATCACCTCCAGCAGGGCGAACGCTAAAGCAGCAGCTGCCGCAGGCAATTTTGCACAAAAATTTTGAGGGTGAGCAATGTACGTCTACACTACCACCACACTCAAGGAGTCCAGAGACTTGATCAGGGTCCCCGTTGTCCAAGAGTCAAAACATCAAAACATGGCCAAAAGAGAGGACACAATGCTGTCCAAAAACTGCTATAGGATCCTTTCAAAAGAAAACACACAGTTAAAACATATGCAAATACACTGAAATACACATAATATGCTCTTATCAAACTTTCTCAAATTCTTCAAAAAAAAAATACACTTGTAAAATACACAAAAGGTTCCTGCTGTGTAACTGTACAGAAAAATATGTTTCCAGAAGGAGTAAAAATCAGCGGGGATCTATACGGGTTGCCATCACTAGAAAAGAAGGTGTGTATGAAAATGGAAAAAAAAAATATCCCACGTGCAGGGCTTCCGGTGCATCCAGACGAAAACAGGACAGCCACGGTTCAAAGCACAAGTCAATTCAGAAAAGATGAGAAACCCAACTCCGAAGCGATGAGTCCTCTATCACGGCATCACTCCTCCAACACACAGGGGTTCCAGATGATACGCTTCTCGCCTCCGCTCTGGAAACAACAGCGAGATCTGTCCATCCTCGACCAGGTGCAGCAAAAAGCCGGGATTTTAAATTGCTTCATTCACTTCCCCCTCGAAACACAGGGTGTAGCTTGTTTGTGTAAACACCTGCAATTCACTCAAAAAAGAAAAACATTTGCAACATTGAACTCAAGGGACAATGGTGACTGACGAAACTACTGTACTCATTGTACCAGTAGGGAAGTGGACTTGTAAAATTGTAAACATGAAATTGCAGATCAAATAAAAAATATATGTAAAGCAGGAACAGAAAAACATATGAAATAAATTTTTAAAAACTGAAATATTCAAAATTTTGTCAAAATCAGGTAAGTTGTCAGAAGTGTCAACTCATGCACTTCACAACAGTTTTTCATGTCAGGTATTCAAAATTCTGCACATCTGAAATTAAAATTTTCATCAACACATGATATTCAAATTACTTGAAATTATTGTAAATATTGAAACTTATTGCAGAAGAGGTTCCATCACAACCTCAAACAGATGAACTTGATCAAACATAGTCATCTCATCACTCAAAAAAGTTTTTCGAAGATTTCAAAACAAATCACCAAAATTTTCACAGTTCAAAAATCACGAAAAGTTTCAAATTTCCAGATTCGAAAAGTTTATCAAAAGATAATCAAAAGTTTTTGTAGAGTGAAGAGTTTCAGTCGATATCACACAAATCACAAAATTAAAATTGCATATAAATTCAAAACAGTAAAATTAAAAAAAAATTTGTATTTTCACAGATGAAGCATGTTTCACAGATGAAATAACCTTCCATTTACAATTGGTCAGAGATGTGTGTAAATAAAAATATTTAGAATAAACAATAATAAATTTCAATAATCAGATAATACTTTCAGAAAAATTATACACAACAATCAATTAAGCTTAAATATCCAGATTCCAAAAATTTAACAAGCTGCATTAACAATTACTGTATCACTATTTCTTAAACAAATTTTGTAAACACTGGAATTTTGCATCACAGAAGAAGAAGATTTTGAACATTGTTGTGCACAGATGAAAAACTGGATTAATTAAATTGTCTAAGAGAATATCGACTATTCACTCTAGGACGCTGCTGGTTTAAAGCTCTATTGTAGACCACTCTGGTATGACGGTTGTCACAGTTTGTGTGACTGGAAGAAGAAAGTTGTTTGTTTACACTATTTGGAGCACTGGAAATTGGAGCACTGGAATTCCGAACACTGGAAACAGGTTGTTTGTTTGCACTGCTTTGGGAACTGGAAATTGGAGCACTGGAATTTTTCCGCTGGAAAGCATTCGAGGTTGATGAGGACACAGTTTGTTTATCACGACCAAGTGCACTATCTTTTGGAAGAATTTGAAGCTCAACTCTTCTAGGTGGTAGTAATGTAAGTCTGTTGACATGGACTCTCTGCTCGTTCTTCGGATTTAGAACATGTTGTATTATAAAGTTGACTGGAGAGATTTTCTTGATCACCTTAAATGGACCTCTATTATATGAAGAAAGTTTCTTGGACTGGTCGCGTGGTAAATATGGTGTGTAAAGATACACGTGGTCGTTTACTTTAATCACAGGTTGTTTTGCACCTTTATGCTGTTGTTGCATTTGACTCTGTTGTGCTTTATCCAAATTGACTTTTACAATTTCATATATTTTCTTTAATCTATATTCCAAATCTTGACCATAATCATGAACAGAATCATATTTTGTGCTTTTAAATCCTGTTAAAAGGGTATTTGGTACTGTTAAATCTCTGCCATACATGAGGTATGCAGGAGTTTCTCCAGTTGATGCATGAACAGCATTTCTGTGGGCCAGAAGGGCAAAAGGAACTGAACGATCCCAGTCGTCTTTTTCTTTATATGCAAGATTCTTCAAACTTCTGAGCAAAGATTTATTTGCTCTCTCGCAGAGGCCATCAGATTGGGGATGATAGCTAGTGGTACTATGTTTGATGATTCCCAACTTCTTGTACAGGCTCTGAGCAGCTTTTGAAAGAAAATTCGACCCTTTGTCAGTAACCAGGTGGTGGGGAATACCGTGAGACGATATGAATTTCTCAAAACATTCCAAAATTCTTTCTGAAGTAATAGATGACAATGGGTAAGCTTCTGCCCATCTTGTGAAATAGTCTGTTATGACTAAAATGTACCTTTTCCCAGAATTTGAAACTGGAAAAGGACCTATACAATCCATCGCTACTCTTTGGAAGGGAAAATCAGATGTATCAAATTTCTGTACTGGTGCTTTAAAATTTCTGAACCCATGGTTCATGACACAAACATCACAAGAACTGACATAATTCTGTGTTTGAGTGTACATGTCTTGCCAATAATACCTTCTGCTGATACTAGACAAAGTTCTGCGAAAACCACAGTGAGCAAATGCAGGACAGTCATGGTGCAGCCACAAAATTTCAGATACCAATGACTGAGGTACTACCAATCTTTCATTAAATTCGTGTCTTCTTTTGGGGTGCTTATGTGTGCACCACAATGCATTTTCTTTCTCGAAAAAGGTTAATCTTTGTGGATATGGAGCCACATTTTTTTCTAAGAAATTCTTAATTTTGTTGCATCTGCTATCAGATTTTTGAGCGTTAACTATTCTAGTAAACAAAGTTGGTTCCACTGTTAATTGCTCTAAATTTTCACTCTGAACATTTTCTTCATCATTTAAATTTGTGTTAATTGCATTCACCTGTTGAATCTCCGAACTTTTTGAAGATTTCTGATTTTGTGCAAAATTTACTTTCTTTGGTTTTTGGGCATTAGCCGAATTTTTACTATTTGCAGAATTCTTTGATAATGGATTTTCTTTGTCACCGACACATCTTGATAAGTAGTCAGCCACAACATTCGCCTTTCCTGGCTTATGAATGATCTCATAGTCGAACTGGGAAAGAGAAGCTATCCAGCGTGAAAGTCTGGATGTTGGATCCTTGAATTTGAAAATAAATGAAAGGGAGTGCTGATCACAATAAATTGTGAAGTGAGCTCCAATTAAATAGTGTTTGAAAAAATTTGTTGCCCAGACTACAGCTAAAGCTTCACGCTCAACAACACTGTATCTGGTTTCAGCATCATTTAGCTTCCTGCTGGCATATGAAATAGGGTGTAAAAAACCATTTTCATCTTGCTGTGAAATATATGCTCCAAGTGCATATTTAGATGCATCTGTGTGCAATATGAATTTCTTTTTAAAATCAGGTAAAATCAAAATTGGTTCTTTTAAAAGTTCTTTCCTCAAAATGTCAAAAGATTCTTGAGCTGCTTCATTCCACTTAAATTTTTCACCTTGTTTTGTTTTTAAAAGTTGTGTGAGGGGTAAAGCAACATCTGCAAAATTCTTCACAAATTTTCTATAAAATCCTGTGAGACCCAGGAACTGCCTCACATTCTTTATGGACTTTGGCGTCTTAAATTTCTGAATTGTTTCCAAATTGTGTGGATCAGGCTGCACTTTCCCATCTGAGACCAAAAATCCCAGGTATTTAATTGTTCTTCGAAAGAAGTAACATTTTGAAGGCTTTAGTTTTAGATGATGTTCTTGCAATTTTAAAAATACTTCTTCCAATTTCTGTATATGTTCTTCAAAGGACTTGGATGCCACAATAATATCATCTATATAAACATTCGAAACACCTGCCAAAACCAATGACATCAATCTCTGGAAAGATGCAGGGGCATTTTTGAGCCCAAAAGGAGTGCGACACCACTCGAAATGGCCTTTGTTGGTTGAAAAAGCTGTCTTTTCACAGTCATTCGGGTCCAAACAAAGTTGGTAAAACCCAGAAGTAAGGTCCAGAGTAGAAAAATAAGTTGCACCAGCCAAATTGTCGATGAGCTCACTGATATTAGGAATTGGATATGGTTCGTCAATCATGACTTCATTTAACTGCCTAAAATCGCAGACCAAACGATATGACCCATCTGCTTTCTTGACAAATAGAACAGGCGTATTATAAGGCGAAGTACTGGGCCTAATAATACCCGCACCAAGTAGTTCAGTCACTTGTTTATTTAATTCCTCTTGAAGGTGATGAGGCACTCTGTAATTTTTCTTTTTAATTGGTATGTTAGTTCTTAAATTTATTGTATGGAAAATTGTATCACAACCCTCAATTTCTGAAACCGACTTTGCAAAAACTCTACGATGCTTTTTAAGAAGTTCCAATAACTTCCTCTTCTTCTCTCCATATAAGTGACTTAAGTCAAAGTCACCACCCCATGCTTCAAATTTTTCATTATCTTCAATGGGTGTGTGGTCAGTTACTGTATTTACTGGCAATGCTTGTACTTCTTTAATACTTTGTAATTTTGCAATTTTCATCTTCTTGTTCAAATTAATTGTATTTTCAGAAGGATTGGCAATTTTCACATATAAATAATCTTTCTGAGGTGTCTTATACACTGCTCTTGCCACAAAAAATTCTTTTTCTCCCTCAAGCGGTTCAATCAAAATAGTATCATTTTCTTGAAATTTATGATTTACTCTAATTTTTACAAAAGATTCAGTAAGTGGATTAAGTTTACTTTTTTGAAATACAGTTGCAACAATAAATTTATTTTCTTTAATTTCATTAATAACATTGATTCTCTCTTCCTTTTCATTATAAGTGTTTTTGTACAAAGGTGGTCCCAAAACTGAGTTATTCGGGCTGGTCAGAAAGTAAGGAATTTCCTTCCGATTTGCATTGTTTACATTCGTGAATGTCTGTCTGTCATGTACCTTTTCATTTCTATTTCCAAAGTTCTGATCAAAATTTCTAAATAAACTTCGTCTTTCCAAACAACTATCTTCTTGTAAGCTACACACATTAGCCCGAGAAAATTCCTGACTGGAAAAATTTTCTCTGCTTTTAAATGGAATATTCTGTCCACACATGATCATGTTATTGCTTTCAAAATCAATTACAGCTTTATTTTCTGTCAAAAATGAGTTTCCAATAATAGCTTTGTAATTTGATGGTGCAGGAGAATTCAATACCCAGAATTCAAGAATAAAATTTTCGTCTTGTAGGGTTAATTTAATTGAAATTTTATAATTCACAATTGTATCTCCTCCGTTAAATCCACGCAGTACAGCAGGTTTTCTATGCACTGTATACTGTTTATCGAATAAATTTAAAATTTCTTCATATGTGATATTTATGCTGGACCCTGTGTCAATTAGCATGTTTATGGAATTTCCTGCAAGTTTAGCAGAAATAACAGGCAAGTTTGTTGCATTTTGAGATGCGTTATGTACTATTGTACTAATTTCATAAGTGTCACCAAAATTTCCAAAGTTCTTTCTTGAATTTTGGTTCAAATTTCCAAAATGTACTTGATTGGCTGATCTGTCTTTTCTAAAATTTCTTCTATTAAAGTTGTTTTTGTAGCCGAAATTTGTGTTATTACTATTATTTCTCCTAAAATTTGGACTTTTGTAAATGTCGAAAGTATTTGCTCTATTGTTGTTGTTTCCTCTAGCTCTTGGTGTTGCCGGAATAAAATTATTTCTTTCACCAGGTTTCCTGTAACTACAAAATCCTCTCTGTTGATTTACTTCTCTCAAGTAGTTATTTCTGCTTTCTTCTCTCTTCGGGGTAACCGGAATTCTTCTTTCGAATTTTCTTCTATTTCTGCTTCCCGGGGATATGTACGTCTTCAAATTTGATCGAAAATTTCTTGATTTAGGTGTTCTAGGGGATTTCTGTGTTACGCTATTTTCTTCCCATATTTCTTCTTCGTCTTCCCAATTTTCTTCCTGTCTGTCCCTTTTTTCTAGTTCGCCCTTAAATTCTTCGATCTGTTTAGTCTGAATTTCAAGTAGTTTTTCTAATTTTGCTATTTTCTCATCTTCTAAATTTTTCTTTTCAACCGAATTTACTTCTAGATGTTCTTCATTTTCGTTTTTACACTGCTCTTCAAGCACCGCTAACTCTTTAGCTGATTCAAATGTTTTCGGATTCTGCGCTAGGACTAATCTTCTAAAATCAGGATTTAATCCCCTTATGAATGCATTTTTCAAAAGCGCTTTTCTTATGGAGTAATTATTGTTTTTTTCTAACTCTTCAGGTACTGCTACGTACGAAGCTGATTCAATTCGAACAGCGAACTGGCGCACTGTTTCTCCCGATTTCTGTCTTATATTTACTAGCTCAGCAATTCGCTTTGCCATATCTTGTGTATTTTCAAAATTTTCCCTAAGAGCCAAAACTAATTCATCATAATTCTTCGAATTCTTTAAATTCGGAATGCCGTTTACTAGCCGACTCGCTGGACCAGACAGTTTCATTTTCAAACAAAAAATTTTCTCTTGAGACGTCCATCCCGCATTCTCTGAAATTAATTCCAATCTATCTAAAAATAATTGAAGTGAACTATCCTCCGCTCCGGAGAACTCTGGAACCGAGTTCCAAAATTGAGTCTTCCCGATGTTTGATTTAGCAGCCCCAGTGGTGCTAACAGAAAGTGACCGACGCTGAGGAGGTGAGCGTACCGGTGAAGGTGAAGCCTGTCTGACATTGTTAACGTTCCTTTGAACTTGTGAGTTACTTCTCACATTTCTTTTCCTTCTGCTTTGTCTGCCTGACATTCTTAATTTTGTTCTCAAAATTTATTTTTAACAAATGTTTATTTTAAATCAAGTCGAAAATGTGTCGTGTAAAAAGTGTTCTTGTTGTGGAAATGTTTATATGTCACAATATGCAGTAATTCTTACATATATTTCATTTGCAAATATATACTGACTTACTTCGGTGGTATCAAAAACCACATTCATTTCTGCATCTGTACATATTACAAATACATTTTCTTTTCACAAAAATATCAAATATATTTTTATTTCAACTCTTGCCATTTCAAAATATTTTTTTTTTTGAAACCGAAAATAACACAAATACTTTTTTTGAAATCGAAACTATTCCAGCACTCAGGGAGACAAAAGTGCACACGGCACCAAACATGTAAAAGCGTTTTTTAAGTGTTTAAAAGACTCTTCTGCTTTCACATACAAATGTAGAAACTGAAATGATATTGCATGAAACATGTATACACAAAACTTAGCCCAGTGATCATTTATTTAGTGGTAAGTACTAAACTCCAGAGTTCAGATCCGTCTCCCTGGTGAGAAGCGAAACTACAACTCAATGGCTGGAAGTAATAAATGACAAGTAAAATAGCACGTGAAAAGAAGACTCTATATATTTCATTATAGTAAAGGAACGTTCTTTAATTTTCTTATGAAACACAGATAAGACATAATTTGTAATTTAAATACAGTTTTCCAAAAATGGCAATTCTAACTCCTTCAATCATGAGTTAGGTTTTCTAAATTTGTTTCAACACAATATATCTAGCTTGAAAATCTTTAAGTATAGACATATTCAAATTTAATAACCTTTTCACAATAGTATATGCCAAGGAGATTGATACAGATCTATTACTTTTAAGCTGGCTTTTAGATTAAAATTTCAATAGACATATAACCAGCAATACAATTTTACAATCTCCCAATTAAAGGAAAATAAATACGAACCTATATTTCGGTTCTGAGGGACTCTGTCGGTCGAAGAACATTATGAGAGCACTTTGTAAAGTTAAATTAAAATTTAAAATAGATTCATTTTTGTTTTACATTGGAACAAAATCTATATGCGACCGACAGCCCTCTCGTCCATGGTAAGCTCTCCCCTTTCTTCCAAGCGCGTCCCTCTACATTAACTGCGCTGACGTCACAACACACATATCCATATCACACGTACAAAACAGAACATTGGAAAATAATCAACAAAATAAAATTAACACTCAACGGTTTTCTTTTTCTCTCTCAGCTGACTGGCAGGCGCGCCTTTTCAAGGTCGCACACACTCCACAATTTGCTCTATTTCGACAGAAAATCGTCTGAGAGATTCTACATTTACATGACATGAAAAAAAACATTTTAAACAGAAATATGCATCGCAGATTTCGATGCCACAGTACTACCGATATAAAATTTATAGACATTATCCGGAGAAAGAAGGGGTACAATATTAATAATTGTTAATAATTAGTGTTAATAATTAGTTGTTAATAATTAGTGTTTTGAAATTGTGACGTGTCGCCACTCCTGGTATGCGTTAATCGAGCTTATGTGTCATCTGGGGAAAGTTCTGGAAAAAGTACGTGACTCGTGAGATTATTAACCTATCCACAAAATTCGAGACGCTTTCAGACCTTGTTAAAAGTTACCAAGTTGGTTATATTTCGCCACATTTGTCCCCAAAGTCATAAATTTTGTCGCCAAGGTTAAGTGACTCAGACCTTCAAATTACAATAATGATTTTCTGTTAACCAATCGTAACAATAATGATGTCATCTCCTTTACACACTTTCACTTACGTTTCATCTACGTCGCATTTTTTTAAAGATTTACTTTTCTCCGTGACCTAAAATGTCTCACATTGAAAATCATTTCAAGCTAATATTTTAACCTTTCCTTTTCACACACTCCTTGAACTCCAATCAAGCGTTTAGGCACGCAAGAAACCAGTTTGAAAAAGATGATCCTTATTGTTGGATATCTTATTTCACTCATCGAACATTATTGCTTTTAATTTGGGGGTGGGGACGTTCTGATATTGCTTTCCGTTGTCATGTATTTTTCGTATTAAAAAGCTCTAAAAGTTAATGCGTAGGGTTTTAATCAAAATTACGAGGTGAAAATGCAAGAATTGTTAGCTTCAAGACATTTAGCTGTTGAGCAACAGCTGTAAACGAGCACGTTGTTCTTTTAAAAGATCAAGATATTAATATATAGGGTGTCCAGTGCTATCGGTGCCAAGTGGCTATTTCCGTTACCGTTAGTCACAGAGATATACTTCCAATAGCAAAAATGTTTTAAATTTTAAAATCTATTGTCTTAGAAACAGTTAAAGTTGAGCCCTTTTTGTGCTGAGAAATGGTCAATACGGTCCCTGATTGGTTTGTTGCCTGAAACGGGACATTTTTATGCGCGAAAAAGCGACTTAAGGCATAAAGTTTAATGTTGCATAACTCGGTGAATTTTGGTTGTAAATGGAAGATTTTTTTTTAATTTTGCATGAAATTGTATGGGGATGATTTTCCTAAATATAATTGGTAGGACCGGGGGACCGCATAAAAATTTATATTTCGCATTTCTATCAGAAATGTATCTATTGATTTCAACTGTTTCTAAGATAATAGATTTTAAAATTTAAAACATTTTTGCAATTGGAAGTATATCTTTGTGACTAACGGTTGAGGAAATAGCCATTGGGCACCGATAGCACTGGACACCCTGTATATTAATATATAGGATCTTGCCTGCAAATTGATGGGGATAATCTCTGGACTCAGTGGGAAGAAATACTCCCCATACGTATTCTGATAGTTGCATGCGACCGATGAGATGAGCTATGTTCATTGTAATCTAAGGTCAAAGACCAAGACGCATAATTACGGGGCGCCTGTGACGTCGTCACTCAGCCCCACATCGAGAATAGAAATATCAGACCAGGTGGTGTAAAATAGCAATCTATTTCAATCATTCCACTCCTGGGGGTGTGATGATACGATTAGCAAGCTGTTGTTTGCAGTCAATAATTGTCTTGCGAGGACAAATGCCTGCGTGGGCTGTAAAAAGGGCTGGAGGGGCAAGAAATGCGTGAGAGCAAACTAGCAAGACAATTAAAATGAAAGTAGCAGAAGGAGATTTAAATAATTAATACATTTTAAGTTCATACGAAAACGAATTTATAAGTTTAAATCAGCAGAATGCGAGGATTAAAACACTGGACTGGCGTCAGAATACGTGAGTTCGAGCTGTGGCCTTTCCGCCTACTGGGCAGAAAGCACTTTTCGTCTAATGCTGAGATTCCCAACCGGTGTGTTTTTAACTTTGGTGGTGGTGGCGGTGGGGGGTAATATACTTTTACAAATAGAAAAAATATTTGTATTCTTGTATTTTGACACCTAAGAATTTATCAATGCTACAGTTTTTTACTTCATGCAATTGAATCAATTGCATGCAATAAAAGTACACCACGAGGATTCATCAATGCTACAGTCTTTTACTTCATGCAATTGAATCAATTGCATGAAGTAGAAGTACACCAAGCCGCTGGAACTGTGAAGCGTGGTGTTTGACTGTTGTGCACATGCGCACATAGGAAGCTGCACGCGAAGCTGCGAGGGAGAGAGAGCACTGTCGCTCCCGCAGTGCTGCAGTGCCTATGCACGCACCGCCACTGCAATTGATGTTCATTAAAATGAGTTTTTTTTTCCACGCGAGTATCAATAAATGCTTCTGTGTGGACTCATTTCAATTTACGGGATGTTCATTCAAAATTAAAAACATTGCGCATCATTATTTGCTGTGAAAGACGTAGCGCTGACCACACCCTATTTTGAACTTTCTCATGCTATATAATATACGTATAAGAAAGTGTTTTGTTTTCACTAAAATTTTCGAATTCAATATTTGGATGTCAATTTAAGACCTCTTGAACACATGTCGACTATTTTTGGAGTTCTGACTGTGCGTCTGGGGTCGATTTCTTATGGGCACGGTAGCGGCTGCAAATATGAATGAATTTTCATGAAACTTCATATTCGGCTTTGTTATGAAAAGAAATCTAGAATTAAATAGAATGTTTTTAAATTCAAGCGAGATATTTTTTTAACATGGCAGCATAGGCCAAAATGAGACATAATTGTGCATAAAAGGGTTTACTGATGGCTGAGCGATCACGCGACTTAAGACTTTCAATCATTGTTGCGAAAAATAGCCGCGAAACAATTTTTTTGTTCGCGACATCATTATCTTCCCTCCCCTCGGGAGTATGTTACCTCCGCGGGGGTACATTGTCAAGTATAGTATCCATCGAAAGCTTTTTTGAAGCCCTTTAGAATGAAGGGTAACACGTTGTGATTGTAATCATTTGGACCCCAGTTAATTAATTATGCGGATCATAGTTTTTAATTATTTCCTTCGCATTTGATTTAAAACAACTTTAATTGCAGCACAGATTACAGGGCTACTTTTATATTGAGTCAAACGCATGATTAAAGTTTTTTAGTCTCGTTTTAAAGAAATGATATTTTTGGTTTCCCCTGTCAATCGTGTTTATCCTACCATCATCAAACTCGTCTTCTTTTGAAGAGGGTGAACTGACTCAATATAGAACATCCGCGAGATTATTTTCTCGCAAGTCGTTAGCATGGGCACCACGCGATGATGCAGACGACTAGGGGTGCAAACGGGGATGCGCGTTTCTTGGGAAAATCTGTGGGTGAACAACCGACGCACAGTTCGTGATTTATGAGAAACGGTTTCCAAAAGTAGGTCTCGAAGATGGTAATAGAAAAATGAATCCGTAACCTGCGCAGTATGGGCTGTATTTATGGTCAAAAATATTTGTTAATACTTTTGATGTGTCCTATATTCTTTATATGCATGGTTTGACGTTATAAGCATTATTTTTAACTCCATATTTTCCTTGGATAAATTTTTACTTTCCCTACAATACACCATATAGCATGAATTACTCAAAACTTTTAGTTGGGAATCGAGCCAGGGATCTGCAACGGCTGTATTCATAGAACTGAGACGATTATCGTTTCATCTACTCGATTCCTAGGAAAGTTCTTAATCCCCCAATAACTTTGCAGGGAAAGGTCCATGAGTGCACACGCTGAGTCTGCCTATGGTAAAGTGACTATGTCTGATCGAATGAAAGTTATTACAGCGCTCTCAGTGGTGAATTTAAAAAGTTAGGGTAACGAAACCGACAACAAAGCAAGATAGACGGGAAATGCCAATTACAAAGTCGTGGAGGATAATATAATAAGTACGAATCTACCTTACAGAAAGCATTTACTTGACACAACGAGGTTACTGGCGAATAACTGTTCTTTTCATCTTAAACTCTTACATGCATAGGAATGTAATCTACAGCCTGCTCAAAATGCTCTCCGTCAGCAACAGTGTACGTTTGTTTGAATTCGAAAAAAAAAATAGGACTGCGTACTATGACAAACATTGCGGATGTCACCGCATTACAGGCTTTTTACAGGTAGTTATTGCCTTCCGTTTTATGTGTTCTTGATGTCCGTTTTTACTAATTACATTATCCTCTACGACTTTTTAATCTTTAATCTACATTTCTTCTTCTATCTCGCAAAACATTACGAGTTCGTTATCTTATTTTTTTTTTTTTAATTTTCCGTTAGGAGCGCTTCAGTCTCTTTTATTCCATCGACCATGGTCACGTTATTATAGATAGACCTAACGTGTACACTCACGGACTTTTCTTCGTGAAGTTGTTGGGGGTGTTTAAGGATTTTTCCTGTAACCCTGTATAGGGAAGATATTGTAACGTAGTCGGACATTTCAAGTCCAGTTTTTAACGGATTTACCCGTTTTGGGCATCATGGACTACAAATTTACTATTTATAAGTGGCATCTTAACGTTTCTACACTGCATTGACGCTTGATAGCGAAAAATTAACCTAAGTCAAAATATATCTTTCCTTAACTTACTGATAGTAAAAGTATAAAAATATCACAATAAATGTTTAGGTGGTTAAAAATCAAAACTGGACGCTATTGGGTTAATGTCTGTTAATAAATATTATGACTATAGTTACAAGTAAACAGATCATTGATTCAATACCATGCATTCTATTAATATCTTAAGTGTATTTTCTAGTAAACAGACAATTGATTTAATACCACACATGGCATTAATGTCTTTAAATCATTTATGAAAGTGCATCACACGATCCGGAATAACACCTGAGCAAAACTAAGAAGAAAAGAAAACAAATACAGAGGCCATCTCACCTGAGACATGGTGGAAAAAGAAAAGAAGATGGGGATGAGTCACGTGACGTCACACTTCGTCTTCCTCTCCCTCTCGTCAAGCGAACGTGATCCGGAACTCGTCTTCCACTTTCGAGAGTATAGCTGTGGTCCACGCCGTAGGAAATGCAATGCTCGATCTAGCGCTTGTATAATTTTCACGTGTGGATTAATTTCGTGGTGTAGTGTGCTGAGCATATATAGAAAGGGAATAGAATGTGGTGCCGATAAAGGTTTTGGAAGGAATATTTTTTTGATACTGGTAGATATGTGTTCAAAGAAATATATATATATAAAAAAAAATTACACCAAGTACGCTGTTTGGATAACACCATTGCATGATGACTAATAACCTAACAGGTATTTCAATAGCATGAAGCTTATATGCATCAAAATATTTTTATCTAATACTATGATAAAATTTCTTGGAGAATTATTATAAATTCGAATTTTATTTCATATTAAAGATTGTGTTTAGCTAATCTAGAGTTTTCAGCAAGGTATTTGACATTTGATTTAATTTCGGAAATACTTTGTGTCTATGGTTAATCCATTCTATGGTCTAATCATATCTGTAGTTAATCCGATTTACGTTGAATTTCAAGTTTGTTGATATACCATAGTTTTGGTTTTATGGTGTTCACATAACGGATTGTCTTCCGTTAATCGAACTTATATTTCATCAGCAAGGTATTTTTATAGTTATTCCGGAGTTCACGTTTTACGTTGGATTTAAAATTTATAGATATGCCATATATTTTATTTATATTAGTTAACGCATGGCATTTTATGCATGTGCTATCTAATAATTAACTTTCCACTATAGCATAAAGTATACAACATAAACTGTTTAGAGATTTTGATTGAGATCGATTTAAACCATGGAAGCAACAGATCGTAAGCGACCCCCTTCTTTCGCAAGTATTTATACGTACAGACGTTCGAGCACGTCTCCATTTTGCAGGATAACTGGTAAAAGTCACTCCATGGAGGAGCACCATTACGTACCTTCGTCAGATGACTATCCTAAATTTGAAAACATCTGCGGGTGTAGAATAACCGAAAAGCACCACCACTTTAAGGATTACAAATATGTTTATCCCATGCTTGACCCGGACGGTGTCACCAGGCTGGTCACCGAGCACGATTTTCACTGCCGCATAACTGCAAAGTACAAGGCTATGGCCGGATACAAGTATTTGTATCCACTCTTAGGTTCGAACGCGGATAAAACGATCAATGACATGGTGTCCGTTGTGAATGAAAAATCGATGAAAGATGTACTGGTCCCTTCAGAGGTGGAGCAGATTGTCAGGAGTGGTATTCAAGACGTTTTGAAATCGAAAGACAGCGAGCACTTATTCATTCAGAGTAAGGAAGGAGCCGTTTTTCCCGCAGCACTGAAAGAAATTTACAAAAAGAAAGAAACGACACCAGGTTCCAGTCGTGTCAGGAGACACACTCTACCTGTCAGTCTGGAAGCATCGATTGTCAATGAGATCAAAGAAGTATGTGCGGCGCCAGCTATAAAGTTATTACAAGATATCAAAAAGGAACCCGTCCAAGAGATGAAAAGCGAAAGAGTCGTATTTGACATGATACCGGAAGACGTAGAAGTTTTGAAAGACGTTCGCAAGTCGAGACCCAAAAGACCGGGCAGAAGTAAAAATAAAGAAAATGAGATTCCGAGTAAAAAGAAAATGAAACACGAAGATATCAAAACAAGTATAGAAAAAGTAGAATCTGATACAGTACAAGGGGAAGATAAGAAATCGTTATCTAAAGAAACAAAATCTGCGGACGAAGCTCCTCAAAGGCTCAGCCGATTGGAGAAATATAAGTTGCAATTCCACAGCTTTGAGGAAAGCAGCATCAATAATAGGTCTGGTAATCAATTGACACTCGTGGGAGGATTTGACAAAGATGAAATTGAAGAACTTGATTTCAGCGAACCCATGGAGACTCAATACACGCAATCGTGTGTATCGATGGAAAAGCAAGCATTAACTGCAAGTCATATATATGCTGAAAAACACTCCATTTCTACCGCAGAAAAGGACTCGACATTACACGAGAGAGACGAAAATCTTCCGTCAGTAGATAATGCAGCGATGGATTCCAAAACGATATTAAATGAAGCTGACGAAGATAATTCGCAACCGAAATCTTTTAAGGAGTTGAAATCTTTTATTGCGTCGAACCTGAACCTTGGAAAAGCACTGAAGTTTCAATCGAAAGGTACGAATTCCGGTAGTGCTAGTAAAAACCTGGCTGTCAAAGATAGTACTGGCAGCGTCGTTGAAGAGAACGTTTCAACAGTCGAAAATTTGAAAGACACTCAACCAATCAATGAGTTGAAGTCTGAGTTCCAAACGGCGTTTAAAGAAGAGTCAAAAGGCATAAATGATGTAAAATCTGAAACTTCGTCATTTGTTGAACAACTAGAAAGATCTATAGAGAAAAATCATAGCAACGTGAATGGCATCACTGGAATGCGCGATAGGAATCTTACACCAGACTTATCTGCAAGAGAAGATTTCATCCTTAATCAATCTAAAAATTCAATCAGAACGAAGGCAGATTCAGAAATAACCGAAACTCGAAACATTGAGAAGGATCGTAATGGAATTGAACATATAAAATTGCGCGAACAGATTTCGAGCTGGAAAAGTATAGATAATTTGAATACTGTAGAAGAAGTCGATAAATCGGATGAAGTCTATTCTAAAGACATCGAAAATATAGCCTCAGAAGATGAAATCAAAGACATTTCAAGAACTCTTATTACATCAGAAAGTACGAACATAAGTAAAGTTTTTCCTGAAAAGCGTGACACGCTCAACAGGAAAAGAGCTTTAGGTCAAGAAAGTTTTAAATTGTCTGGCAGTTTCCAGTGCAATACTAATGAATCTAATGTGTTACATAATATGGATCGTGTTGAAAAAAATCTCGAAATTGCAGGTCAAACGAATATCAAGCTATTGAAATATGATTCAAACTCTGATATTATAGCAAGTAAGTTTCAGAATTTTGACCAAATCTTAGCTTATGAAAATGCAGAGCCTAGCAATACTAAGAATACTGAATCTCAAAATTTGCGGACTTTAAGTTCGACTTCCGAAAATTCCACTTCAGAAAACAGTAAAGTTTCCTGTGGTGATAATATCATTAAGCGCAGTATCTTGGATGTAGAAAAACGGGTTGTATTGGAAAATGCTACTATCAAGTCTGACGGTAGAAAAACGGATTATTCAACAACGGATGATTTTCAGAATGCATTAAATGACGAAAGGAAGTTTGAGGGAAAGAGTAGTTGTGATGACAAAGTTGTTTGCGAAAAAATGGATTTAATTACACATTTAAGTAAGAAATGCAACATTTTGCCAATTGATTACTTTTCAGAAGGTCAGAATTTGGAAGAAACTCAATTTACTCAGATGTTAACCAGCGAAGAAAAAAAATCTGAGTATATAGTAATGAACCCAAATGACAAAAGAATCGATATCATTCAGAATGAAAATGTTTTTAATAACAATATTTACTTCAAAGATACTGGTAGAAGCAACAAACTCGTTCACCAGAGTAAAGATGATTGCAATTATTTTTCTCCTAAAGAAGTGGAATCATCAAAGGAACCGTTAGATGATTTTTCAAAAAGCAAGGATATCAAAGGTAAGGAAACCCGAAACCCTAATAACCTGATATCAAACATTGTACCAGATACAGTTTCTGTTGAAACTAAGGACACATCAACCCCATTAACCAGTCGTACTATTCTCAATAAAAGTAGTCTTGATATTAACTGCAACACAATAGATTTTCCTTCAGAAACAGCATCTTTAATAAACGCTAAAACCGATACGGGTTGTAAAAATGTGTGTATCACTAACAATAATAAGGATGACAGTTTGCCCGTTTGTGATTCGACATTTTCCCTTCCAAAACCATTAGGATCCCATATTCTATTTCCTTCCAAAAGACTTTCTTCGGATTCTTTAAATTGTTTGCTGAACTTGGAAATTCGGCTACCTGTCACCTGCAGTCTTCTGAGGAGAGAAAAATGGCACTCTGCGGAGTGTGAACAAGGTGGTATTTGTTCACCACCCCCTGGCATCTGCGCAAGTATCTGCCACGATGGAGCAAAAACAAAGGAACATGCCGACCGGAGCACAAAATGTTTACAGGTTAGATCATTTTAAGAATATTGTTGCTTTTAAAGCAGAGTTTGAAATAGTAGCACAAAAAGTGCAAAATGCGTGTATTTATTTAAAATATATATTAACATCATCTAACAGTAGAAACTTTATTTCACCCGCAATTTTTTATTCCGATACATTATCAAAATATATATTTACGTACATATAAGTGTTTCCCATAGTGAACAATGCTAATAGATCTTAGGTTTCGAGACACCTTAAACATAAAATCTGATGTGGACAGCACATGACTTTCTCAACATACTGTAATGACTTCACGTCTTTCCCAGAAAAATTATGATTCTCAATGTTTTTGGCATTAATTCCACGAAAATTTAAGTTTGGCAACTTATGAATCTAAGCAGAGCGTTTTATTCATACTCACGGGCAGAATTTTCCTAACAGTGAAAGGGTATTTATTGAATACCCTGTGAAAAAAATAGTTATTGGCAAATTCTTGGGCGTTAAAATATAAAACTTAAAAAGAAAGGATCTTCTTTTGTGTAGTAGCACAGTGCGAAGGGAATCTGTGGAGACCGTGTCTACCCAAGTTACTTTCTTTTCAATCGTCCACCAAATTTAATAAGTGCATAAAATATTTCGAGTAATGCATAATTGAAGTGAGAGTTGCTTGGTAGGTGGATAGTTTAGGTAGTCTCTCTCTCCTCAAATTCCCCTCAGGTTTCGACACTGCTCTCTTGAATGAAACAAATTAGATCCACGAAAATGATGCAAAATATCGAGAACGGTTCATGCTAGCGTTTTAAAGTTTGATAATGGAAAATTATGCATGAGTATTGAAGATCCTGATTTTAGTGATTCTTTTTTTCAAAAATTCCTTCGTAAATTGTGCAATATCTCAAGAACGTTCTAAAGTTTGTAACATTCTTTTTCCAATGAAAAATTACGTATAAAATGATTATTTATTTATTTATTATTAAAAGTTCTGATTTTTTAACGATTTTCTAAAAATTCATTTGAAATTGGGAGGGAGAGGGTCGGAACATTCGATCGCATTTAAAATAATCAATAGGATTACAGTATTCACTGATTGTAATAATTGCAAAACATTTTTTTGAAATGCTCCATTTGTTCGGGAGATATCGCGTCTACACACACACACACACAGACTTCACCTCAAAAACGATTGATTCGAGTTTAGGGATCCTTGAAACATGGCCTTTCGTCGAAAACTCGAATTAGAATTTTCACCCGATTCCGTCACAATTATTTTCCTATACCTCTCACAAAAGTTAAATATATGCAAGCAGCATTTTTCAAATGGGGTGACATAATACGATTGGATAAAATTATATACGGTACTGATGTAAAGAATAAAAGAAAATTATACTTTTCACACATACATGTGATTTCCAAGCTGCTTTGAAAGAAGTTGAAAAACATTCATAGTGAAATGAAAGAAAAAAAAAATTGTGGTATAGATATAAACTGTCTCGAAACTTTTTTCAACAAACTTTATAAATATCTTACTGGATGTATATCAGTGTCATTCTTTTGCTTTGGACAATTTTTTCGGTTGTTTTTGCAACATCCCCAACTTTTTGTGACCCGTGTATTTTGTATATAGGGAAAATAAAAATGACGAGGAATATATATATATATATATATATATATATATATATATATATATATATATATGCATATATATTTACATTTTCTGTATAAATATAGAAAGAATTTTAGTTCCCATATTCTTAAGTTATAATCTACATATCTTACAGGCATACATATGTATGGAATGCACACGCGGGCATCATTTCGAAAGTAGTGGAAGCTTGTTCGGTATGAGGTGAACATGTACAGATAATTTTCCAGAGTTCCATCTAACTCGTAGGTTCACTATAACGGAGTTAGACTGTATGATTTGCATTCTAATAATCTGAAATGAAAAGAAAAAATCGATAGTTTTAGTTTTTTATATCTTCGCATAATACTAGCGATTCATAGCGATTACAGCATATTTCAGAGTGATAATTCCCTTAAATTATCATGTCCATACTTCACAGATCACAAAGAGAGACAGATATCTTTCCAAACACATTATTTTAAATATTATATGTATATGACCTATTTGTAGAAATGCGTAATATTGAAACATAGGCTTAAGCTCCCATTGCATTCATTCCTGCACACTTACTACAGGGCCGTAGCCAGAGACGAAATTGAAGAGGGACTAGTGGGAAATTCAATAGGTGGTGGTGTGTGTGTGTGTGGGGGGGGGAGGTTTCACCCAAAGCACAATTAATCATTAGCATTTATAAACCATAATAGTTATTATTATATTTCAATTCATATAAATTATTAATAAATAATTACATATTTATATTTGCAAGCTAAGAGCTGATTATTAACCTTTTGTTTACGGGTGGGACAGCTTCCATCTCAAACGAAGAACCTCTCATAAAGACAGGTATTTGACATACCCTATCCCAAACAGTTCGATTCCCTTTTGCAGGCATGGACGCCAATGCCTGCAAAGGGGGATCGAACTGTTTGGGATAGGGTATGTCAAATACCTGTCTTTGAGAGGTTCTTCGTTTGGGATGGACACTGTCCCACCCGTAAGCAAAAGGTTAATATCTATATATATCTACTATACATCAATATTAATATATATAATAATTACAATTGATTTTAATGTAAGCATTAGCTAGTAATAAAGCTGTTAATAATGTGTAGAAACATTCTGAAATTAATACAAGTTAATGCTTAATATTAACTCTTATCTACTTATCAGTTGATTTTGACTCTATCATGTATAACAGTGAACCCCGCAATAATACAAAACTATCCTAAATACTATTGTCATAATGCTTAAATATTTTTAAATTAAATATGTAAATAAATGGATCATCAGTATAACCACACATTCAGCTAATATAAAAAATCCATAAAGTATAAAAAGAATCTCAAAGAAATTTTTATGCAAAATTTGAATGGCATTTTATACGAAATTTCATATCACTACTAAACATTTAATGTTTTTACCAGGGGACTGAGTATATCTCTTGGGGGGAGGGCTTAGTCCCCTCTGGCCCCTGCCTGACTGCGGCCCTAATATATTATGTGCTTATCAGAGCAACCCAAACTTTGGAAACACACTCAACAGTTCTATCAGTATGAACTTAGCCGTTGCAGCCTCGTTTAGGCTAAACCCAAACTTTTTTTTTAAAAAATTGAATCCGACTGCGTGGTAAGACTGAACTGTCGGTCTCTCAAAGAATTCACACATATAGCGAAGATTTTAAAGCCATTATTATTAAGAAGCCATTGTAAAGGTATCTGACACGGATCCATGCAGGATGCTATCTGCAATGAGAGCGCGATGCTAATGAGCGTTAATTTAGTAGTAAAACGTAGATACACTATGTAACGTCAAACGATCGCATCTAGAATTTCTTATACCATAACGGAAGTTATTTGTATGTCTGTCTGTGTATGCAGTCTTTAGCGGGAAATCGAGCGTCGCATGGCCATGAAATTTGATGCACATTGGTGTTCATTTTAAGTTCAATTAGTTTTTTAGTTACTTTATGTTTCAGCATTTTCACACAAATCGGTTTTTTAGCGAATGAAAATATTATTACAGAGTTATTTTCCCAAGAAACTGCTGCATATACGATTTGAATCGTGCGAGTTCCTTCCTCCAAGAGAATGTTATAATTCTTTTACTGTGAACTTTAAATATACGAAGCAATATGTCAGAAAAGGTTTAAATTTAGCGAGGTTTACGTCTGTGGCTATAATCCTGAATGACGGCGTATTTTGACAAGTGCAATGCACGTGGGATTCCCAGCATTGATTGAAGTTAACTGGTTCTTGGAGGAGATGCAGATTTGTGTGTGCGTATTTTTATTTCTGCAGGTATAACTTTCAAGGTGACTGCGAAGTTTTAAAATTTAGAGTGAGTGTCTTTTAAAATAAGTTATAAAGTTGGTAAAATAGATTTAACAATGCTGTTAAATCCCTATGATCAAATAAACGAAATAATAATTCAAGTGCATAGTAGGATAAACATGCAATCTTCTTCACGTTTTCACTTTCTCGTCCTATATTATATAATATAGTATAGAGAAAATATTGTTCTCACAAAAATTTTCGAAATTTCATTGTCAAGGTTGGTATCAACGCAATATGTTTTAAAGTGAAGGGTAACACGCTATAATTGTAATCATTTGCAGCCGTAATACTGTTTTTCCTTATAAAATTTGAAGGGGGAAAAAACTACTAAAAATGGACTTTGGTATGAGAAAGTCGAGTTGAGCCACACTCCTGTTAATTCCTTGTATTATTATAATAACTAATGAACTTAATATACTTATATATATTTACTGGTATTATAACTTAATATATTTATTGATTTTACATAAAAGGTTTTCTTGCAAATGTGCACAGTATAACGAGAAATTAATACTTTACATCGATTTGTGATAAAAGTAATATTTTCATGTAATTTCAAAAATATTTCGTAATTGTTGGAAATAATACAATGCTATTGCTTCGGATCTAAATTGCAGGCTTATTTCGTAAGGTTACATTCCGGTGTAATATTTAAAATGAAACAGTATTTTCATAATAATAATGGTGAGTGTTATGTAAAGCGGATACTCTACATCTATCAGACTTTTTAATATGTAATGGCCAAGCATAATTTTTATTTAAACCGGTAAATCACCCACATTTTCCCAAAAAATCGTTATTGGGATTCTCTAATATTTAGATTTCCTGAGCACTTTACTTTTCACACCCGCAGACAATTTTTAAATCCGTTTATTATTAATGAAAGCAGAAACCTTTTTTCCAAAACACAGTCGTCCTTATCAAAGAACTCTCAGAAACCGCTGTAATAAAAATAAAAAAAATAAAACTTTATCACACACTAAAATTTAAGGGTCAACCGGGTTCGAGAACAAAATACAGCCATCTTCTTCAGAACAAACAAGAAGCGTAACCTCACTTATTTCAAGCAAGTTTAACATTTGCGATAAAATTGTGGATTTTAGTTATTTTTCCGCAGCTTCACTGGACGAAGCCTCATATAGCGTCAGAAGTAGTTAAATGCTTCATTTATGTTTTTCACCCGTTTCTTCTAATTATTTTGACGTCTTTTAAAAATTTTCTACTTATTTTTCTTCTTTGTATTTTTTACAGCTAATTTAAACGTGTTTCATTACCGTTTTAGTAGCTCACTATTCACTTGCTTCTATTCATTCTGCTAGCTATTATATTACGGCCTTGTTTTCTTTCCATGAATTTTTTTATTTTCTGTTATTCTTTTTCTTTCATGTTTTTTATCGTTTATTTGTAGTATCCTGCCTTCCGTTTTCCTGTTTCCTTCATTTTTTTCCCTCTATCATTTGTCCTCGTAGCGATGACAAATTTTCTCCTACCATCAGCCACGTGTGCTATTTTTCCGCAAATGGCAAACTTGCTTGAATAACAGACTGCGATTTTTGTTTGCGCTGAAGAAGATGACCATTATTTGTACGAAACCGGTTTATTTCTAAATTTTAATGTGAGCTATATTTACAAAGGTTTTAGATTTTTAGCCCTCACCAAACAGGGTTCTTAGGAAGTCCGTAAAACTTTTCGACCCCGAATAGTAATGTGAATCTATACGAACGTGAGCATGAGCCGTCGAATTGACGTACTTGTAGCGTCTCTAGTGACGAAATACGAAACTTGATACGGAGCGGATCGCTGATGGTGCACATTTTAATTACTGTGTACGTAGACTACACTGTAAAACATTCTGCAGTAACTTTTGCTCATTTTTTTCAGCTACTTTGTGATAATTTTGGCAAACTGATAAGAAAGCCACAATTACAGGTGTTCATGAAAATTCCAGCTTCATTTGTGAAATATTCAGCTAATGATCGTCTGCGAAGCGTTATTCTTTTATATATATCATAACCATCGAGAACCTTACTCCCTATTACGGACCACTGATTCCCTTGAAACTTTCAGGAACATGATTGCAAATGTTTTACAATGTACTCGGCAAGTTGGTTACACCTGTATTGCACAAACTTCGCGTTACTTTTCGTCTTTTCTGTCTTTCTGTTGAACCAAGTTTCCAGTTGTACTAATGAAACATCGCTCTTTCATTTTGTAATTGGACTTTTTGACCTATCTCTGTTGGTTTCTGAGTTAAAAATTGCTAACTCTTACTGTCGAAGTGAACTCTGCATTCTCCTCCAGATAATGTTAGATTGGCGTGCAAATTGGCAGTCTGACTGACCACCTCCTGCTAACTTTAACTCAGGTTAGCTTTCTGATACTACTATTTTTACCCAGAATAGTATCCTGCGTGGTCGTTGGCCTCCCGATTTGAAAAATCGGCGCCCAATATCCCAGAGTTTACTGAACCCATACTGGGGTCACTTTTAGATCCTTAACATCACTGCATTAACCTGCAGGGTTAATTCGTTTGGGCACCATTGTAAAGAATCTTGCTGCTCCAACCGGGAATTGAGCCACGGATTTTCATACTGGATAGCCGACACCCTACCGTCAAGCTACTGGGACGGAATGGAGCATGGGCACGTGACGTCACACAGATAATCTTGGCCTTACTTTTCCAAAGCAAAATACTCGTATGCTTAGTCGTATGGACATGTTCATTATTTCTGTATTAAAAACGTCTACAATTTACAATTCCTAACCTCAAATTTTAGTAGGATATATCTAAATTTATTTTCTTGGATGCATATTTTTAATTCATCAGAAAATATATTATTAACTTTCAATAATATATATATATATATATATATATATATATATATATATATATTTTTTTTTTTTTTTTTTTTTTTAAGTTTTTTCTTAGGGTGCTAATGACGTCACGAACAGAAAAATTGTGTTGCGACTATTTTTCGCTACAATAATTGAAACTGTCAAGTTTCGTGATCATTGAACCATAAATAACCTCTTTTATGCATAATTATGTTAAGAAAATATAAAATTTCGAAAAGTTTTCGCGCAAATTAAAAAAAAATAAAATTCTATCTAGTTCTACATTTTTTGTTATCAAAGCCGAATATAAAGTCTCATGAAAATCCATTAATATTTGTGGCAATTATCGTGTAGACGAGATATCGACCCGAGACAGACTTAGACATCACTCTAAAAATATTCAAAACGTGTTCAGGAGTTCCGAAAACCTATATTGGCACTCAAATCTCAAAATCGAAAATTTTCTTATAAACAGTATTTTCTCTATATTATATTCTGTAGTAAAAATCCTGTTGTACAGAAAAGAAATCATTTTGTTTTAATGCTTCACTTAAGTTTCGCGTAAACGAAAGTAATGCACATGTAGTTTGCTTTCTTTTCTAAACATCGTTTAAATAGTGTTCACATACGGCTACAGTACCTCAACAACAGTCTTCTATATTTACGCCCTCTCGCTGCTATTTGCAGGACGCCTTAGTCACTCTGGGAAGAATTATTCTCGCCACACATCGTCTTCGTGGCCGAAAAAAAATTTTTCTCTGACAGTAAGTAGGGAAGTTTAAAGAAAAAATATTGCTATGACAATTGGTTCTAAAGTGGAACATATTTAGAACCCAGGAAAATACAATAGATTTACACACACCGTTTATGACACAATATTTAAGTTCAACAATGCCATAATGAATCATATATATACATGAGGGGGCACAGTCGTAAAAAGTTAAAAAAGTCCCATTTTGGAGATTTCTATCATTAATATTTTTCCAAATGTTCTGCGTACAATGGCGTTTATTTTACTCCGTTTGGATGAATAGAAATGTTCGTAATTAATAATTTTAAAAAGAATGACATACGGTCAGTCTATGTTTCTCTTATTTCTGTCCTCTATGTCTGAAAATTAACATTGTCCTACATTTATGCCCCACTTTCACAGCTTTTATTGGAGATATCTCGTGAAAATGTTTATGGCATATTTTTCAAATGTACATTAGCACCTTAACACCGCAATGTACAAAAGAAGTATTACAACTGCTAACACGATTTTTTATTATTTATTATTATTAATTTCTACATTCTTCCGTGGAATATTCAATTTTTTTTTTTTTAAATTCTGAAATTAAAATTTTCTAACAAGCCGGCTGTGTAAAAGTATGTATCAAAGACCAGATTTTTCGTGGAAAAAACAAAAAAGAGAACAGAAATATATCTTCCAGTTCCTGAGAAAGTGGGCAAACGTTAGCATGCAGGGAGATAGGCGTCAGTAGCCATTGTTAAGCGACAAATCTATTACCCTAATTCTTATGCAGTTCGCACATTTTGTTCGCAAGAAAGACAGGTTTTGTAATAATTTCGCTCCCAGGATGACTGACTAATGGCACAAAATTCACATATTTAATGTAATATTAATTAAATAGGAAGTATATCATGATACAGTTGTCCATGAATACAAAAAGACATGAAAGGTCCTGCATAGGGTGACGAGGTGTGTGCACTTCTTTTTAATGTAACTATTAAGCATTTTCATACTCTTCTGTACAGTTGTCATTTTCGTTTTTTCTGAAAATTTGTATATCTGTAGAACAGGAAGTAGAAATGCTCAGTGATGCAAGATATATTTATAACTAATCTTGAGAAACAGATTTTGGAACGAAAATGTAAAATTTTAAATGGGAAGTGACATCTCTTGAACTGGAAATGTAAATTCTTAGTGATCTCCCTAACCCTCACCAGAATTGAATGCTGAATCTATACCAGTCATTATCTAAGCTCTATCTAAAGTCAATTCTAAAAAAAAAACACGTTTCAAGAAATTTTTTTGAACCGGAAATGGAAATCTATAACAATTCCTCATAACCCTAAGAAATTTGATGCTGAATCTGTATCAGTCACTATCTATAGCCAATTTTGAGAAATACGTGTTTCAAGAAACATGAAAATTTTTGGAATTGGATGCTGAATTCATATCAGTTATCATCTAAGCTTGCCAATCCTGAAAAATAGGTGTTTTGAGAAGAATTTTGGGACCCGAAGTGGAAAAAAACGCTAATGGACATCCTTAGTGAACCCCCAACCCTTCCAGAATTTAATACTGATCATTATCTAAGCTATAACAGCTCCTGGGAAATAGATGTTTCAAGGAAAAATATTTAATAAAAATAGTAATATTGAAAAAAATTGCCACCAATAAATGATTTTGTTTTTGTCAATAAAGTCGCCAAAGGTCAATAAAGTCAATAAAGTCGCTATTTCATTTGCGCTGTAGGTTTTGTACGTAGATATAGAACGAGTGAAAATAAAGTTTTTCTAAAATTTTCAAAAGAATCGTGGTGTGTAAGAAATGACTATATTTTCGACACCAGATTTAGAAAAATATTAAATAAGTCTACATGACTACAAAAGCATTTCGTAGAAAATACACCAATGAAGAGGGTCTATCAAAATTGTGAAAATTTCATTTTTGCAGAAGCTTTGGGTCGCAAGTAAATATTATAATACTCGTTTTGAAAAAGTTTTTACACAAATTGTTAAAGGCTCCGTCAAGCCATTGAATTAAATTCACTTAAGCAGATTGCTGCTAATAAAAGGACGAATCAAATTCATTTTTAAAAACAGGCTGTAGTTTCTCCATAGAGATCGATGTTATCAAACTCTTTAATTTTGATAAAATAGTATGGAAACACGTCACCTAATTAAAACTTTAAAATCAAAGACAACCAAAAAAAATCTGATGTGGGCAACACATGACTTTCCTTATATAATGTAATGAATTTACTACTTTTACAGTAAAAAAATAGGTTTTTCTTATAGTAGATACTGATATTCTTTCCAAGATATTGAATTTTCGACAATTAGTCGTCATTTTCATTGATTTAGCGTCATTTTTATCCATTTGGCGAGATTTTCGTTAATTTGGCAACATTTAAAAAAGTAGCCAAGTTGGCGACCTACCGCCAAATTCGTCGCCAAAATCTTGCCAAGCGTTATGCACTAAGAAATAAGTTATACTTACAGCAGATAAATGACTATTGACGTTCAAATACAAATGTATTACTCAAAGTATTTTTTTTCATGAATGGAACGAATTATATCCACGAGAATGATGTCGCCCAATTTATCGCATGGTATTACATATGAAAAATGAACATGTTTCTCAATAGGAATTTTTTATTTTTTACATTATATGACTTTTTGATAATTTTTTTGAAAAATGTACAATATCTCGAGAACGGTTCATATTAGCGTTCTAAAATTTATGCCAATCGTTTTCTAATGAAAAAGTACATAAGAAATGTCTATTTGCGTAACTTTATTAGTGGTTTTGATTTTTTGACGACTTTTTCAAAATTTCATTCGAAAATTTAGGGGGGTTCTGAGTATTCGATTGCAGATAAAAACAATAGGCTTCCAGTGTTTACGGACTGTGATTTTTGTACCAAATTTGGTTCGAATCGGTCCATTCGTTCGTCAGTTATCGTCTCCACAGACTCACTGACACACACACACACACATACTTTCACACACACACACACAGACATCACTTAAAAATGTTTGATTCGTGATCAGGGATGCTTGAAACGTGCTCTCCCGTCGAAAACTCGAATTCGAATTTTCGACCCCGTCACAATACTTTCCTTATACATTATGTATATAAGGAAAGTAATACAAATTATAATAAAAGGAAAGGTTCAGAAATCAATTAGTAACCAATAGGAATGTCGTGTCCAAAAACGAAGTAAAGCAACTGCTCAATTTTCAGAAAATCATATCAAGGTTTGACACGTAGTGAGTCGAGAATTGGTTACCATTTAATTTATGAACCTTTTCCTTTTATTGTAATTTGTATTTTATAATTATATTTTAGTGCCTCGTATTTAAAGATGTTAAAACGTAAATTGATTGATATGTAAATTTTGTCTGGCGGTTATGTACTATATATATTTAAGCACATGTTCTCAACTTGTTTTCACTTCGCCACTGATGAAGGGCATAATAGCGCCCAAAAGTGCTATGGCCATGTGACTTTGTACGTCGTAAAAAGGAGATTTTAATAAAAGACTTTTAAACCTATTTTTGGGTTGTCTTTGGTTTTAAAATCTTTTTTCTGAATAACTTGTCCTAACTCCTGCCTACTACTTATCCTACTACCTTCAGAACTCTTCATCTACAAATCAAAGGCAGGCAATTGTTTAATGTCCACACGGTAAACTTTTTGCTATCTTTATCTGCATTGCTCGAATAATTAACTTGAAAAATGCGTTTCGCGTTGCAGATTCTTATCCGATAAAATAACTCGTTGACAGTCTCAAGCTCTGCCCAAATTGTAAGGTAAGCAGTCAAGAACCGTCACTGTAGACAATCAAGCGGTAAATGCTTTAGGCCATGTGCCAGAAAACAAAAGCGATTTGCCTACTGTGTTTGTTGCTTTTACTTTGAGTCTTATATAGAGGAATATCTGATAACTGTCAATTTTTAGGGTAAAACAGAAATATGTTTTGAAGTGAAACTTCTTAAGGTACGGTAGTGCAAGTTCGCTTAATGGAAATTCGAGCATAACGAAAAGTGAAACGGGCATGAAACTCTTCAAATAGTGGCGCGGCAATTGAGACGGGTAGAATAAGAATGGCGCGTTACCCTTTCTGTTACTCCCGCCAGTGAGTCAGTAGACCATCGAGTGATACTAACGTGTTACACATTTTCGTTATGCTATCAGTTGTTTGCTATGCATCGAGTGAATCTAAGCTTGCTTCACATTTTAGTTATTTTGTATAGAGTTGTAATGTGTTATTGTGATTTTCGATTACTGCATCAATTATTAAATATGGTAATTATGCCGAAATTTAGTACTGAACGTGTATGATATTTTACTTATTTACACTGTCGGCGGCAGTTTTACTTGGAATGGATTTAGATAAAATATCAAGGATTTTCATTAGCGACTTCAATGTCAATTTTGCTTCTCCAGCAGCACAACTACTAAATTGAAATTTTAAACACAAAATTCAAATAGATAATTAATAATAATACAGCAGTACCAATCACGAAATCTGACTACGATGGACGTAGTGTTTCCAGATATTTGAAAGTTATATTCGATGAATTATGTATCTTTATTTCAGTTATTATAAACTAATCATTTCATCTTTAAATTGTGATCAAATGGATAATTCCTAATAGAATTTAATTTTTGTTCACTTTAAATGGTATTAATAACTTTAATATTTATGTTTTGTGGTATTAAGGATTTATTTTTTTACATATCATATTATTAGGGCCTTACTTTTTATGTATTATAATCATATGCATTGTATATTTAAAACACTGGCATACTAACTTTGCTAAACTATAATATATGAGCACATTTACCACTATATAACTGTTACACTTTTTCATTGATAACTGTATTTTCCTTATGTCATCCTAACACGTTTCACTTCTAACGCGTGTAGAGACCTTGCAGTGAAAACCCCTTTTTTTTCTACATTTGCTTTATAAATAAGAGTTTTTGATAAGTTGAAATCGTAATTTCTTAAGCTTCACCCATTTATTTCCATTTTACGTATTTTAACACACACAGGTTTTCAATTTTTTTTAATACACATTAGCAATAATATTGACCGGTTTCGCAGAAAGAAAACCGCATCTTTCATTGAGACAAAAAATGCATCACACCCTCAAAAAAGTGTCTGTTTTGTGGGAGGTATTGTGATGCGATCATAAATATAATTTTCAAATGCTGATAGAAATAAACGTTTTTAAGCATTCATGGTCAACCCTTTTCCAGTGACGTCAATGAGCGGACCCGTAAGAAGAACATCTCTGAAACAAATGGAGCGATTCGAACGAAATTGGACGCTATTATTTCCATCGGCAAGAGGCTTATTGGCTTTCAGAGAAATTCGACTAGTGAACGTTCTCCATTTTTCGAATATATTTTTAAATAAAATGAGTGCGTCGCCACGCGCTTCAAATGGGAAACTTGTTAAGGCGATTTAAGGAAAATGAAGTTATCAATGAAAGAATGTAGCAATCACATAGTGGTACTCATATAATATATTTAAGCAAATTTAACATATCAGTGTTTTAAATATATAATTCACACAATATAATACGTAAAAAATATGTTCCAGATAATATGACATATGAAGAAAAAAATCTTTAATACCACAAAGCACTCATATTAAAGTTATTAATTCCATTTAAAGTGAATGAAAATTAAATTCTATCAGGAAGTATCCATTTGACCATAATTTAAAAATGGAATTATTGGTATATGATAATTAAAATAAGATACATAATACATCGATTGTAACAGTTCTATATATCTAGAACATACTGCGTCAACCGTAGTCCCAGATTTCTTGGTTGGCACAGTTGGATTATTATTTTTTTTTAAATTTGAATTTTGTGTTTAAAAATTTAATACAGTGGCTGTGTTTCTGGAGAAGCAAACATTGACATTGAAATCGCCTCCGAAAATCATTCGCATTTTATTATACCGTATCTCACGATATGCCCTTTCGCGTGACGCACTCGATTTGGCATAATGACTGTATTTAATAACTAATACGGTAGTCGAAAATCCCAATAACACATTACAACTGTATACAATATAGCGAAAATATGAAACACGCTAGACTCACTCATGGCAAACAACTGGGAGCTTAGCTTAGCGATAATGTGTTACATGAGAGTTTCACTCGCTGGCCTGCAAAAAGTGGTTTCGAACGATAGCCATTCCCTCCACTGACTAATTAGCGGACGTAACAGAAAGTGTAACGCGCTATCCTAATTCTACCCGTCTCAATTATCGCTCCAATATTTAGAGGTGTTTCATTTTTCGTTATGTGTTTTCGTATTTCCATTAAACGAATTTGCTCAACCGTGCTTTGGAAGTACCACTTCAAAAATAAAATAAAAATAATAATGATAAATAAGTAAAAAAAAAATGGACATTTTATGTACATTTTTTACTTTCCCTGAAATATATGGTAATGTATAAGGAAACTAATGGGATCGTGTAGAAAATCGGAACTCGAATTTTCGACGAATATACACGTTTCAGGCACTGACTGTGAAAAGTGTGTTTCAAGACTGTGAAAAATTATTTTTAGCGTGACGCCTGTCTGTGTAATATGTGCATCCACTCTAGCTGAAAAATAAATCGATGACATTTTGCGAAATTCAACAGGTTCTAATGCTGATTCAATGTTAGTAAGAATTCAAAGAATTAAAACCTATTTTGTTTTGCAAAATGGCCCACAAAAGTCGTTAAAATCTGAAATAAAAGACTAAATATTCTTAAATACATGAATCAAATTTATAATTAATTCAGTGATAATATTGAGTAATTAATTAATTGATAAGATTATGAGTTTTGGGCGGATCTACAAATTTAAAGCCCTCTAAAACACGAAAAAAATATTTTTAGCTTGTGTATCTGTGGTGGCTGTGTGCACATATCCACTCGAGTTATCAAACTATTCGATGAAATTTCACAAAATTTGGTTTGCGAGTCATTGTGGGATTCTCTGATTATATTTTGGTACGAGTCGCAAAAATAAAACCTGCCATTTCTTTCGAAATGGCTCGCAAAAATCGTTGAAATCTGAGATAAAAAACTATATATATATTTAAAAGTATCGATTAACTGCGTATTTTATGCGTAATTTTTTAACAGCAAAAAGAATAAAATCAATCTCATTTCTCTAGAACATTCCTTACTCGAAATATTATTTACTTTTTCTTCGTAATTCTTCCGAGCTAATGACATTTCATAATGAGAAAAGTCGCCAGATGAAAAAAATTTGTTTTAAAACTATAAATTGAATATATCTTCAAATAAGTATCCTTTTCATTTTGGGCCATTAAACTCAATAGATTGACAAAGAAGTGGGGGAAAAAAATCAATTTTCGCGAGGAAAGTTCAGCTCTACCCGCATCAGATTTGTTTTTATCTCAATTTCGGAAATGCCTTACCCAAAGGAAGTTAAGTGTTTGATATAATAAATCAATTTTAATTTCGTTAGATTCAAATCGTTAGAAACCTCTGTAAACACATTTGAAACGGCAGTGTCATTTGAAACGTGTAAATGTTTCTGGTTTTAAATTAACGCGTTAGAAATGAGTCATGGAAAACTTGAAGAAAGCCAAGTTTCTCGAATAGAATGTAAACAAATGGGCTTGCACTCTGAGGACAGAACACACACCTCATTCTCCGAATTTAAATAGAAAATATTCTTGTTATCCGATAGCCTTGATCTAATTGCGACGTTCTTTAGGTCTGTGTATAATGTCTCCAGCTCTCTACTTCAAGGTATGTTAACACTAAACCGAATGACCCCGGGTCCTAAATAAGTGTCCGATACTTGAATAATACAAATACAGATAACACCATACTCAATTTCCAAATCAACTTTTTGAAATAAAAATTATTCTCACGATATAAATAAAAATCTCCAAATCTTCCACGATCTATGATTACAAATCAGGAAGTGCACATTCGTTATGGTGTGGGTGTGGTTACTGTATCTTTACATTCTCAAAAAGGAGGCTGTATTTGCTTCCGAAACTTTTACTAATAATGTTTTATGCTGCGTTTCTAACAAAAAATGTACCTTTTCTATGTTCAAAAGTTGCTACGGAAAAGACTATTTTATACTTGAATTTTTTTTTACCCTTTCAAAGACTGTGTTTGCAATAGCCAAAACGCCACTTAATTATTTCATAGGTTTTAATATAGGATGAGTCTATTTTTATTCTGAAATAAATAAGAATGAATCTGTATGCTTTTTTATCAAGTACAGATGGCTATATTATTTTATCCTGAAAAAATTAAAGGCATTTCCATATTTTATTTTTTGCTTTGCAAATATACTCTTTACGCTTTTAGTTATAGACGAATTTATGAAATAGTAGAACGAATTACCCGGCGTCTCCTGGGTCCTAAATAAGCAGCTGCCACGCAGATAACACTGCTATATTTCCGAAACGCCTGTTTAGAACGAAAATCATTCCCGCAATCTATTTTATCCATGTACACAGAAAATGGTACAACGCAATTTAACAATGTCTATATAAATCCTCGAATGCTTGCTGAAAACCTCTGCGTTCCTTATTTAAAGTATGAGATCTCTGTAGCAACACGCTGTGTCGTCATGCATACCATGAAAGATTTCTTTTGGATCGCATTTTTAAAGACGTCATGATTTTATATTTCTTGGCCAATTCTCGGCTAAGCTCCGATTCTTTCCCGACAGCCCCACCAGAAATGGGGGGGGGGGGGGCAATTAAAAGCTTAGCATATGGTCATTATAAAATTTAAATGATTGAGTTATGGTGGATTGAATTGTGGTGATGTATTGTATATATCGGGTGAAATTATTATATTTATATTTTAAATGATAGAACAATATGGATAAATAAATGGATATTTTAATTTATGGATATTTTAAATGGATATTTTAATTTATAAATGTTTTAAATGGATATATGGAACTATGGAATGAGGATATTTTAAATGATATTAATGAAAAGCTTAAACACTGAAGAAATAAAAAATAAAAAATAAAAAGAAAGTTATGGAGATTGTCGCGGTGCCTTAAAATTTCATTATTAGTTTTAAAGTCATTAAACTAAACCAAAATTTGTTAACTCCACGGGGTTGAGGGCGCGGTAGCCCAGTGGTTAGCGCGCGGGAATTGCACTCGGTAGGACCGGGTTCAATTCCCGCCACTGCCAAAGCTGCCGCCGTGTTCACGCGCAGTACGATCACGTTAAATATGTTGGATCGTAAGTCCTTCCGAATGGTTGGTGGTAGGGGAAGGAGGGCACGGTCCCTGTGGATGCATCTCCCACTGGATTCCGGTCTAAATTGGGTGGCACTTCCTGGCCGTCCAAACAGTTACCTTACACCTTTCTGGTACTTGCAAACTTGCTACCTCCTCGGGTTCTCCCTTTTCCCTTCCCTTCCCGTTTTCCCTCCTTAAAAAATTTTGTAAACAAAATATTTCTCATCATTGGCAAATCTTTCTTAACTCTTATATTTCCCCCCGGACTCATGATCCGGCCCGGATTTCTTCCTTCCTCCCTCTGGTCAATCCCTCTCTCCAAATTACTAACAAATATTTAAGATATTTTTTAACTGGGCATGGCCCATTTCTAGATTATCTCCATTATTTTAAACATAAATCCACCGCTTGTTGCACCTGCGGTTCTTTCGGCGATGCCGACCATTTTGTTTTTTCTTGTCCCCATACAAAAAATTTTCATCTTACAAAACCCTTCCCTGCCAATTGCGCAGCCTGGTTCTCGAGAGTCAGTTCAAATAAATCTTCTATAGATAAAATTAAAAACTGTGTTCTCATTGCTAGAGACATCTCTAATCAAATTTCCTGATCAGCTTGTGAGCCTCTCCCTTTTCCCCCTTTTGGTCGGTGGTCCCCTGTTGTCCTTTTCCCTGGAGGTGTTACCCTCTCTTTGTTTGGTTGCCTTGTTTTGTCTGTGTTTTGTTTTTGTCTTTGTTTTGTCTGTGTTTTGCTGTGTTTTGATTGCGCCCCGTTTGTTGCTGTTTGTCTTGGTTTAGTTTTTGTTTTTGTCTTCGTTGTTGTTTTTGTTGTATTATTTCTCATTGTGCACCAGTTGAAGTAACAATTGTTCAAGAATTATTATAATCCGTTTTAATGTGTCTTTCACTGTTTAAACTTTATATTGTTTCAAAATGTGAAACATATTATGTAAACTCTCCTGTAAATTTTTGATTCTCAAAATAAACGCTGCTGGACCGTCGGACGAAAGCCATGGAAGTTGGGAGTTGGTTTCGGCTAACTCCTTCCCGGCCGTCCAAATGGATGCTCAAGTCCTTGTTGACGAGCCGGACGGCCTGGGTTTTCAACACCTTTCTGGTAGGTCGTGCCAGCGAGTTTGCCACGGTCAGAATTTTCAAGGGTAGCGCACAGGCTGGTCGCCAAAGGCGGCTAGTGAGAAATAAAAACAACCGGCGACGACAAGACGCTGGCGAAACTAAACTAAAAGTGGAGGGATAGGGGAAAGGAAATGAGAGAAACAAACTTTTGAACTTTAACGATACGGAAGCCGTTAATGTGCACATTACCTAGGTAAAATGCGGGGAAAATTCTTGAATATACATAATGTATAAGAAAAGTATTGTGACGGGTTCGAAAATTCGAATTCGAGTTTTCGACGGGAGAGCACGTTTCAAGCAACCCTGATCAGGAATCGAACATTTTTGAGGTGATGTCTGTCTGTCTGTGTGTGTGTGTGTCAGTGAGTTTGTGGAGACAATATCTCACGAACGAATAGGGCGATTCGAATGAAATTTGGTACAAAAATCACAATCCATGAATACTGGAAACCTATTGTTTTAAAACAAAATCGAATGTTCAGAACCCCCTAAATTTTCGAGTGAAATTTTGAAAAAATCATCAAAAAATCAAAACCTTTAATAAAGTTACGCAGATAGACATTTCTTATGTAGTTTTTTCTTAGAAAACGATTGACATAAACTTTAGAACGCTAGCATGAACCGTTCTCGAGATATTGCACATTTTTCAAATAAATTTATCAAAAGAATCCCATAAATTAAAAAAGAAATATTAACTGTTGAGAAACATGTTTACTTTTCATATGTAATATCATGCGATAAATTTGGTGACATCCTTCTCATGAATCTAACTCGCTCCATTCACGAGAAAAGGTACTTTAAGTAATACTTTTGTATTTGAACGCCAATAGTCATTTATCTGCTGTAAGAATAACTTATTTCTCCGTCCATAACGCTTGGCGAGATTTTGGAGCGAATTTAACGGAATGTCGTCAACTTGGCGACATTTTTAAATGTTGCCAAATTAACGAAAATCTCGCCAAATAGATAAAAATGACTCTAAATCAATGAAAATGACGACTAATTGAAGAAAATTCAATATCTTGGAAAGAATATAAGTATCTAGTATAAAAATAACATTTTTTTTTTAACTGTAAAAGTAGTAAATTCATTGCATTATATAAGGAAAGTCATGTGTTGCCCCCATCAGATTTTTTTTACTTTAGGTTCAGATTTTTTTTTATTTAGAATGCTACAAAATCACTCCAGATTTATACAAAAACTCGTAAGAATCAACGAGACACGAATTTAAAAATGAATTATTTTCGATTAGCTTAATAAAAAAACGCGTATTTCAATGTATTTGCAAATATATTATTTTTAATATTAAGTAATTGTGTTATGGATTCGGTTCACAGCTCGTTGGAAAGAGCGGTCTTTGACTCTCTTTCGACGCATTTAAGGAACATCACCATTAAACTCATTTATTGGAAATCCAGTTTTTTCTACATTTTAGTTATAGATGCATGATGTTGACGGCAGTGGCGTACTGAAAACGTTTTCTCCTCACAAGTGGCGTAAGAGTCACAAAATATTTAATCTCAAAATGTGTGTTTATTGGACCCAGACGGCATATAATTTTATTTATTTTAAAAATGTAATGTAGTGCTCCATAAAAGGGGAAAAAATGAGACACCGTTCATAGGACATCGACACGTGCATTTTCGAGATATTGCACGTTATTAATTTAACATGAAAAAAGTCCTGAAACGCTTTAAATATATTTACTAATATTAAATGATTGAGCCAATTGAATGAAATATAGTACAAGTAGTATTTAAGTCTAGGAAAACTAACATTCTTAAATATTAATCTGCAATTTAATTTTTTTTTTTGTCGTTTAATAATTTTGAAGACACTCCCATTTTAGATACTAGCATCCATCCTATAAATGTGCAAAGATTCATCTTTTTAAGCTATCGGAGAACTGCTTGAGTGTTTGAAAAGGCATTAAAAAATCCATAATCTCTGCTTCGAAGGGGGAAGGGGGGGGGGGGGGGTAGGAGATTGAACATTATAAATTCTATCTGATGTTCAAAATTTTCTTTCTTTCGACCCAGACCGTCCTACCCACCCAAATGTGCAAAGCATTTGTTTTCAAGGCCGGAACAATGTCACTCAATTTAGAATGAAACCCAGTGCGGGGGCGGGTCGATATCCACAGGAACCGTACCCTCCTTCCACTGCCATCAACCTCTCGGAGGGACTTTCAGACCCACAGACTCAACGTGCCCGTGTTTCGCGTAAACACGGGGATAGTTTGATCTGGGTTAGTTCTCTGCTTGGCTTTTTGAAGTTGGAGAAACATTACAAAGTTTGAGGAAGACAGTCATTATTTTTATTTTCTGCAGAATTCCTTTTTCCAATCGCAAAAACATTTCTGTCTAATGGATGGAGCCTTAAGATTAGTGATTGCTGCAGTTAATGGCTTATGCCATTTTTTTTATTGAGTTACGTTTCATGAACCGGACAGACCTCGAGCCCTAGCTCTCCCGTAAACACGGGGATAGTTTAGACTAAGCAAGCTAAACTCGGGTCCATCGAGTGCCAACTCCGTACCTTTAACCACTGGGCTATCCTACCTCTGATGATTGATACTATAAGTGTGCAGAGATTCAGCTTTCTAGGTCACTCAGGGGCTTTTGGGGGGAGTCTAAAAAGACAAAAACATATTAAACAGTTACATATATATATATATGTTTGTATATATGTATGTATATATATATATATATAGGGGCTAGTGAATATCCGTAGAAAATCCACACCTAAACAGCTAAACAGTATCAAAATTGGAAGCATCCGTTTCTGTTTATCTTGTTGCAGCAATCCTATATGCTTTTGTATCCCATGTGAGTCAATTCCGCTTCCTATTGTTTATTCCGTTTACACGAATGCTAGCACTACCTTAGGAGATTGTATCAATGAAACAATCTTCGAGAACGGGTGATTCAGTTCAGTTTATACCGCAGATATGTATTAAGGCACAGCTGAACGGGTTAATAGAAGAGGAAAAGATTTGATTTTGAAAAGAGCGCGCGATTCCACTGCTCTTTTTTGCTACTTATTTATGCGAGATTGTCTTTTTCAAATATTTTGCCATTAAAAGCAAGAATAAGATGGATGATAAATAACTTCGAAAAATACCGCATAAAACAAAACTAAGTCAATCGATTTTGGAGGCTAAAAGTAGGCCCCTCTCTTCAGAATAAAAATGTTGTACAGCTCTACCAGTGAAAGATAGAAAGCTGTCTCTCAACTGAGAGTTGCACACGCGAAAGAAAGCGTTATCAAACGGAAAATAAAATTAAATCAATAAACCCCTTAGCGTTCACCTATTCAAATAATGGTGATAAATTTAATTAGATTTTCTTAATTTGTTCAAGAGATATCAACTTCACAAACTTAGACAGACACAGCAGTAAAAAATTGTTGATTGTTATTCAAGAATCCTCAAAACGTGTAGATCCATCATAATTTGGGAATAGAATTCTTGTCGAATCCAGAAACTTTGAAAGCAGAAATGCGTTTCAGTTAAGAAGTGAAATAAACTGGGAAATGCGTGCATCTATGCTTGATATCTTTTCTTCGTACCGTATCACACCCAGATAACTAATTCCCTTCTGCCATTTTCATTTTCAACGGAAGGATAGTGTGAGAAAACAGCAGAGTGAATGCTAGGCTCCGCGCATCTATTTTGATCGACCCTCAGGTAAGAGTAACCATGGAGTTATTTTATGTCAAGGCTGTGAAACACCTTGAAAACAAGTGCAGCATTTGAAAGACGGGGCAATTGTCTAAATTGTTTCGGAAAACTAAAGCTCCGTTTTGTTCAGGGGGTTTTAATGGTGCACTGGCTTCACTCTTTTCCACTTTGTTCGGGAAAATAATGCTTTAATATATACGTAACGGACCGAAAAATTATAAAAATTTTCCGGAATAAGTAATGTATTTATTTATATTCGAAATATCCATAAATAGTAAAGTTGAATTTTTACTTCCTTATGCTGTTGTATAAAGGAGGTATTGTTTTCCCGAAATTTTCTGAATTCGACATTTTGACGGATTAGCACGTTTTCGGACCTCCGGGATCCATTTTGAACACTTTGGAAAGATGTCCAAAAATGATGCAAATTTTACAGTTCTGATAACATGGAAATTGCGGTATGTGTGAAGCAGAACTTACTCTCCGATGACTGTATGTTGCCATTTTCTCAACGTTTATTGACAAATCAATTAATTATAACATTATTTTTCAATTCTTTAATTTGAAGAATAACCAACAAACGATAGTTACCACAGTGGAATCAAAAAGTTTTATAAATTCATTGATAGAATAAAAAAGTATTATCTGCTATAACTATAAATTAAAATATCTCAAGAATGGATGATTGTACATCCATAGAGTTAATTAAGAAAATTTAGAATACTTATTTCTGCGCATAAGAGTATAAAAGCCACTTACATGTGTCCAGACGTTTTCCAGTTATAGTTCAAAGAATGTTAGAACCAAAAATTCCGCGATTTATAAATTTATCGAAAAAAATTCAGAGATTTTAATTAATAATAATAGAGATTTTGATTAATTTCCATAATTTAGAAATCAAATCCCACGTGTATGCAAAGTTTCAAGTTTCTACCTTCAGTGATTTGGGCTGTGTAAGTGCCCTTAGTCAATCGGTAACGTCTCACTCAGCTGTTTTACGTAAATAGATAGGTAAATAAAAAATCCGAGATCCTCTTCAGGGTAGGGATAACCCAGTGGTTAGAGCCGTAGTCCCGTATTCGAAAGCAAAGGCAATATTGCAGAATATGTACAGAGCTCCTATAAAAGTCCTTTACTACCCCCAATAACTTTGTAATAAAAGGTACACTTTAGGTCTATCTAATAGTAAAGTAACCACACCAGATCGAATAAAAGAGAGTGCAATGCCTCTAGAGGATAATGTTGTCAACACAGCGAAATAGAAGAAAAATGTCAATTGCAAAGTTGTAGAATATAATCTAATTAGTAGAAAATGACATCAGAAACGTACAAAATATTTCAATAAACGGAAGTCAATAAATGCCTGTCAAAAAGTCTTATCATTAAAGACTAACACAGTGCTTGTCTCAAATTCAAATATGCATTGTTGCTGGCAAAGGACCATACCATACAGTACTTTAGATTGATGTGCATGTAAATTTTGCTTATTTTAGCATCCCTAAATAGGAAAGCCATTCGACAGTAACTAAATTGGATGAAATAAACGCCTTCTGAGCAAATTTTAGTGTAGGTTCCAACACTTAAGACTGTCTTTTAGAACTTTATTATTGGCCTTTTTTCGTCTTTCTTGCTTTGTTGTTTAGTTCGTTATCTTAACTTTTTTAATTCTCCACTAGGGGCGTTGCAATCACTTTTATATTCTCCGCTAGAGGCGTTGCAATCACTTTTACATTATCCGCTAGGACTTTTGCAATCTTTTTCACAATCCCCGATAAATGCATTGAAATTCTATCGGGCATGGTTTATTTACTATAGATAAACCGAGCGTTTGCAGTTATATACTTTTCCTTACAAAGCTATTGAGGTGCTTAAGGACTTTCCTAAGAAACCTGTATATAATTTTGAAAGTAATTAAAAATGTCTGAATTAAATCATTTTAAAATATTTACTACAATATTTAAATTTAAAGAGTTTCTTAGCTATTTAAATATATTTTGTAAAATTTAATATTAAACGCATATTTAAATAAAAAAAATCTGATATACCCTGATTCTGTACTAGTCATTTAAAGTCTACTTTCTGAATGACTTGGAATTATGAACGTTCGCATAATCATTTTCTGAAATTTACGGTTATGACGATCCATACAAAATTTTACAGACAATTTAAAATAGAAGGCCATGCAATAACGGGCGTTAATACTTTTTATGGTTATGCATATTTACGAGTAAGGTAGGATTTAACGAAATAACACTTGGATCCTTATTGCCGGACTTATGCCTTAATTTTAATATGAGACTATGAGTATATTTTACTATACCAGACTACTAACTTGTATTTGGGAATGACACAGCTAGAGTGAGAGAAAAATAGATTTTTTTTTTTAAAGTGATAGTTCTCCTGTGATCCCGAGAATCAGAACTTTTTTTCATGCTTTTTTCTTCTGTTTTCAATAAAAAAACAGATTTTAATAAGCCTTTCCTTTAAAAATAGTAGTATATACTCATTTTTAATTTCTTTACAATTATTATTAGATGTATAGAGAAAGTATTGAGACGGGGTCGAAAATTTGAATGCGAATTTTCGACAGAAGAGCACATTTTAAGCATACCGGAACTCAAATAGAACGTTTTTGAAGTGACGCGCGTGTGTGTGGGTGTGTAAATCTGTGGACGCGATATCTCACGTACAAATAAAACATTTCGAAATTAATTGGATACGATTATTACAATCTGTCAATAATAGAACCCTATAGATTTTAAATGTAATCGAATGTTCAGAAGACTCCCATATTTTCAAAGGAATGTTTGAAAATATAAAAATCTAGACTTTCTATAATGATGAATGAATAATCATATTTTACGTGATTTTTCGTTCGAAAATAAATTATCCTTATTTTGGAACTCTAGCGTGAGCCGTTCTCGAGATTTTCTCCGTTTTCCAAATGAATCTGCTAAAAAACTACATTAAATAGAAAAAGTATAAGTATCATCCAATAGGTTCACTTTTCACGTGCATTATTTTTTGTGTCATCGGTTAACATCATCTAGTTCGTTCCATTCACGAGAGAAGTTATTTTTTTATAATAATTTTTTATTTTTAATGCCAAAAAACATTGTGCCATGGATTTTCTGCCCTATTATTTTACTGTGAAAGTAGTCATAGCATTATGTAGAGGAAGTCATGTGCTGCCTGCATCAGATTTTTTCCCCATTTTGGCAACCGATTTAAACACCACCCCCTTAAAAACAGTAGTATACTCATTTTTCTATTAATAAGAACAAGTATTTAAAGAAAGTAAAGGCTTTCGAGACTAAAAATAGTTTTGTATTTTGGCTCAGGCTGGGTCTTTTATTTATTATATAGTATGGTAAAAAAGGAGCTCTCAGCTGTTTTATAAATAAATCTAGAGTTAACATGTATTAATAATTTTAACCATGAGCGCCTTCAGTTTTGATGTTTTGATCTGAATAATGTTACGAAACGTATCTTCTAGAATCGTGGGTGTATACGCACGATACAAGAACGAGTCCAAGTTTCTGGATAACTTATGTTTATTCACAGGCATAAAGTAAGCAGGAACAATATACAATCAAGCAACACTTAAATGCTCCACTCATTTCACAGAATAAGCGATATTATCCTCAAAACGTTGACGAAAGTCATTTCACAAAACAGTTGCTACTATTCTCAAAGCATTGACAAAAATCACAGTCCACTGTAGCTCGTATATTGTCAGCTGGTCAACTGAACTTTAACGAAGTAATGAGTCCTTTTTATAGTCTCTCTATAGAAACTTCTGAAAAGCTCTCTAGAAATTTCCAGAATTATCGAATACCTCCTAGACTAATCGTTATTTCCTAAAGTTTTTGGAACATTCCGGAAGCCGCCAAATTTGGCAACCCTTCTTTTGCCTCGAAATTCTAGCAACCATAGAGTGACGTCAGGGAAAGAATGTTTTTTCCGCTATCTTCTGGAGAAAACACTCCAATGGCACCGTTTGGTTTGTGATAGAGACGAAAAACAAGACGGGGGACTCCAGTGAGAGAATGCTACACTTTCGCAACAATAACGTCTATGATTAGTGTATCTCTGGCTCACATCGGAGTGTTACGAAAAATGTAAACACTTTGGACGCTTATATCTCAAAACTCGATAGATTCAAGTATAACCAATGTATACTTGTTTTGTCGGAAATAGGGTACCATTTATGAGCATATAAATTTAATTTCAATATGTTTATACAGAATTTTAATCTATTTTATTTATTTTTATTGAAAAAAGATTGTACGTTTTAGTCCGAGTGAATTTTGTTTCACTTTGCTTATCTTCACTCGAAATACCTTCGAAGATAAATATAACGACAGAAATGTTTAGGAGTAAATCTAGTCCTTAGATCCATAATTTGTTTTTCCAAAACTCTTACAATTTTTGAGCAATCTTGTCAATGTGAAGAGGGTAGAAAATATTCTGTTTTTAAATGTTGTGAAGTATCTCGTAAAGTGCTAACTATGAATGTTAATGGAGTAATTTGCATCCTGTAATAGCGAAGAATGAATTTCAGCCTATGGTTCGAGATATATACACTAGCGTCCAAAAATTAAGCATAAACTCATAAAGTACGAAATAAAGGATTTCAAACAAAAGAGAAGAAATATGCATGCAAATTATCCACTAACCTAATCTCTGTGCTCATGCAACTCTTATCAATTGACGGTATGTGCGCAAATAAGATGCGTATGTCGCAACTCTATGAATACAGCTGGACCGTAGCATGCACGTCTTCTTCTAGTTCCTTGAAATCCATTGAAAAGTGGTGTTGAGCAGAAAACGATTATGACACAAAGACGCAAAATCGGTTCCCCCCCCCCCCCCCCTAAGAATAAAATCATTGGCATGACTGGATCGGGACAGTCACAGACAGACGTTTTAAGAGAACTGAATGTGCCATAGTGTGTGATCTCGAGCCAGTAGAGAAGGTTACAAAAAGCTGGAAACATTAGAGAACAATAGGTCGCCCAACAGTTTCAACCCACTAGCAGGAACAGTATATGGCACTGACTGCACGATGTTGCAAGTCGATGTATGCAAAGTTTCTCTCTGGAGAGCTGCAACCTAAACAGAATCAACTATTTCCATACAAACGGTTTACAGGAGGCTCGGAGGAACTGGTCTGTATGCCAGACGTCGGACAGTTTGCGTTGAGGTGTGCGAGTTTATAGTAGAGCCAAGAACTCCATTCTAAATCAGTGGGGGCGCAGTAGCCCAGTGGTTAGTGCGTGGCAATTGCACTCGGTAGGCCCAGGTTCGATTCCCTCCGCTGCCAAAACTGCTGTTCACGCGGAGTACGATCACGATAAACATGTGGGTCCGCAAGTCCTTCCCAGAGGTTGGTGGTGGGGAAAGGAGGGTGCGGTCCCTGTAGATGCCTTCCCCACTGGGTTCCGGTATAAATTGGGTGGTTCTTCCCGGCCTGTCCAAACAGTTACCTTTCACCTTTCTAGTAGGTCAAACGGTCTGGATCTCAACAACAACTCTAAATCAGTGGGGCTATGTGCTTTTCACTAATGAGTTTAGATTCAGTTTGCAGACTAATTTTCGTCGCACCACTATATAGAAAAAACGGGGAACACATTACCATCCACTTAACATCAAGGAAATGGAAGGGGACTTTGGAGGGGGTGGAGTCTTGGAATGAGCAGACATAATTCAGAACGGGCGCAAAGATCTCCATGTGTTCGACAGAGATTCTGTTACTTGTAAGTTATACAGATACGACATATTGGAACCTCATTTTATAAGTTTGCCGTGGATCAACAATTTGCATTTAGACACCCTCAACTTGACCTATAATAAATATATAAAACCTATTCTGACATATTACTCAAAACCCCTGATTACATGTAGTAAAGAAATTATGAATAGGATTGAGGTATTGCAGAATGAGGTTTTAAGACTGATAACTGGTGCAGTTAAAACAACTCCCATACAGGCAATGCTTCTTCTGACCAATAATATTCCATTAGAAAATGGTTTTCAACAGAAGGCTTTATGTTTATATGAAAAACTAATTCGATTATCTACAACCAATTATTGGAGGAATGATAATTTACTCCAAGGAAGAAGTTCAAAGACTCAAGACGGGGTACTTCAGAAAATCATGAAATTAAAGATTGAGATGGATTTGCCAAATAAACCAGAAATCCTGCCTGGCCCTATTGACCCTATGTTATCAGGTGCGATGGGCAGAATACGTCTTGTACAAGAAGTACAAAAGAAAAGCACGTGATGTTGTTCGGAGGGCAATGACCTTAGAAATATATCTCACTTCTCTACCCTTTGACGGACTGGATACATATTTATACTGATGGGTCCCAAATGGCACATGGAGAGAACGTCGGGGCCGGTGTTTACTCGGATATGTTTTCATATCGTGTATATTTTGGTACACATGCATCTTCCTTCGAAGGTGAGGGTGAGGTTGAGGCCATCAGAGTAGCCACGTAACATCTATTGTTAAGTACAGAGCTTTTTATTAATGCAGTGATTTTGTCCGACTCAAAGGCTGCAATTCAAGCAGTTACTAATTTCAATTGCGTGGATTCTCCAAGAGTTAGAGACTGTATTCTGAATCTGAACATTTTGAAAACCAAACTAAATATCATGTGCTTCAGTGGATCCCTTCTCATTGTGGAATTTTTGGTAAAGAAAGGGTTGATTTGCTGGCGAAGGAAAAAACAGGAATTGTTCAGTCCCCAAATAACTCAATCCCTTATACAACTATGACAAGAATCATTAGACATACTATGAAAAATAATTTTGAATCTGTACAATCGAGGCTAATCGAAAACAAGACTTGGAAGTCTACGCTAAATAAGATCCCCAGTTTTCCGAGATGTCATGCAGTTGCAGCGTTTCGCATGGAAACTGGTCACGACTGTTTAGCTAAATATCTTCATAGATTTAGTCTAACATCAAGCCCAAACTGTGTAGTGTGTGGTGCTAACGCAGCTATGGACGCTGATCATCTAATGAACTGCCCAGGACTCTCTGGCGACGTGTGCAAAAGGTATTGGAGTGCGAGGGAGAGGATGCAGCTCCTTCAAGCTGCCTGACTGTTTTGAATTTGTGTTCTTGGCTGCCGTCCATGTATTTCCTACATTTGTTTTATTGTTGTTATTGCTGCTTGTTCATATTTCTTGTTTCTTGTAATAATTTTTCTCCTGTATTTTTGGTGTTGTGTATTTGCACACCAGTGAATGAGTTGTATCAAGTGCTGCTACTAGGAAAGAAAAATGTGCATTTATGGACGATAACGCGTACAACATTGCTCTTATCTAGTTTCTTCGAAGTGAAGATATCCAACGGTGTTGCAGTGGCCCTCTATGTCTACGGATCTGTATATCATTGAGCATGTGTGAAATGCATAGGGATTGGAATTGCACCCTGTCAGATCCCACCAACTGCAGCACAGCTAGAAACACCTATACTCGAGACATAGGAAATTTTGTCAACACAGCTCATGGGCAACTTCATAAAAAAACATGAAAAAGCGATGTGAGGGTTGTGTGACTGTAAGAGGCGACTCCCATTCCTTATAAATGTACCAGTATTGTTTCAGTTTTTTTTTTCTGCGAAAATCATTTTTCAACATCTTTTTATTTTTAAATGCAGAATTCCTGCATGAAATTTATTTTTAATCCTTATTTTTTCCATTGTAGTTACTTTATTATACACGCATACCCAGTTTCGTTTCATTCCGACTTTTGATTCGTGAAATATTATCTATTCTGTTTAACTTTGGGGCACCAGTGTATTTAAAAAAGTAAACTACGATTGGAAAAATTTAACATGTGATACTCACAGAAATACTTGTTTCCCTTGACAGGGTATCGACGTGTACGTGGCCATCATGGACTTCAAGCCCATGGAGAGCGACGAAGAGGCTGTTACCATGAAAGAGGGACAGCAAGTAGAAGTCATTGATGCTTCCAAACCCAGGCGGTGAGTTTTTCATGGTTTTGTTCAACAAATTCGATATTTTTACTAATTAAGAAAAATCATTTCCATATTAGAAAACTCTGATATATCCAACACAACTTGCCCTACAGATTACTAAATTTCAATTTTGCGGAAAAAATAATAATACAAATTACAGTTTTCTTATGATTAGATCTCGTTAAAAAATAAGTCTATTGTTACTGATTAAGAGAAGTATATCGAATTTCATGCCTTTTGTTCAATTATTTCGAGAGATATTGCGTTCCATTAAAATGTATAATATCTCCAGAACGACTTATAATAACTGCTGAACAATAGTTTCCATGTATTTTTGATTAAAAGGACTTTTAAGCATTTAGTCATTTGATAATACGGAAAATATGTGATTTTCCCCATTTTATATTAAAAACACGCAATATCACATCGTATGTTGTCGTTCTACAATACATGATTTAAATACGCTATATGAGTTTGAGAAGTCTTTGCCAAAATAAAACAGATGACGTAAGAAATTGGAAATACTAATAATTTTCTCATAATCTTTAAACTTGAAGGACTTAATGGATATAATTCGGTCAAAAATGCAAAATTTAGATATACATTTTTTTTTTATTTAAATCGGAAAACATTTAAAATCGTCTGTTGTATAAATGCACTGGATTTAATTCCATTGCTAAGCAACTTGGTATATTTTTCTTCAAATGTATTAGCGACAAAAGTATCGTCTGCATAATGCTATCTCTATGGAAGGTCCGTTTTTTATTATCTCCATAACCGCTGGTCCTAGAAACTCGAACCATGGACTCCATTTTAAATGGGGCTATTTCACGTCTACCTACAAAATTTCATGAAATTGGGTGCTGCATTTCTCGGGTGATGATGCGACAAACACACAGACAGGTTTTCAATTATATTTATATATGTTGATTGGAACTCAAACCAGGGTCGTAGCCAGGCAGGGGCCAGGGGGACTAAGCCCCCCAAGTGGTATACTCAGCCCCCTTGATAAAAATATTAGTAGTGATATGAAATTTCAATATTCAAATTCAAATTCCAAATTTTGCATAAAATATTTCCTTACGATATATTTTTATAAATTATTTTGTTTTAAAGTTTACTTAGCTGAATTTGCAGTTACACTGATGATCCATTTATTTACATATTTAATTTAAAAATATTTAGATATTAAGATTTGGATACTTTTGTATTATTGCGGGATTCACTGTTATACATTCAAGAGTCAAAATCAACTGATAAGTAGTTAAGAGTTAATACTAAGCGTTAATTTGTATTATCTTTCAGAAATTTTCTTCGATTCATTAACAGTTTTGCTTACTAGTTGATGCTTACATCAAAATTAATTGTAATTATTATATATTAATATTAATGTATAGTAACTATATGAATTTTACTAATCAACTCTTAGCTTACAAATATAAATATGCATTTATTTGTTAATAATTTATATGAATTAAAATATATATTAACTATTTAATAAATGCTAATGATTATCTGTTTTGGCGAGCCCCTTCTTAAAGATTGTTGAGCCCACCTTGAATGTCACGCCAGCCCCTCTTGAATTTCGTCTCTAGCTATACGACCCTGACTCAAACCACCCATTTCAAATAATAAAATATTAGTTCCTAATAATTAGAACTGTTTAATGTATGGATTCTATTTCCGAGCGTATAAATTACCAAGTTAGATTTGAGCGACATGTAACGATATTTCGAAGTACTCAATTAACTTATATGTCGTCATTAAGAAAAGCGCCCAATGTTAATGTACAATTCAAAGACAATGTGATGATGCCGTGAATCTTGTACACCAATATTTCGATGTAAAGGAAGTGAAACCGTTACATTATATAGGGAAAGTCACGGGCTACCCACATCAGATTGTTTTTGAATGTGAATTCGTAAATAAAATGCATGCAGATACAAATATTTTGCAAAACAGAAAGAGAAGCATCCACCGGTTTTGGAAGTAATTCTCCGTGCTTCTTTCTGAGGTAAGAGAAGCAGAAAAGAGTCTGCTTTACATTTTATGCAATGATTCTTTACTAAGGAAGAGTTTTACGCGCAAGTATCTTTTAATAGTAATTTGAATCAATTATTATAAACTAGTAGCAAATACCCAACGTTGCTCGGGATTTAAAATGATAAACTCTGATTAAAATTACGTAAGATGATACGGAGAATTCTGAAAAACTTCTTTTTGTCTTCAAATAAAACTATAGATTGCGACACCAGCAAAGCAGGATGGATGGACATATCCGGGTGGACCAGACCTGTTGAATTTAATTTTTGCCCTTATCGACAATGTGTACAAATCGATTGGCCAAAGATGAAGGGCCGATCATGCCCCCCTTTTTTTTTCTGGGCCAATCTCAGACCTCGTATCCGCGCATAGGCTGTTTCTTGATTTCGAAACCAGTCAACGCTATTATTTTGCATTGTATGTTGCTCTTAACGCTTGTATGTTGCTCTGATTTTAGTTTTATTACATTATCCTACAGTTCGAAATGTAATTAAAATTCAAAAATAGTTTTAGTTGTAGCAACGTGCAATACATGGCGGTCCAAATTAAAAGTAACCGCTGTGCGAGGATATGGATAAGATCGAATTTCGACTATTCAATGCATTTCTTTATAATTATAATTTTCAAAAGTAAAAAAGATCTTGACGAGGCGTTTTATTTCAAGAATCGATATAATTCTGTACCAAATTTTATGCCTGTGGGTCCCTTAGATTTCTTGTTACAGACGACACAAACAGACATCTTCATTTATTATTACAGACTAAATGACTTAGAAACCTTAATTGCAAACAGCATTTTCTTTGCAATTAAGTTTTAGAGTCGGATATCTATCTCTAAATGAATGTTTAAATTTTGCGTCATTCCTTCAAACATGTCAATTGGAATTATAATAAATTAAAAAAAATAGTTTAAATTTTAAAATTGTGCTCTGAAAACCATTTTAGGGCTTCAGAACAACGGTTATTAATTTTATTCCAATTACTTAAAGATTGTCTGGTAATTAAACAAGATTCTGTAAGACTATTTGATGCTAGTTAACATATATTTCTGTTTGTATAAAAAGCAAATTATAGCTTTCAAATTTAAAAAGAAAACACTTTAGAATAAAAGTTTTTATTTGATCGCACTAAATGACGTTAAAAACATATTACAAACCTTTAATTATAAAGCACTTTAGGTGTCATGCGTTATTTCACATTCCAGCTGATGTTAATCGCAATTTTTTAAAGAAATTTTTCTGATTTTAAATTTTATACATTATTTAATTTATGTTCTAATAATATTGATTTGTGTGCTATGTCAGAATTTTTTTTAGAATGCATGTTTGAGGATTTTACTTTGATGTTTATGGTTCCCTGTACTGTGATCATTGTAATTGAACTTGTTCCGTTATGTATCACTGACAGAAATAAATAAATAAGTATTCATTAATTTAAGTCTTTATTGGATCGCATTTAAAAGACGTTAAAATCATATTACAAGCCTTGTTATATATTTTTAACGCCTTTTAGTACGATTAAATAGACATTTTTATTCTAAAGTGTTTTATATTTAAATTTAAAATTTTAGACGTTCTACCATAATTACGTAGTTTTATATTCTAAATTTTGAAATAAACTTATAGTATATTTCAAATAATTAAAACTTCATAAATACAGCATATAAATAAAAATAAACGGGTCCGCCAGTTTCAACGGCAAGAAACAGCCTTTTTCTTCGGGACCGATAAGAAGCGCGTCCTTACTCACTCAAAATCAATTCGGTTGTCGGCCTTGCTTAAATAAGTAAAATCGCGCTTTTCTTAATGAGTCGCACTATAATTTATTAAAAGGGATGCAATGTTAATTCTATGCGAGATTCGTATTCGCATAGAATTACACGTGCCATCAATAGTTCATTGAGTTTGTTTATATTCACGTCACGCTTTCTTCAGCATTGCTACTTTGCTACTTTCAGACCATTTTCTCACGCTATACTTGCACGTTGCTCTCTCATACACTATGTTGTGATATGTTGCGAGTCACAGATTGCGAATCTAGTACTCGTATTATTTATACGATTGAAACTTTTGTTTACGAAATTTCCTTAAAACACTACATTTCTGATCCATACTCTTTTTTATTTTCCCTGCAATACATGGTAATGTATAGGGAAATTATAAAAATCGTGTCGAAAATCGTAACTCGAGTTTTAGACTGATTTACACGCTTTGGGACCTCCAGAACAAGAAAAAGCTCTGTGTGTGTGTGTGCGTGCGCGCGCAATGCATGCATCCACTGCAACTTAAAAAATATTTAACAACATTTTATAGGTAAGTCACTTATGGGTGACCCTGGAGTTGATTAAATTTTGGTACGATTCAGAATAAAAGAATCTGCCATGCATCCAATCTATGTACAGAAACGAATTGACCCAATTTCATAAAATTTGGTAGATAAGTTACTTGTGGGTGATTAAATTTTGGTACAATTGGGAAAAAGAACCTGCTTTTTGTTTTACCAAATGGCCTACAAAAATCGTCAAAATCTAAAATAAAAGACTACGTATGCTCAAATGTATCCCTTAAATGCTTGTTTTACACGCAAATTTTGACGATGAAAATAATAAAACCAACTCCATTACTCTTGATTTAACCGTTTTCGAGATATTTTCGCTTTTTCACTACGCCGCCTTTGAAAATACACCTGGTTACCCAATGAAAATGAAAATTGAGTTTAAAGTGCAAATTCAGTGTCATTTCAAATAAATATGTGTGTTATTTTGAGAGAAAATGAATTTGAGTCTATAAGGAAAGTCATGTGCTGCCCACATCAGATTTTTACTCCTATTTTTTTAATTCATTTGGGATGTATTTACAACCATTTAATATAAAATGAATGGCCCGCGTTTTGACAGAAAAATGATCGATTGCTATCTACATAAGTGTGGGTGCATTCTGCCAACTCAGGTTTAATTTAGCTAAAAACTCCGCCGCTTCTGTTTAACTCTTTCGACCTCCAAAATGGATTTCACAAAAATTTTTGGCATCCAGCCTCAAGAATGTCAAGAGTATTTTCCAACTTGTTTGACAACTTATTTTGCTTTCCCTTGTTTCATACTTTCTTTCCTTATGTAAGATAACTAGTATACAGGTTTCCCTCAAGTCCTCAAAATGAAAAAGCAGGGTCTACTCATAGAAACGACACTGTGGGATAGTTTGCAGTGCCTTTAGCGGAAACTAGTATTTCTATTTCGAAAACGAAGCAAGATAGGCGAAAATTTTCAATTGCAAAGTTGTTCTCATTTAGTATGGAAAAACGTGCTGTTTGCACATAACATGTACACATAGGATAAAAAAAATAGGTCAAGTATAAGCGCGATAATTATTGTATTGTGTTATTTGTCTGTTACTTTTATGCAACACTTATTGTTTGCTGCAAGAAAGATAATTTTAAATAAATTAAAATCAGCTTATTAAGTAGATTATTATCTTTTCATGCTCGCCATTTCCTTTAGAAGTAATTCAGTAGTGAACAAGACATTTGTATAATTTATAAAGATCTGAGGTCTGTTCGGGTTCCATTGTAGAGTACTTAGTTGACCTTGTTTACGTAACTCTAAGATGTGTCACGTAAAAGTGACATAACTCTAAATTTTAGTAGTAATGCATACAAAAGGGCAAAACACACTGATGCGATGCAGAAGTTAACTTAACACATTTATTATGCACTCCATAATTATACTGCAAATGGCTGCTTAACTAAATATAGACAAATACCGAAACAGCCAGTATTGAACGTTCCCGCCATTTCAACAAAAACAGATTAATAGTGAACTTTGACCGGACCTGGTGATATAACCATCCTTACGAAATCAGCCGAATAGCTATAAATCGTCGTTTGCACAACTTCTTAGGACATCTAAATCTTGTCCTGGTCAACTAGTAATACTAGATCCTCACGATCATAATTGTATCAATATTAGTGACCTGCTCCGCGGACATGCACTTTCAACCCTTCTCACTCACACACCGACTTTACTCCTAGCGACTTCCAGCTTCTAACCGCACTTTATCCAACCGTACTTCCACCAACTTGTCAACAAGGCTCAGACTATCGACCAGACTTTTGCAGAACTTATACTAGCACTAACTCTCTCACCCACGATCCGAAACTTCTCTTGTCCTTATGCAGGACCGCAGAATGTTACTGGACTCGGTGATGGGTCTACATAACCGAACCGGTCGGAAGTTGTTAATATAAAGTTAAACATAAATTATAACGTAACTGAGGGGAATAACCAAAGGTTATATAGACCTCCCAAATTATTGCTTTTATAGTTCACTTCATACTTATCGTCTGTGTATATATATATTATGTGCAAATCGCACGTTTTTCCTAATTAAGTAGCAAATTCTCTGTAACTTTGTAATTGAAATTTTGCCTATCATGCTTCGTTTTTGATAAATGTTCGTTTTTGAAATTTTAACTTCTTCCATTCGCTACTAGAGACGCTAAAGCCATCTCAATCGATAGGGCATAGTCGCTTGCCAGTTCTTAGACCTTGCACTTCTCGAACGGTAAGGGGATGGTGCAGAAGGATATAAGAGGGAACCCTGAACATCGCACTCTGTATTTGTATAGATACTTAAAAGTACTGGGTATTCATTTGTGCAAATGTCCCTTATACTTTGAAGTCGCCTTACACTATTTTCACAAATTTTTGTCATCATTGACAATGTAAGCCAGATTTTAAAAGTGTGGCGCCTCAACCCACTGGCTGACCGCAAGGATCTTTTTCAGTGGGCAGGGATGGAGACTGTGGAGTCAACCAAGGCTAATTCAAATACTACTTGATCGTTCACGCCTAAAATTCATGTTATAAAGTAGGCTTTAAGATGATTTTTTGTATTTATTAGTGATAACTTATAATCTTGGACATCCATAGTAAAATTAAACTAAAAAGCAGAAAAGGTGGATGCATTTTTTTCGTTAATTAACAGTTAAGTAGTTGGCTGCTAAGAATTCACATCGCTAGTTGACTGCGCGGTTCTTTTGTATTGGCATGAAGGACCGAGGACAAAAATGTTTGACAATTTTCGATGCAAGCTGGTTGCCCACAGTCAATTGTTACCTAACGCGATATATCAGTTAGTAACGAGATATTATGCTGATTTAAAGGAGAACAAGATTTTTTTTTAATCAAGGAAGAGGGTGTTCTGACAAATTATGTATAGTATATACGTGTATTGATACGAAATATGGATCTGTCGTTGGTCATGATACATTGATTTTTGTGTATCTACTATGCGCCCATTCTCAGTGCTCAGCATGCTTCACCAATGTTCAGCATTCATTGCTCATACATCAGTCTTTTATTCATTAATATGGTACTCACACTTACTTTTACTCACTAATGTTTTAATCGAATATTATTGGCATGTAGTTGATGAAATTAGCTTGTTGGAATGTAGTTGATGAAATTAGCTACTAGAGTTTTATTTTACAAGACGTTTTGACTCCATTGAATTGGAGTCATCGCTTATTTTTTTTTTCAGATTAATTAATGATGTTGAACTAATTGAAAAAATGGCGATGACTGGAAATAATGGCACTGTATGGCAATTAATTGAAATAATGGCACCATAACGCACATCCGAAAGCTTTTATTTAAATTCGGATGTGTGTTATGGTGCTTTATGTTTTCCATCAAATATTGCACATTTTAACATCTCTTGTTGCAGGTGGTTGGTGCGTGTCCTTCCCATGTCCGCCAACGAATCTGTCAAAGAAGGCTGGGTGCCAGCCTGTTACCTAGAGAAGTCCACTGCATATGAAACGCTGGGGAGTTACATCGTCACAGAGGCTGAACTAGATCCCAAAGAAATGGAGGCCATGCAGAACAGAGAGTAAGATCTTTTTTGGGGCTTATTTGAGTTCTAATGTATTCTATATGTATATACGCTTTTTAAGGGGCCATTAGAAAATGGCGTATAACTGCAACAACGTATAAGAAAAAATTACGTTAAGCTCAGTGGTGCATTGCTAAAACAATAATACGGGAACTCTCGTCAGTAAACTACAAATCATTACTTACACTTTTTCATTTGCAAAAATAAATAAGACAAAGATCAGAAAGATTTACTTTTTTTTTTACTTTCTTTTTCTCTAATTATACGGGGAGGTTTTCAAATTAAAATTTTCAAATTTGTTTTTATTGAAATTTAACTTTGTTCGCAATGATTGTCATAAGGACTTTTTAACTATTATAAACTAAAAAAAAATATGTAGCATATACTTATGCTGATTTGTTTACATAATTCATACATAGATGCCGCTATTTCTATTGCATTAGTGATTTAAAAGGAGAAGTTTAACTACGCTAGCAATTATAGTTGATACAATTTCATATTTAGTGGCACTTATGCCAAAATAATTAAATATTATTTAAGAGACATACTTATTTTTATGATATGATTCAAAGTATAGCACTTGCAGATAAAGACAAAAAAAAAGAATCAACATATTTATATAAAGAAGAAGATTTTGCAAATAATAACAAAGTAATCAAAAATATTGTAAACAACATCAACAAAATTGCCTGAGAGCACAGAACCGAACTTTAAATGCACGCAAACTGCGGACGAATAACAAGAAAGTTTTATATTTAATAAGTTGAACTGTGTAAACAGACTTTTACGGGAGTGGAGAAAACAGTTCAATTAACCTTTTTCTTACGGGTGAGACAGCATCCATCCCAAACGAAAAACCTCTCAAAAAGACAGGTATTTGACATACCCTATCCCAAACAGTTCGATTCCCCTTTGCAGACATTGGCGTCCAGAAAATCGTCGACAGAAACATTGCACCTGCTGCAGCAGGTGCAATATTTCTGTCAGGATAGGGTATGTCAAATGCCTGTCTTTTTGGGAGGTTCTTCGTTTGGGATTGCTGCTGTCCTACCCGTAAGCAAAAGGTTAATAAATTGCCTCGTGTAAATTGAAAGTAGAGTGGGCAAAATTTGAACAGTCAATTTTTCGTATCGTGTACCGGGACCTCAAAGAAGAAAGTTTTTGTCTCCGAAACATTTTTATCAACAAAATGCTATGCTTAATGAAGTTTTATGTTTCAGACTTTGATTCTATGTACTTTTGCTTAAACTTATTCGATTCCGACTTTCAGAGCGATCGTGAAGGAGCTGGTGGAGACTGAAGAAGACTTCGCGAAGGACATGCAGTTTGTGGTAGAGAACTACTACAGGCAAATGGACAACCCGAGGCTGCAGAAGGAGTTCAGGGACAGGAAAGGATCCATCTTTGGAAACTTCAAGGACATCTCGGACTTCCATAACAAGTGAGTGCACTTCTCGAGACATACCTTGTAGCAGGGTTCCCATTTCAGCGCGAACCCGCGAGATTCTCGCGAAATCCATGAAAAATCTCGCGTAAAAATTTAGTCTGCGCGAGAATTTCTCTCTCTCCAGTTCCGGCCTAAAATTATTTTTTCCTTCAAATTGGATACCGAGAAATCCGATGCCCGATCGGGCATCGGAGATCGGGCCGATTGCTTCGCGACCGCAAATCGCGATCAGTTGCCTCGTTGTTGCGAATCGCGGGCCGATTGCCGAGCGGTCGCGGACCGCGATTTCGTAGCTACGTCTGAATCGCAGTCAATCGCGATTTGGGTACACTAAAGTACTACGTGTTTCTAATTAGAGAGATATTTTATAGAAAACTATAAGTGTCCCCTCAGCTTGCGCGGGTGGCAAATTCGACCAAATAAAAGTTTGCTTTTTTTTATAGGATTCTTTCACGGATTTGAATTATGCTCTTTCCGCGTACTTCCCGCATTTTTTGTGTTTTGCTCGAGAAATTTTCTTCTTTCCGCGGACGAAAATATCTTTTCCCCCGTACACAGTATGTCTACAGGTTACAAAAATCCCGAAAATGTCGTGAAATTGGCCATATATGCCCAAAAAATGTTACAAAATTTGAACAAGGCAACGAATTTTTTTATCAGAGACATTCCTTTCTTACATGATCTGAAAATCTGTTTCTCCGCGATTGCGAAAACGGCGTTCGCATACGGCGATTCCCACATTTTCTGAGGAGAGATGACCAATGAATATATTTTTGCCATTTTCACAATATATTTGCATCGACTGAATTTTTTTATAATTATGTCGTTTAATATACAAATAATAAAAGCCAAACCATTTTTCTACCGTATTATTAATAAAATGAAAGGTTATTTTGCAGCAGCATCACGAAAATCTGCATTTGTACGCTATCCTCGGCATACCTCGTTTAATTTGAAAAATATTTCCCACTTTTCCAATCTGTTTGCATCGACTACAGTGTTTGTAATTGTTTCGCGTTTTATACAGAAAAATTATTTTACAAACGTATTATTTATGAAATAAAGGGCTATTTTGAAAACAAAAAGAAAAAAGTCGAGTCAAACAAAATGGCTAAAATTACATGACTGACTTGAGATTCAACAAAAGGACGATGCAATCCTTATGTTCTGCAAGTTTTGTAAAAAATACAAAAAAAAAAAAAAAAAATCCATTTTCAAACATAAAGTCAAATTTATTACCTAATTCTATTTGCCTAGTGAAATAGTTTTCGTCGATATTCGCCTTCGGCGATCAAAAATCGTTAAAGTTTTTAATTGCTATTGCTGCATGAAAATTGATCATAAAATGATTTTAAAAATCAAAATATAAAGTAAATACAATCGGCCCTCGACTTTTGCAGTTTACAGACAAAAAAATCGTAAATTCGCATGTGAATCATTTTACATAAAATAACCCATGTAGACGTTTTTATGTCAGCAAATAAAATCATAACGTAAGCATGGGGGAAGTCAGGAATTTGAGTATTTTTGCTAACAAGTGGGACGGGGGGGAGCTATAAAATTACCAAAAATGTGCTTACTTAATACTTAAACGACTCCTAATTAATTTTTAAAAAGAATGTTAGTAAGAATGTTAAAAGAATGTTAGTTTTAAGAATTAAAAAATTTAAATGTCGAAGAATATGAGTTATAGTTAATGCTTTCTTTTTTATTACTTTCTAAATTAGCATGGTAAAAAAAAAATGAAATTTTAAGTGTCTCTCCTTATAACAGAAAATCTCTCCCAAAATTTTTTGGAAGGAGAGAAATTCTCCCCCTCTTTTCCTGACTTAGTGGGAACCCTGCCTTGTAGTGTGTCGTCCTACACTAGAACAACGAGACATACCTTCTTGATCTAGTGTAGAAATCTAGTGTAAAGACTGTTTAAAATAACCTTCGTCAAAGACAATGCCCATTTGACTTCTAGAAAGAATAGGACCGAGTACTTAGCCAATCATCGCAAGTGTTAGAGACACAGATGATAAAAATTTTGACTGGTATATTAATTACCTCCCATAGACGTGTTTATCCGCGTGTATACGTGTTCCGTATACAATTAAAATTCGATTGCATAATTTGGACTACAATTGACTTTTGCTCATTTTAAGGTTCCGCCATCAAATTGAATTTCAAAAGGATTCCGCGACCAAAACAGTTTAAAAAACAAGGGCTTAGATGATGACTAATATAGATTCAGCATCAAACTTTGTAGCAAATGGGGGAGGGGATTACTAAGAATTTTCACTTCCGGTTGCTCTTCTATTTCCAGTTCAAAAAAATTCATTTTCCTTCAAACATCTAATTTTCAAGAGCTTAGATGATATAAATATGATGCTTTAAAAATATATATAAATAGAGCTTAGATGATAACTGATATGGATTCAGCATTTAAATCTAGTGAGAGCTTAAAAAAAATTAAAATGGAACTAGAAGAGACATTGTATATATCCCCTGTTACTAATTAAAATACTCTTAATGAGTACTAGATTAAGAATTCATAGAAATGTAAGAGAGTAAAGTATAAATAGTTGAGGTCAGAACAGCAATTCATAGGAAAACAATCCATAGCAAATAATACTAATTAAAAATAGAATGAATAACAATGAATAGAAAGCAGTGAAATTGTAAAATATTCGGGTATGTATACAAAACATGTGCCTTCTGGGTGTTCACTTCATTAAATAACTTTGTTACAATGATCAAAATGGTTATTTTACATCCCAATGAGCTATATGAAATAAATCATGAATAAGAAATGAAGAGGACTAAAGAGATATTTTTAAAAAAATGGAAAAATAATGTAATCATATTACTTACATGTGCATATATGGTAATACCTTAATTACTGTTAAAGAGAATGTCTTTTCGTATTACATGCCAACTCCCACTGTGCATTTTGCCTAGAAAATCTGTATTATAAATGTGATTAGTTAGTCTCATTTCATAATTCAAATTTTGTTAGTCATTTGTAATAATAATATTTATTATTTTTATTAAACTTATCACTACTCTCATTATGATTTGGAAGTTTTTAGTATGATTAATAATAATTACTTATTTGTATCTATAATTATAATTTGTTGTATTGCTAAAGTTGTATATCTTTTGATTGGTAATTTTGTTTATATTTTCTTGTGTGGCAACACTGATTTTATATTTTATTCTGTATGTTATGTAACACTGACTTTAAACTTCATATGTGGCAACAGTAATTAAGGTATTACCATCTATCTATTCACATGTATAAGTAACAGTTTTAAATTATTTTTCCATTTTTGAAAAAATCTCTTTATTTTTCTCCATTTTTATTCATGGTTTATTCCATATAGTTCATTAGGGTGTAAAATAACCCTTTGCCCATTGTCACAAGGTTATTTAATGAAATGAAATATTTCTAGAAGGCACATGTGTTGTATACAATTCCTGAAGATATTACAATTTTATTGCCTTCTATCCATTGTGATACATTTTATTTTTTATTACTATTATTTCCTATAGATAACTTCCCTGTGGATTGTTGCTTTATCCAAACTATTTATACTTTATTCACGTCTATTTTAATTCTTAATCAAGTACTCATTAAGGTATTTTAATATTTAGTGGCAGGTGATATACAATATCTCTTCAAGTTCCATTTTAAATTATATATATATATATATATATATATATATATATATATATATATATATATATATATATATATATATATATATTCTTTTCCTTGCAACATCTATTTTTCAGGATGGTCTATAGATAGAGCTTATAATGATAGCTTATAGATGAATAGAGATTATATATGAGTGATATGGATCCATCATCAAATTTCGAAGGGGGTGAGGGGTATTCGCTAGGAATTTAAACATTCCATTCCAGAGATGTCACGATTTTTCCGAAAATTCGAATAACTGCATAAAATAAGAATGCATCTTAAGGGTTCCTTCGAAAATGATAGCTTATAGATGAATAGAGCTTATATATGAGTGATATGGATCCATCATCAAATTTCGAAGGGGAGTGAGGGGTATTCGCTAAGAATTTAAACATACCATTCCAGAGATGTCACGATTTTTCCGAAAATTCGAATAACTGCATAAAATAAGAATGCATCTTAAGGGTTCCTTCGAAAATGATAGCTTATAGATGAATAGAGCTTATATATGAGTGATATGGATCCATCTTCAAATTTCGAAGGGGAGTGAGGGGTATTCGCTAAGAATTTAAACATTCCATTCCAGAGATGTCACGATTTTTCCGAAAATTCGAATAACTGCATAAAATAAGAATGCATCTTAAGGGTTCCTTCGAAAATGATAGCTTATAGATGCATAGAGCTTATATATGAGTGATATGGATCCATCTTCAAATTTCGAAGGGGAGTGAGGGGTATTCGCTAAGAATTTAAACATTCCATTCCAGAGATGTCACGATTTTTCCGAAAATTCGAATAACTGCATAAAATAAGAATGCATCTTAAGGGTTCCTTCGAAAATGATAGCTTATAGATGAATAGAGCTTGTATATGAGTGATATGGATCCATCATCAAATTTCGAAGGGGAGTGAGGGGTATTCGCTAAGAATTTAAACATTCCATTCCAGAGATGTCACGAGTTTCCCGAAAATTCGAATAACTGCATAAAATAAGAATGCATCGTAAGGGTTCCTTCGAAAATGATAGCTTATAGATGAATAGAGCTTATATATGAGTGATATGGATCCATCATCAAATTTCGAAGGGGAGTGAGGGGTATTCGCTAAGAATTTAAACATTCCATTCCAGAGATGTCACGATTTTTCCGAAAATTCGCATACTGCATGAAATAAGAATGCATCTTAAGGGTTCCTTCGAAAATGAAGTTCACTCCCAACTTTCCACCCTATAAAGGCTCCTTCATTAATTTCTTGCTCATTATTTAATAATAAAGTCAAAATGGTTATTTAATAAAATAGTTTAGCATATTTGACTATTTGGTAAGTGTTTAGTATTTTTCCAGAATTACTTTATATATTTTATCCTTTAAAGCGTTTATGTAACGCCCTCCCCCCCTCTCCCAGCTTTTAATTGCACAGTACTCTCATCTTGAAACAATGGCTAAATAAACATAAATGCACATTTTCCTAAGCTACTTCACATTTTAGTTATTATTCTGCTTTTCTTTTTCTACTTTCAGTGTCTTGATGGAAGGAATTCACTATCATGCCAGAGAACCCACAAAGCTTGGGAAAACCTTTCTGCGTTTGGTGAGAAGAATGTTCTCCTACATTTTAGCATTTTTAAATAGATTACAACCAGTGGCGGAACTAAGCATCTTGTCCCCACCCCTACCCTTGCGAGATTTTGAATTAGAGTCCTTACAATTTTCGCAATATTTATATTTGCTCTCGCAAGACTACAACCAAACTTAACTGCTTAAACTTGATTATTTATTCTCTCTTTAAAGATAGTTGACCTGTTCTTCTTCAAATAACTCTGCATGGTTATATGACATATTCAGAACTGGAGCTCCTTGCCACTTACAATTTTCACAATATTTATATTTGCTCTAGCAAGACTATGACTAAACTGACTGTTTGAATTTGATTATTTATTCGCCGTTTAAAGATATTTGACTTGTTCTTCTTCAGACAAACTATTTATGATCATAAGAAAGGGAAAAAAAATGACTTTGTTTCTTTTTAAAAATTCATACGTATTTTATATTGGATTGAAAAATAAATCATTGTTATGGCCAGTAGAAAAAAAAAATCTCAAAATCTTCTGATGAATGAAAATTATGGTTATTTAAACTAAGTTAATTTGGCCCATAGGTCACATAATAAATATGCCTGGTATGATAAGTAGGACTAAATAAATATATAAAACAAATAAAAAGAGTTACTTTTATAATAAAAAAAATAGAAATGTTGTGACTTAGAATTTGCAGGCATGTTTGTCTTGTATAGATTTTTATGATCCTTATACTTTCATCGTCTTCTACCCCTATTTAGTTTCAATTTTTCATATTCTATCTCTCTTTACAAGGATCTATCTATGTTTTCTCTTAATTTTTATATTTGTCAAATTTTTACTAGCATTTTAGCGGTTTTATATACCTTATTAATATTTCATATTTCATTTCTTTTTTCCATCTGATATCAGTATTCGGCCTTATTTTCCCTCGTTTAATACATATGTGAGCGTTAATATAAGCGGTTTTGCTTTAGATGTCGAAGACTTATCTTCGTTCTTTGTTGTTTCCACTCTTTTATTCTTTAATTGTTGCCTCTGCAGTTTTATTTAATATTTTTATTAGTATACACTGCTTTGATGACCTGACAAAGGGGCTCATAAAGCCCTTGAAACAAGTGTAATCGCTTTGTTTTCATATGTCTGCTTCTAATCATGAAAGTACAAGGATTTGGTATGCGGTTTCAACTTATTATACAGTTTAGCTTTTGGATATGACAGTTTAGATTTTACACTGTGATATGGCTATGTTGTAGTATTTTTAAATTTTGATTTCTATTAATAACTACATACGTGTTAGAAATGACCCATAATAAATAGACTCATCCAAAAGGAGCCATTAAATTGTGCTTTTCGCTTACCCTTTAATAGCAAAGTTCCAAAATTTGAGATGTGGGGCAAAACTCTAAATTGCGTTTGTTCTTCTACTGACTTAAAATCACCGCTGTCTTAATCTCATAGATTAAAAGAATTCCATTAAGGATTATTTTATAATGCCACCGCTTGGGCAAATGCGTGCTAGCAATTTCACAAAATATCAACGTTAAAAATTTAAAAAGAATGGTTTTTTTGTGCGTTGTTAAAATATTATTCAGCGTGTTAAAACCGTATTTGCTTAAGCTTCACCCATTTATTTCCATTATATACGTTTTTACCGATGTCATTGGGAGAGGAAAACACTACTCATCATGGAAGAACAATGACATAAATGACACATTGGCATATTTATGGAGCCAAAACTACATTTAATAGTATTGAGAAGTTATATTTTTGTTGAAAAATAGGCAGAGCAGATTGTATTCCAAACAAATACTTTTAAAATGTCCTATATATTATTATTTTTTTTAAACTCAAGCACACAAAATGGACGATGATCAGATATTTAGCCACATTCTCTGGTTGCATCATAATATTTCAAAGTTTAATCTAAAGATCTCAAGAAAAAGGCTTTTCTTGCCTTGGAAAGTGCTGTTGATAAAATGGATCTAAATATTAACTAAATATTTGGTTTTTATCAGAAATAGGTCCTTGTAATGGAGGCTGGTTTGTGCAAATTTAAATCTGTCGCGTGTCTAATCTATCTACTTAAATGTTTGAGAATCTGATCTGCCTTCTTACCCGAAAAACTTTAAAAATAGTATTAGTTAGTTTAGGAATCTGAAAAACGAATTATAGCTGCAAATCGCTGTTTCATGGATTCAGATTCAGATTACACCTGATTGGAGAACAACAAAGTTACAACTATATAAAGTACTTATAAAACCTAACTTATAAACCTATATGCTTTAGAAACCTGGACCCTCGCGGGACATGATGAAAAAGCTCTTTGAATCTTTGAGAGAAAAACGTTGCTCATTATTTTTGGTGGAGTTCAAGAAAATTATATTTGGAGAAAAATATACGTTTTCGAACTAAGCAGATATAAAGATTCTGATTTAATTAATTACATTATAATCAACAGAAGGAAATGGGCAGAATTTTTGCTAACAATGAATAAGAACAGAACTACAAAGAAAATTTATGTATTCACACCGATTGAGAAAATACCTAGAGGAATGAAAGGCTATGAAATAAGGCTATGAAATAAATATTTACGAGATGGATCGGTTGTATGGACAAGAACTCTGAGGTGTTAAACATAGAAGATTTGGAGATGCATTGTTCCGAGGTGGGAGGGAGACCACTTGAAAGAAACTTCTGAGAAAGGCCAAGGCCCACAGTGGGTTGTCGAGTCATTTATGAAAAAAAACAAAGTTTGATGCGCATAGGTAATATTTTGTGAGTTACTTTGTCATTCACGAAATATTTATTTCATGGCCTTAATAGACGGTATACATAACTATGAACTTTGTTCGGATAGTTTGAGGCGTATAGCATCCTAGTAAAATGACTAAACTTGCTTTTTATATATTGAAATAGTAAGGGTATTTATTATAACCTTTTCTCTTAGGAGCGAGACTTCGATATGCACGCCAATTACTGCTGGAATGAAGCAAGAGCTCAGCAACTCCTGCAAGAGGGACCTCTCAAAGAATTCTTTGACGTAAGTTATATCATTCGATCAAAATAAAGCATTTAATTCATGTTATCCAGCAAAATCTTTGTATTTTACTTTTTAGTTATACATTCATCTCTGATAAGATAGACATGTTAAATATAATATTATATATGGAGCCCAAATTTCAGAAAGATCCTTACTGAGATTTTATGGATATTTATGCTTTTTAAATAAATCTTCCTTTGGGGAATGGTTTTTGTAGTGGTAATTCATTCTAGGTATAGATAAATTTCACGTTACACACACATATTTCATTTCGAAGTTATTGGGATGCTTAAGGATTTTCCCTGGAATTCTGTGTAGACTATATATTTAATATATATAATATATATATTATATATATTAAATATATAATAATATATATATTTAATATATATAATAATATATATTAAATATATATATTATTATATATAATAATATATATATTTAATAAAGTCTATATATAAAGATCTATATATAAAGTCATTTTGTGGACTTTTACGGTTTTTTGAGAGAAACATAAGCTTAACTTCAAGTGAACTTATAAATAGGTTGGGGAAAATACGATACTATGCCATATTTATGTAAAAATTCCTTACTGTCATCTAATGGAACTGTATTATGAAGAATGTTTTGTAAGATAAAAAAATTACTGAAATAATGAAGTCAATTTTTGATAATCCAAAGTTTTCTATTCATTACTAAAGATGCATGGATTTTGCTTGCAGGAGCATAGCCAAATGATCGACGATGACAAGCTGCTTGCGGATCACCTGAAGCTCCCCATCCAACGTCTCAACGACTATCAGCTTCTCTTGAAGGTATTTTGGATTCTCGTCTACATCGAATTAAGGCTGGCTGACGCAACCGCCATTCTGACTCCAACCGGTCCAATCAATTATCGTCTGCCAGTGCTATTTCAATGGCACGCGCATGTTACATGGCTGATAATGGATACGCAATTTAACTGTAAAAAAGGGGCTTCTGGTTTCAAAACATTGTACCCATCGTTCAAGAAAATAGTCTATAATGTTTTTATTTCCTCGAGATGCCGATATAATAATACGAGCACCTAGTCACCGAAACGAACTCCCGGGAAAATACACCACGTAATATATACGTCAGACGCGAATTTCAGCAGACCTTGTGGCGGCAGATGAGATGAATGGTGAGAACTCTGTTTTCTTCATGCGGAAATTTACAGTTCAATTAGTCTATCCGCGATTTTGATATTGAAAACACACACACACACATACATATATACATTCTATTTAAATTTTATTTTATTATAAATAATTTTTATTACTTTTTTCTATTATATTATTTATTTTCTATTTTTTTTTCTATTTAAAGACTTTTCAAGGCTATGAAACTACTCGTATTACGAGTTACTTCTGCTTTTATTGGATGAGAGAGTGCCAGAAAAACTCAACCATCAAAAACATAGTGTGGAAATTGCAAGAGGAGTGACCTTGATTCAAAGAAGTAGGATTAAAAGCTGCTAAAAAAAACTTTTTCCTGGGGTGGTCAAACTAAATAATGAGACGTAAAAAATTAACTAGCTTAATGTTTGCATTTGTAAGCTTAAACGTCCAGGGAGGGCAAATGCCTCCTCACGCTCTCCTATGAGCGCCCATGGCAAAGCGCAAATATAATTTTCCTAGGGGTGCAAATTATATGATGATACCTACAATAGTGACTAGCTTGACGCTCGTTATAATAATCCTCTTTTGACCATGTACTGTTATTGCTTTAACTGAGGGAGTCGAGATGGCGGCTGTTGCTCCAGCCTGTATATATAGGAGCCTTACACCGAATCGTGAGAGACCTAGAGTCACCGGAACAAACGAATAGGTCAACCGTCCCATTTTTATTTTCTTTGCAATACAAAGTGTATTTCATAAATACAAAATCCACCTGTAAAGGACGTTTCCAAAATTCGAAAGCTGATATCTGTTGCACATATAGGTTATTCCATGCTGTCGAGCTCATAATGAGAGTGAAACCTGTCCATGGATACTGGTATCTGCAACGAGAGTATCTTCCGGAATTTGGGAAGGCCTCTTATAGACGGGTTTTGTGTTTATGAACTTTGCCTTTTCAGATTTTTGTGACCTGAACTAAATTATAAATGGATTTTATGCCGGCCACGTGGAAAAACTAAAATTGTCAGTTCCCATAGAAGTTCGCAAACATTGTAGTTTATAACACGTTTCTTGCTGCTATTGCAGATATCGGTTATCTATGCTGAAGAGCACATATTAAACGCGAAACCGGTCCGTGGATACTGCTATCCGACATAGGGGTGTCTTCAGGACATAGTATATACTATATTGTAGTGCAATATAGATACAATTTAAGTTCTGTAGTGTAATACATAGGATAGTATGCGTATCCCAGTGATATACATAGTATAGTTATTGTACACCGTAATAAAAGGAAAGTAGTATGAATTGTCAAAAATCTAACTCATGGATTTCGATGGAATTACATGATGTATTTCAAAGAAGCCTAGCCAATCAAAGGAAATTGTGTACGATATTTCAATCTAATGCCAGAAATCTATTGATTTTGGGAGTGAACTGACCAGGGGAAGGCCTTTAATGTTTCGAACATGTTTTTTAAAAGATAAACGTTTTGAAAAGATAATTATGTTTAAAATTGTTACTAAATTAGATACGTTTTATGTGGTTGTTTATATGCAAGCGAATGTCATCATTCACAAGAAGCTAAAAGACACCGTTCCGGACATATAATGCATAATTTTAAATCTAAAATGGAATAAAAGGAAGCATAAGATGTTGAGTATGCTCACCATCATCAGATGAATAAATGTTATATATACTGCAAAAACATCTAAACGAAATGCTATAAAATATCACTTTAAGTTGCAACATAGTATTACATTGCTCCCCTTTATATGTTTTTTTTTAATTTCCACTCCATTTTTTAATAATATCTACATAAAAAAATAATAATATTAATTTTAACGAAAGACATGAATATTCAGAAATATAACATGCATTTTGATAAAATATATTTTATTAAGAAAAGTAATTATTTTTGCTTTTACAAGTTTTTCAACTAACATTATATCCAGTCTGGATGTAATGTTGGCTGAGAAACTTTTTCAGTTTCTGCCTAGGAAATCTGTAAGCCTCTTATTTTCTATATTTCGTGCGACTATCAATTTATCAAATGCTTAAAGCTTCTTTGTTTCTAAATGCAAGTCACAAATTCGCACAATCTTTGAAAGTAAATATAAAGTTCAGAATACCACAGCTTCCAACAAAATTGACCAAGAAACGCTATTTTCCTGGGTTTCCGTTTATATAACTTCATTTTCTAGAATGTAAATAGAGAAATTGTTCTTCAATTTTGACTTTTGGAGGTTCGGGACTAATTCGGAATTAAAAAGGAAACGACAATGGTAGCGAAAAGGTAGAATAATTTGTTATATTATCAAAATATTTTACCATTAAAAGATATAGGAATTGTCTGGGAACCAACGTAAAACGACTTACAAATGATAAAATCTAATAAAAAAAAGCGCGTTTAATAGATGATTTATTGTGATTAAATGGCTCAAGTCACTAAGTGTCTGAGTGACATATTTTCATAAAATGAGTTCAAGCCGCCATTTTACTGTCAGGTGTGAGTGTGTGTGTAGGGGGGGGGGGTGCAAAGTGTTCCTGTATTTGAGCCCTGTATTGAAAATAGACTTTAAGGCAACAACTAGCCAAGTACATGATGCTTGGCCATTTTTTACTATGATGCATTTGTCAACATTGTATTTCTTTTCTGTTTCATTGTAAAATAAAAAACAATTATAAAGGAGGGTTTTATTGGAAATGTCAATTTTTTTTATAATATAAAATAAACATTTACTTCTATACGTAAATATATAAGTGAATTTAATGCTCCTGTAAGTAAACACATAAGTTTTATATTTAGTTATATTTATTTACTAGCAGCATACCCGTTCTTCGTACGAAGTATATAATATAAATAAACTTAAAATTCACAATCATGTGCAAATTCCTATAGTATACTAAATGGCATTTTTAATCAAAATATTCTGTTAAAATATTTAACATAATGCTCCTAAAACGAAGTTAAGGAATGGCTGTTCTCATTATTCAAAATTATCTTCACGGGTAGATCTGAAGAATAAAATATCCTGGCCTTTTTGTAAGCAAATTTATAAAAAGTATGGAATTGAATCAATATATGCAAAACAATAGCGTGTTGTATGGGATCCGTACTACTTATATACGCGAATATTAGAAGATAAAACCTGTATTAGTAGATTACATATATAAATTGAAAATATCAATAAATCCGTAATCTTTAAATCAGTAGGCAATAATTAATTCCAATATGTGCCCAAATGAAAGTGCTAAAATTATATGGGAAGATAAACCCGTACTACTTATAATGTCATACATTAGAAGATATGTCCTAGTGTTAGTAAAGGATTACCCGTATTATAATATGTAGTCTGAAAATTTTTTACCAATATATAACAGATTACTTAATAAATTAAAAATATCAATAATCCCTGCCATCTTCATACCGGAAGGCTTGATTCCAATATATGCCAATATACATGTACTACTTATATTCTCTTAGATTAGAAGATATACCCGTGCATTTGTAGAAGATTACTCGTACAACGTACAATATATGAGTTTCAACAATTTTTGCCGCAATAAAACAATGCCATAAGAAATTGAACATATCAATAATCTCTGAATCAATAATCCCCGAAAACATCAATAATAATAATGTTTAAACATGAAGATCGTAATTGATATTATCCAGTCAAAAATACGATGGCAATGAAATTTATTTTATATACATATCTTCATCATTAAAATCGGAAAAGATTTAATAAAAACCTTCTTCCTCATAAACACATTAAATTTAAATCCGTTGTTAAGTGACATGTTATGATTTGCTTCAAATAAATTGGTGGTCAAAATATCGTCTGAATATCTCTAATGAAGGTATGGCGACATTTTAAAAAATCGCCAAATTTATCGCCAAGTGGGACTGTAGAACTAACAGTTCCTCTTGGCGATAAATTGACAGACCATCATCAAAATATTATCCCCTAAAAAAACACAATTTCGTTTATTTAGGGCAATTTATCAATTTTAAAATATTTTTATGGATTTATAAATATTTTTATCAATTTGGTGACATTTTAAAAAATCGCCAAAATTTATCGCCAAGTGGGACTGTAGAACTGGCAGTCCCACTTGGCGATAAATTGACGAACCATCATCAAAATATTATCCCCTAAAAAAACACAATTTCGTTTATTTAGGGCAATTTATCAATTTCAAAATATGTTTATGGATTTATAAATATTTTTATCAATTTGGTGACATTTCAAAAATTCGCTAAATGTGTTACTAAGTAGGGCGGTTGGACTGACAGACAAATGCTAACGAAACACCATTTCAGTGCTTTCTTTTAACAAAACAAAATAAATTTCATTGATTTACGTCATTTTTATCAATTTGGGGACATTTCAATCAATTTGGTAACTTTTAAGAAATTTGCCAAATTAGCGATATCCAGCCAAATTCGTAGCTCTAAATTCGCAGATCTGAATAAAATATCGTGATCCAGTTTGTATATACTAAATGAAAACACTAAAATATTGTTCGAAGAAATACCCATTCCACTCTTTTTCTGTTTAAACAATTGGATAAATGAACTTATTGGGTAAACAAAATATGAGTTTATTAGCTAAACACAATATATAAGCTTAAAACCTCTTTGCTAAAATAAATGAAAGTGGTGTATGCAGTTCGGAATTAATATAATTAAAAAAAATCAAACCGTTCATTTATAAGATATATTTCAATACCCATTTATTTAATATTCAAATCGAAAAAATAATAATAATCATTAGCAAACATATTTAATTTCATTCCTTGGCCGAGCAACACGATATAAGATAGAATCGTCCTCATAAAATGCGAAATTAAATAACCATTTTGATACCTTTATACTTCTAATCGTTGAGTAAAAGCTTGTGAAATACAAAACATGGAGGTAGATTTTTCCATTTAAATTCATGTTTCAAACAATTCATGCTTTCAGATAGTGACTATTTAATGCAAAAATCCTGCATCAAACTCAAAAATAAAGTTTTAATTCCCTTTGACGTTTCAAACAAACGATTTTTATCCTTTGCGTTTGGATAAACCACGGAGTTGGAGAGTAGAACTCCTATAAAAAAAGTTCCGTTTTTCATTAATATCTCGACAACCCCTGGCCTTAGAAACTCGAAACTTGGGCAAAATTTATGGGGGGCTATTTCAAAGCCACCCACAAAATTTCATTAAATTCAGTTCAGCCGTTCTCTCGTGATGATGAGATAAACGAAAGTTTCGTTTTTTACTAATATCTCGAAAACCACTGGTCGTAGAAATTTCAAACATAGACTAAATTTTAAGTGGGGCTATTTCTAGGCTACCCACAAAATTTCATCAAATTCGGTTCAGCCGTTCTCCCGTGATGATGGGACAGACAGACAGACAGAGAGATTTTCAATTTTATTTATATAGATTGATAAGTGTTTATTATTTTATATCAAATGATTTTCTGTAAAACAAGCACAAGCACTTAGTAACTACGTTCAATAATTAAAAATGTCAGCAAGTTCAACCAGAGAAATGTCCCGCAAGTCAACAACTGGCACAGTTTGTAAAATGAAATTAAATTTTCACAGAAAAAATATCAGCATGGGAATAGTGTTACACAATTAAGAATTATGAGTGTTTTTATTTCAAGCATTTTTTTTAAACAAAAATGAACAACTCTATGTAGTTTTTTGTAGTTTTCTGAAAATTTGGTATTTGTTGTATAGTTATTGGCTTGACCTATTTAATTTATGAATCTCACATACCTCACCTTCTACCTTACAGGAACTGATAAAGTATTCTTCCCGGTTGAACGAGGACACGGCAGACCTCCAGAAAGCGCTGGACTTCATCCACAGCATCAACAAACGCACGAGGGATCTGCAGCTCATCCAGGCTATGCAAGGGTGCCAAGGGGATTTGCTCAAACTGGGGAAGATCATCAGACATGCAAGTCATCTATTCCTTTTTCCATCGTCCCGCATTTTAGGACACGAAAATTTTCGTTTCTGCTCTTCAACTGATCTAAATCACGGAACAGACAAACACTTTGAACTTTTATATCTCCAAACCAAATAGATGAAAATCTAAACAAGTTAAACTTATTTTGTAGGGAATAAGGGTATTATTTATGAATATATGTAAACAATTTCAATATTTTAATATTTTGAATTACTTTTTTCGAAAAAAAAAATATTTTTGTGCTGGCGAGTTTTTGTTTACTTTCATTCAAAAGGGCTTCTAAACTATATAAGATATATGTAAGCAGTAAGGAACAAAAGTGTTCCCATAAAAAATCTAGTTTCTAAATGCATAATTTGTTTCATAATGTTTTTATAGTTTTCGAGCAATCGTCTTGGCCCGTTGAAGAAAATTGAAAAATTTCCCTTTTCAAACTTTGTAATACTTAGAGACCTGTACGGGCCGAAATTCCATACTTTCCCCCTACCCGATAGAACCAGTGCTTAAACCCAAACCGAATCCTGAAGAAATTTACAGATGTAGAATCCACCCCCCGCCAAGCCCAAAGACCATTGAGTCTCGACCCAAAATAATTTGTATCTAAATATCTCAGAAACCCGAATGAGTGAATTTTTTTGTACAAAATATTAAGATGAAAGTTGATTTACTTTTAAACATTAACATTATTTTTACATAGCTGAAATCAACACAATAATTTCATGTACTCTATTAAAATTCATTTAAAATGTTTTCAAAATTAAATATGTTGGGCCTTTTTTAAAACCTAACCGTCTTTTTTAAAACCCGAATTCGGCCCAGCTCGAAACAGTGTTTGAATATTCAAACCCGGCCCTCGTGTGTCAGGTCCGAACTCGTGTAGACCTCTAATGCTTATATCTCAAAAGCTAAAAGTGAGTAAACGAGTCATTGCCTGTTAAAAATCCTACAAAGTTATATAATTGGATTTTGCACTGAGTTTTTATCTTTTAAAATAGAGTGATTATAATTTACATTGGATCCTGTAAATAAAATTTATTAATCGCGATCAATTGTGTACAGATTCGAAATTTCTTAATAACTAGCAGAAACAACAAGTACACAACTAGCACAATCAGACGTGATGCCAATTTTATTTATTTATTTATTTTTTAATAACTTTAAAAAAAATTAGGTTATTTCAATTATGTATTTTATTTTATTTGTCATAGGCCCATATTAACAGTTGTAAACAAAACAATTGAAACTGAAAACAACGAATCAACTTATTAAACTTTTGGAATTTTATCTTAGTCTCTCAAAAACATAATCAAACTGTTTAAAATCCACGTATCACCCCCCCCCCCCCCTCTATAACAATCGCTTAGTTGCAAAAAAAAAAATTGCCCACATCAGATTTTCAGGAGAAGGAAAAGGAAGAAAGAGAGAAAAAGAAGAGAGAAAAAAAAATAATTTTTAAATAGATATGAATAACTGTGAAATATTTAATTTTAATTCTATACACCTTTCAAAATAAAAAAAAAAACGTTAATATAAAAAATCTGATGTGGGCAGCACATGACTTTCCTTATATAATGCAATGAATTTACTACTTTTACGGTTAAAAAAATAGGGTTTTCTTCTAGTAGATACTTATATTCTTTCCAAGATATTGAATTTTCATCAATCAGTTGTCATTTTCATTGATTTAGCGTCATTTTTATCCATCAGGCGATAAAAATGGGGCGATAAAAAAACATGACGATATTCAATAACATTTGATGGATACTTAAATAATACAATTTTCTTCAAAAACTAAACGTCGCCCAATTCCCGCGCACGCTATCCACAAAGCAATATATATATATATATATATATATATATATATATATATATATATATATATATATATATATATATATATATATATATATATATATATATATATATATATATATACTATAATCAATGAAAAGATTCAAAACCTTTAGAAAAGGAACGTGGCAGTAGATCACATCGGTAGCTGGAGAACCTGTAGCTGTTGCATCGTGATGGTAGATTTTAGACGGTAGACGATAGACCCTGTTTTTAAAATTTTAAAATTCATTAATAAATCTAATTAAAAATTTGGAAAAGGCCTTCAGAACTCATTATGCTACTGTATGAAAAACCTCAAACCTGTAAGTGTGGAAGACCCAGACCACACAACTGACCCGGAGGCTTTCAGTAGCTGTTTGTATGGACGGAGACCTGTAAGTGTGGTAAATATCGCACGGCACAGCGGGACAAATAGATTCTTTCTTTTATGATTACAGACGATCTTGCTCACACAAAACCATTTCGGCTCCATCGGACTGAAGCCATCTCTAATATTTTGTCTTTGAAATTGGTGGATGCATTTAATTAACTGTCTTAAGTTAAAGCTGTAACTAATTTGTGACAAAAGTAATAATTTTATTATCTATTGGGTTCAAACGCTATGTAAACATATATTTCGTTACATAGACTGATATTTTAATGTACTTTTGTAGTCTTATGATCTCCTAAATAATCTGCGGAAAAACCATCACTAGGGGGATATAAGCGTATAAAATTGTTTTTGGTTGAAAAATTTTGCAATACTGTTGTCATAAAAACTTTCCCTTGAAACATTTATTTATTAGGATTTGCTATAGATAACGTTCAGATTATGACTGATTTGGATTCAACACCAGATTCCAAAGAATTGCACCAAGGGTTTTCACTTCGAGTTTTTTTCCATTTCCGGTTCAAAAATTTGCATATTGTTTCAAACATCATTTTCAAGTTTGGCTGTTTTACTAATAATTTTCACTTCCGTTTCGAAAATTTTCCTTGAAACATCTATTTGTCAGGATTGAATATAAATAGAGCTCAGATAATGACAGATATGGATTTAGTATTGAATTCGTAGGGGCTTAACGAACTCGCTAAGGATTTCCACTTCTGGTTCTGGTGATGTCACTTTTGAATAAAAAATTACATTTTTCTTGAAACATCTATTTCTAAGGATTTGCTATGGACAGAGCTTAGATAATGACTGTTATGGATTTAGCATAAAACTCGGGATGAGAATGGGGGTCAGGACTTACACTTCTGCTCTTTGAAATATCTATTTCTCAATATTGACAATAGATAAAGCTGAAATGAATACCGATATGAATTTAACATTAAATTCTGGAGGAGGTAGGTGCCACTAAATGTTTCCACTATCGGATTTTCTTTTACTGTCAGTTAAAAAAAAATCCCGAAACATATATTTTCCAGTATTGGCTATAATTAGAACTTAAATTTTGACTGGTATGGATTCAGCATCGAATTCCAGAGGTAGTAGGGAGTTCATTAAGCACTTCCATTTCCAGTTTTAGAGATGTCTGGTTATTTCGTTTGACTGTAAAAATATAAGTATGTAAAAGCCAATGAAAATGCTTAATATTTCCGTCAAAATCGAAATAAACACCATTTTCCACCGTATAAAGGATCCTCCATACATTTCTTATTTAGAATATATTTTCGTGTATTCTTTGAATCAACTGGTGCTTAAGAGAAAAAGTTCGAAATATGGCTAGTAGATGGCGCTACTAACAAGACTTTTCTGATATGATCTTGCCCTTCAGAGGAGCATAGCTATTTATGAATACATACATCTATGATGGATCTTGAAGGTAAACCAAAACCAGTGAGTGTTTCCTTCTTTAAATTATTATACATAGTCTGAATTTCGAAATTATATATTTCTTGGCAGAGTTGTACGTCAAAATTTTATTTCCTAGAAATTATGATTTCCTGTTCTGTAAATATTAAAATATTGGCATCACGCGGATATTTATTCTTCTATGCTGACAGTTAGTTAAACATTTATAAATGAATATTTTTTATTGCATCGAAATTATATATAGTTAATAAATTAATGATAAAAATTTGACAGGATTTTTATAAAAATTTATAAGTTTAGGTTAATGTTTGTTTAAAAATTTTTAATTGATATATACCCCGTTATTATTTATGTATATTTTTGTTAATATGAGTTTAATAATTTTGTACAATTTAATCGAAACTTTCAAAAATTGTGCCTTGCAATTTTTATTTATTTATTTATTTATTTATGTTATTACCTTTTATATTATATCTTTTTTATCCTATTGATCGTAGTATATGTATAGAGAAATTTTTGTAACGGAGTTGAAAATTTAAAATCAAATGTTTAGTATATTTACAAGACTAGAACACGAATTAGCTATTACTTTCCTTATATGCATGTAGTATAATGCATACAGAAAGTATTGTGAAGGGGTTCGAATTCGGGTTTTCGATGGAAGACCACGTTTCAAGCAACCGTGAACTCGAACAAAATGTCTAAATGTGTGTGTGCACGTTCGTGAGTCTGTTGAAGAAATGAAAAGAAAATAATTTTCTCTTCATTTCTTTCATTTTCTCTTCTACATTTCTCTTATGTTTCTTTTTTAGTTCATTGTCAATAGCGTTTAGTTTTCTTGCAATGTTTCTGGTTTTACTACAAAATGACTATATATTTGAATGCATAGGACAAAATTCAAAGCGGCAGTTCAATGAGACTCATTGAACAGGTAGGTGATCCATTCCTCTTTGGTTATTGCCGTTCATTTATAGTATCCTGCTGCTCATTCCTCCCCACTTGGTTTTTACATCATTCTTTCTCGGCTCGATTTTGACAAACATTCTCCTACTTTAGCTATGTTTACTATTTTACTGACAGTTGTCGATCTTGTTCCGAAGCGAGCAGGTCACGTTTCTTATTAATTCTGACGAAGAAGGCTGCTTATTTGCTTTAAGAACCAATTGACACCATTTCTTTATATATATATATATATATATATGCAAAGTTTTTATAAACTATCTACGCTTTAGCAGCAGTTTAAGCTTTGAGAATGCATTCAATATAATTATATTCACTATTCCCCCTAACCTCATTTCGGTGTGTAAATATCAAAATTTCAATAATAATAATCTTTTTATCAGGGAACTAAAGTTGTCTTATATTTGCTAGTTTTAACCGATCAAGAATGCACTGGACCTGTATGAGAAGATGCTGTTTCTCTTCACTATTGAAGCTACAATAGTTGTTTGCCTCCAAACTGATCTGTTTTCTTGTGTTTTGCAGGAAGTATTCGAAGTGACCGAAGAGAACCAGATCAGTGCTTCGGAACGGTATGTATTTCTTTTCAAAGGCCGGATCTTTGTGACTGAGAGGCGAACAGTTTCCGGTAGAGAGACCTACCACGTCACACATCTTTTTAAAGTAAGTGGCTTGTATTATGTTTTAAATACATGATCGTATTTGGGGAGATTCAGGGAGGTGCCAAAGCGCCCTCTTGAGAAATTATTACTTCACTTTTACTACCGTTTCTTACCATAAGCACTTGATATTAAACCATTCGCCTATAGAGCGACCTCATATTACATTGCCACAGCGGACCACAATAGGCGGATCACATTGCTCTCTTTAGTCACCCAATTTACACCAAAACCATAATGGGGTGGCAACCACAGAGACCGTACCCTTCTCCCCCTCTCGAAAATGACTTTCGGACTTGCAAATTTATCGTGCTTATACTTCTCGTTGTCACGAGGATAGTTTGGGGCGGTGGTGGAGATGGAACTCGCGTCTTCCTCGTGCGATCCTCTCGCCATGACCGCTGGGCTATCCCGGCTCTATAAAGTTGCAAGTGAAGTTTTACAACTACTGTGATTTGTTTGGAGACTATTTCGTCAAAATCAATTTTCGCAATACTAAAATAATATAAATCATTTATTTACTTTTCCACATCCGAGAAAAAAAAAAAGAAAAATTCATATTTTTAGCTCTCCTTCCCTCAATAACTGCAGAAATGAAAAATTTGGTATTTTGATCCCCTGAATATTTATATCAATTGAATATATATATATATATATATATATATATATACATATATATATATATATATATATACCCACCTCACATTTTATTGCCCTTTCATTTTCTAACTAACATGAAGCGAATGCTTTACTTTTCAACTATTTGGGTTGAGTTGATGTATTTCTGAAAATTATTTAAAACTTCTTGTATATTAGTATTTTCAAAATTGAGAAAAGTAAAAAATTAGTCGTTTTTAGTACCTCTTATGTTCAGTGACTAGAAAAGTGAAAAATTTAGTATTTTCTCTTAGTCTTAATGCATTTAACTTTTTGATACCCTCCTCGAATATTTTTATTGCTTTCAGTTATTATTTACCACCCCTTCCCAACTTTCTTACCCTCCTGTTTTTTGTAATTAGCCTGATAAGTCCACTTTATGTTTTCTGCGTTTAGGTTACGATAATGTATCTCTAAATAATTTTTCCAACTCCTTGGCCCATTCTTTTTTTTTTTAAACTAAAAAAAAAAATGAAAATTTTGTTTTTGTGCCATCCCTTTCTCTAGTGCATTGAAAAGGGTATTTTCCCTCATGTTCTGATACTTCTTTTTGTTTGATATCCTGCTCTATTTGTTTAAATGTTTTTTTTTTTTTTTTTTTTTTTTTTTTTTTTTTTTTTTAATATGTATCTTGTTCTTTCTCATCACCTGAATTTAAATTTTTCACCTTTTTTTTATTTTGTTTGTTCTTATTGTACTAAATTTAAAAATTGTCGAGTGTAGTACAGATCAGATTTACAGACTGGTAGTCAAATAGGATTCCTGATTTTAACATCGGAAAAATAAATATAAAAGGTTCACATTAATCTCTTGGCCAACGGGCCTACCGTGCTGAAAACACCGGTTCTCGTTAGATCACCGAAGTCAAGCAGCATCGGGCGCGGTTAGTACTTGTGTGGGTGACCACCTGGGAACACCGCGTGCTGTTGCCACATTTCGGACGCGGTACCTCGGTGGTTTGCGCGCTGGATTTGCACGCTGCCACAACTGCCGCCGTGTTCATGCGGAGTACGAGCATGTTAAACATGTGGGTCCGTAAGTCCTTCCGAGAGGTTGGTGGTAGGGGAAGGAGGGTACGGTCCCTGTGGATGCCTCCCCCACTGGGTTCCGGTCTAAATTGGGTGGCAAATCCCGGCCGTCCAAACGGTTACTTTACACCTTTCTGGTAGGTCGGACGGTCTGGGTCTCAACAACAACAACATTAATCTCTTGAATAAAATGGTTGGTGTCGTGTCCATAAGAGGTTAGATTGAACCATGTGCAGATATTACTGCCTTAACGAGATCCACAATCTTCTCATTATAAAGATCTCCCTGGAAAGGGAATTCGCCAATGCTTTGCAAAGCCGCAAGTATTGCTGGACAGTTAAATATGTCTTGAATAAAATCTTATATACAATCAACTATAGAAACTTAGTGTGAACAATTCTGCATACGCTTATAACTATTAGACGATAACTGATATGGATTTAGCAGGGGTTTTCTAAACATTATTGCGTCTAGATTCCTTTCCACTTCCGGCTCAAAAAGTTTCCGTGAAACATCTATATCTCAGGATTGATTATAGATAGATTTTAGATAATGATTGCTATAGATTTAACCATGAATTCCAAGAGAGTAAAGGGACTCACAGCGGCTTTTTGGTTCTGGTGATATACCTTCCGATTCAAAAATTTACATTTTCTTTGAAGCATCTATTTGTGGGATCTGCTATAGATAAAGCTTAGATGATGACTTAAGAGCTAGACGATGACTATTAAGAGCTAAGATGATGACTATTTAGAGCGTAGATGATGGATTCAGCATCAAATTCTGGAGGGGGATTGGGGAATTTTACTAAGGATTTCCACTTCCGGTCCAAAAAAATGTATATTTAAGCATCTATTTCTCAAGATTGACTATATAGTTTTGATGATGACTATTATGGATTCAACATCAAATTATAGATGGGGTAGGTAGGAGTTATACTACAGATTTCCACTTGCAGGTTTTTTCCCCCTTTCTGTCCAAAAATTGTTCTTGAAAAACATCTATTTCTCAAGATTAACTATATAGTTAGAGCTTAGATGACTCAGCATTAGATTACGGTAGAAGTTGGGGATTTCAATAAAGATTTCCACTTTCGAATTTTTGTCACTTCCAGTTCAGAGAATTTCATTGAAATACCTATTTCTCAGGATTGACCATAGATTAATCTTAGATGATGGCTGATTCAGCATCGAATTCTGGTTGGGGATCACTAAGAATTTCCAGTTTCGGTTCTGAAGATGAAACTTCCGGCTTTTCCGAAGATTTTAATATCTGTATGAAGTAAGTATCAAAAGAGAAAAAAATTGTTTCTTAGTTCCGTCAAAAATGAACCATTTGCTACCCTATGAAGACTATAAATTTCAGATTTAGCAACTGTCCGAATTGAATCCGAGTGAAAACAATGTCTTTACTCACGTTCTGCCTAGTTAGGGTAAGTTATATCTACTGTCAATCTTGAGAAATAAATGTTTCAATTGAAATGAAAATTTTGAACTGAAATTGAAAAATAATTGAAGTGGAAATCCTTAGTAAACTCCCCAGAACCCCCAAAATTTGATATTGATTCCATATCAGTTGTCATCTAAGCTCTGTATATAGCCGATTCTGAGAAATAGATGTTTCAGGGGAAATTTTTTCAAAAAACAATAGTATGGCAACATTTTTTGCCACTGATAATTTGAAGAATGGTCACAAAGGACGTGCCTCAGATATATAAGGATTATACTTCAGAGAATTATCAAAGTAATATGAAACAACTGTGCCCCACTCATCTTTCTTCCTTGGTTCGCCCTGATCTGGCACGCCCATTTGACTATTGTCCCAGTCTCTTTAGCCATTTTACACCATCATTTTATTGTTCGTAGACTAGCAGATTCTTCCAAGTTATCAAAAACCTATTTTACCGCAAATCCTTTTTGTTGCTTCCAAATTACTAATTTCTGAAGATTTTACTTCTCAACACACTTTACACTTTACAACAGAGTAAATACAGACAGACACAACACAACTATTGGAATGTGTATAGAACAATGAATGTAGTTTACACTGTGTGTCACACAAATGCTAGGTTTGCGGAATACTAAGTGTATGTTTAACAAACATACACTTATTAAGTGTATGTTAACATAATGCACGTATTAAGTTATGTTTAACAGAGTATTATTTGACACAATAATTGTGTGATATTTACAATGTACAATTTTCCAGTTTATCCACGAATATAAACAGAACAGAAACATTAGCTAATATTAAAATATATATTTAGCTTATCACGTGTTTCAGTTTGTATCTAAATAATTTCAACTAACATACACTAACATACAATTAATTGCCTTCTGGAGATAATATAAAATACAAAAAAAGGTTAGGACTTACAGTTTACATAAAACAAAAATAATTTGCATTTTTTTTAAAGACACGTGAAAATAACATCGTACTGTAAACTATAGCACACTTTTTGTTTTTATTAATGACTCACATAAATCCAGGAAAGGCGTATACAATTAAAAAAAATAGGCTAAAATACTAAAAAACAATCATATTAATATGAAAACTAGAATTAACTCTTTCATTTTTGCCCAACAAATTGGATTCGTCAATACTTTTCTGGTCTTTTTCTCATATGATCGTGTTATCTTTTTCACAGCTCCAAGATGTCGAGATCCTGGAGAATGTGGATGGCGAGCCCACGAGCATCGTCTTCCGATCGCACAAGAAGAGTCGCCCGGGATTCCCCCTCACGCTCAGGGCCAGCAGTATCGAGCAGAAGACGAAGTGGTGCAAAGAAATCGCCTCAGCTAACCAAGGTTAAACACCCTTCTAAAATTACGTGTTTTTACTTTTTTATTTTTTTAGCGTTTCATTACGGCTCGTTGGCTCAAAAAAGTCCCATGCATCCAATTTTAAAATCCGGGAAATTGAAATAATGGAATTTTTTTTTCAGTTAAGTGGCACTTAAAAATATAACAGAAATATCGTCTGTTGTTTTTAATACGTTAGACGGTCTATAGACCTATTTTTTATTAATCGGAAACAAGACGTTTCACTTCGAGTAGAAGTTTTTTTTTTTTTTTAAATTTTAGAGCAATATTATTCTAACCATTTTTATGAGAGTGTCAATGAAGAGTTCCAGAAGAGTTTATTGTAGAGGTGGGACAGCCCAGTGGTTAGTGCGCGGGGATTGCATTCAAACCACCCGAGTTCGATTCTCGGCTCTGCCCAAGCTGTTCACGCGGATTAAGGGCATATTAAATATGTGGGCCCGTAAGTTTTTCCGAGAGGAGAGCCTTACGTCAGTGGTAGGGTAAGGATTGTATTGTCCCTGTGGATGCCGCCCCAACTGGGTTCCGGTCTAAAATGGGTGGCGCTTCCCAGTCATCCAAGCAGATACCTTACACCGAGTAGGTCCGTCGAAGAAGAAGAGTTCATTGAAGAGTTACAGCAACGCAGTCTCTATTTCGGGCAGTTTTAAAAACAAGGTGTATTTCTTCTGAAACTTTTCAGTGACACTCATAAAAATGGCTAGAGAAATATTGCTTTAAAATAAAATTTGTTTCACTTTATTTTTAGTTGCATTTCTTTGGTGACACACTCAGAACTTTTACACCAGGGAAGGGTGTGTGGATAAAATATTTTGTTAAATATTGCTAATTATTACTAACGGATAACAATGGCCGGCATCATTTTCCTCCCAGACATAATTTTAACCGATTAAATTGAGAATAAATTCACAAACTAATGTGTAAATAAAATGCTTATTTACACATTAATTTGTGAATTTATTCTCGCACAAGTGTAATTTATTGTGTAAGAATAAATTGTGGAAATTGTGTGAATTTATGGAAGTGTGGAAATTGTGTGAATCTCAGTTGTGATCTCAGTTGAATAATTATAGCCGTGTTACAATTGGTATTGTATACTTATATTTTAATTAAATAACTGCTGGTGGTTCACAAAAATCTTATTTATGTGTCGCAAATGGAACGTCTCAACGTCATCTCTGTACAATGGGTTTCAGAAAGATTGCACGACTCAATATCTCTTGAACGGTTGGTCGTAGACTCGAATTGAGAAGTATTGATTCTAATTCGAGAAGTATTTTAATAAATTTATATTATCAACGTATACAAATTTTGGACATAAAAAGGTGCAAAATGTAACTTTATATACGTGTCCCCTAAAATTGTTTTTGTCATTAATAAAAGTATTTTCCATAGTCCAATTAGTCAAACAAAAAAGTATGGTTTCTTGTCACACCATCAAAATGACCCGAGATATCATTTATTAAAGTTCGTTACGGGTAATTTGGGACTGCATAAAACTTTTGCTAAAGATAGATACGCATCAATAAGTAAAAAACACTTTATGCAAAGGATAAGTAAAACTTGAGCAACGTATTTCAGCACACAGATAAAATAATGATGCAGCATACAGCTGTTTTAAAGATGCGCTGGATCCCTTTCGTCAGCGCAAGAGATCAAACAAACCCAAAATCAAAAATACGAAATGGGCACGAATAGAAGAAATAGAGGAGTTTTAAGAGAACCAGTCACTGTAATTCATTCTGCCTTTTGATTGGCTCTTTCAGGTGGACTCGAGCATGTTTTCGAATTAAACTTTTTCTAACGAAAATTCAATCTGTGTACCTTTCACCATTCTTTTAAATGGGAAAAAGGGGTTCAAGTCCTATAAGTTATCAGACAATTTTTCATATTAGAGAACCGGGATTTTTTCAAAAGATTTTTAATTAAACAAGGAACAATTCGCTAATAAGAATTTCGTTTGCGGAGGGCCCATATAAAAATTAAATTTTGTTCTTTTTCACTGAAATATGCCACGTGACCAAAACTATCGTTGTCTGAAAGTCTACCCTATTTAAAGCTTTATTAACACATGAACTATAGGTCTGCAACCCATGATGACGTGCACTCTTTCTGATGCACCCTGTATAGCACGTACTTTAAAGACAAAAATATATCAGTTCATGCAGTATTTATATTACATGGGATAAATACATCCGCTGTGTATTTTTAAGAAAAGATTAAAATCATGTTGATTTTCAATTTAATTATCTGTTTCAGACAGTTTTGTATAGAAATATTCCTTTATACTTTGCAATTTTTGCAACAATTTTACTTAGCTTTTCAATTTAACCACTTCTGAAACAACTGTAGATAGTAGAGGCTGTCATATTCAGATGTCATATATGGCTGTCATATTCAGATGTCATATATGGCTGTCATATTCAGATAGAGCTATATGTCAAAACTAGAAGAATCGCCCTCTTTCAAAAATTCTTCTTTTGCTACATTCATACTGAAAAACAGGTATTTAAGATGTATCATTGATGATACCAAGGATGTGCAGGTTTAATCTGTTCTAGAAATCTTTGTCGATTTAATCTTATCTTTGACTGTTTCACAATCCAAATTTTAGACTTTGCTTGTTTGTTTATTTTGTACAGATATTCCTAAGATTTTCTTAAAAGCTTGTTAACCTTCTTGGAAAGTTCCCAACTGATACAGTTCATGAAAAACGGTTTTTTTTTATTATTATTATGTTCCTTCTCGCTTACGTCGTCTATTTCCATCACTAATCAGCTGTAGAGCATTGCTCACAAGAGCTGTGAAAAGGAGGACAGGCGAGCGAGATTTCAACTCTCAAGTCCCATGCTGACTTTTGTTAAATTAAAAATAACTCGACCCAGTTGGACTCAAAGTCCCCATCAAAATGGAAATTACATCGTTAGAGAAGTGTCTATGTGTGTGAATATATAAACAGACTTTAAAATAGTCAAAAGGTTTATCTCAATATTAAAAACGTAAATTACGTTTAAGTGAGCCTCAGCGCTTTCGAGCGTTAAAAACGTTACTCCACAGAGACTTATGACAGGATACAAGTAAAGAATCGCAATAACTCGCCAGCAAGGGGCATTCCTAAAAACGTTAAAGATGCTCCATAAGGTCCATATATGCTGTTATCTGCAGCGAGAATGTCTTCCTAATTTTTTAGAACGTCCACTTACTGGTGGGCTCTTGTGCTTTTAAACTTGGCTTTTGCATCTTCATGTAGCCTGAACTTAATTGTATAAGAATTTGATGCCGACTGCGTGGAAGGACTGAAATTGTCAGTTCCCAAAGAAGTTCCCAGAATTGCGCTTTATAGCAAGTTTTCTTGCTGCCATTGCGGATGACGGCTATCCCCTGCTGACGAGTGCATAATAAGCGCGAAACCGGTCTATAGATTCTGTTATCTGCAATGGGAGTGTCTTCCAAAGATACAAGTAAACGGGACTTTTTATATATATCCAACCCCGAAAGCAAAATGTGTATATTATAAATAGCCGATCGGAAAAAGAAATACATGTGAAGTGAAAAAAAAACCTAAATAAACATTTTACACAGCAAAAATAAAACTACAAAGCACAAAATTAAATACCCGGAAATGCAAAACTATTTAAACGTTTAAGTACGTAAACAGTGATACCATAATTATGACACCATGGAATCTAAGTTAAGACGCCAGACAAAGCTAAGTTTTTGAACAGGGTCAAAATTACAAATGGAATCTCGATAGAGACAATAAACAAAAATTATGTTCATCTTATGTTAAAATTATGGTACAAAAATATTCATTAAATTGAAGAAGATTAATATATTTCCTTTGTGTCAAGATCACTTTTAAGTTAAAGTTGACTGCTAAATAATTTGTAAAAATTTAATATTAATATACAGGATGTCCCAAAAACATTGACCTCGGCTTTTATTCCTTAAATTTTGATCTTAGACATATATAATAAATTACAAAGTTGAGAAAAAAAGGGTACATAATTTTATGAAATCAATTAAAATTTTCAAGGGAATTAAATTTTAAGCAATACAAAATTTAAAATTTTATACGGCCCCCGTACAAAAACATTTCCAATGAGTAAAATGTGCCCCATACACTAATAAGGTGATATACAAAATTTCAGCATTTTATCATAAAAAGTCCCAGAGATATGAAAAGACAAAAATGCTGACTTAAACCACTTTTCGATGCATGGACATGGGTTCTCAGAGGGGAAAAATCATGTCGGCAGAGCGCGTTTCAGGTGACAACAATGATTACATAAATAAATAATAATTTTGCTATTTATTGGTACAAAAGTATCTACACTGTGTAGAAATAATAACTTTACACAAAGATTACAAAGCTTGTTCAAAATGTTTTCCATCCATGCCAAAGGTCCATTAAAGATAAGAGACAGATATTATTTGCCTATGATGCATTTCTGCGTTGCGTCATTTGCCCTCTTGCTGTAAGCATTTAGATTTTAACTTTGTTTAAACATATCTCTGGGACTTCTTTTGATAAAATGCTGAAATTTTGTACATCACTTTATTAATATATGGGGCATATTTTACTCATTGGAAATGTTTTTGTACGGGGGCCGTATAAAAATTTAAATTTTGTATTTCTTAAAATTTAATTCCCTTAAAAATTTTAATCGATTTCATAAAATTCTGTACCTTTTTTACGCAACTTTGTAATTTATTATATATGTCTTAGGTCAATATTTAAGGAATAAAGGCCGAGGTCAATGTTTTGGGGACACCCTGTTTATTGCGAAGATCAGAAATTTGACACCAACTAATTAAGAACTGCTGTTATGGAGTTTAAGTAAATCTGTTGGCCAGATTTTCTATTTTGCAGTTTATAATTTTTAATGATGCATCGTACATAAAAAGGTTTGTACCCAAGAAAGATTAAGTATTTTGATGTGTATTTCTGGCGAAAATAGGAACGTTACGAAAAATGTAAACACTTTGGACGGCTTATATATCGGAACCTAATAGATAAAAATGGAAACAATGTTTACTTGTTTTGTCGGAAATGTAGTACAGTTTATGAATATGTAAAATAATATCAATATTTTAATATTTTGAACGGTTGAACTTCTTTTTTCGTAAAATCTAAACCAGTTTTGGTCCGAACGCGTTTTTCCTTCACTCTGCTTACTTCCACTGGAAATATCTACTAAACTATAAAGGAAGGATACATCTGAACAATAAGCAACAAAAATGTTCGGTAGAAAATCCAGTTTCCAGATCAATCATTTGTTTATCTAGTTTTTGAAGAACTGTAATATCAGATTCAAGCAGATTGAAATTTTTTAAGCTTGTAATACTTATATCTCAACTAAAAGTCATAACTATGAGCTATAAGAAGTAATCTTGAACCCTTTAAAAGCCCTGCCAGGATACGTATATATTTGAATTTCTGATCAGATTCTTAGTTTTCGAAATAGTGTTTATAATTTCGATATTTTATTATTTTGAAAAGGTAGTTCTAATTTCGATATTTTTATACTTTCTATTTTGCAATTCATAGTTTTTAATGGTGCGTAAAAGTTATATCTGGGTCATTCCATATGGGGACACCCGATGAGTGTTGCTCTATAGTCACAGATTTTTTTTTAATTTTTACCATGGATACATATGGTAATAAAACCTCCAAATCTGAATTTGTAATGTATATATCCTAATAATGGCCCAGATACAGGCATTTGAAAAATGGTTATTTTTGCAAAATGGCGGCCATCTTGGATTTTGCACTAATGTTTAGAAATGTAATAGCTTGAGAACTAATGGCTCAAATTAAATAATTCTGCTACCAATTTAAAGCTATTTATATCAGCAATATAGGTGCCATATCAAAACAGTGAAAAATATATATTTTAATATTGTTATTACATGAAAATTGCAAAAATCACCTCTGGATTGATAGGTAACTTTAATGGGCTATAAAAAAAATGGCCCCTAATATTTTTTTCTGAAACTTGGTACAAATACTAACTAATATGTGCGCTTTAGGTACAAAAAAAATTAGAAAGGTAATACTTCTTATTACAGAGAAAAATAGCTTTTAAAATATATACATTTAGTTAACATTTGACATGCAATGCTTTAATCATTTAAAATATATATATATTTTAAAAACAAATAATGAGCATAAACAAAACACAGGAATTTTTTACACACTAACTAATATGTGTCGAAAGCCCAGGCCAGCCGACTCATCCGAAGACATAGAGTAACGACATGGATGGCCGGATGTGTGCTTTAAGTAAAAAAAAAATAAGATGGTAATATTTAATTTAATAACTAAAAAATTTGCTGTTATATGTATAGGAAATCAGTGTAAAAATTTCTGGGATGATGAAAAATTCTAATAAAAATCTTCCTAAAACCATACAGTTATCACTCTTATTTTTATTTTCCTAGTTCAAATTATAAAATGGGCATTTTCTATATTCAGTTAAGCTGTAGATACCCATTTTTTCCTAGTGGCCACTGGCACCTAAACCAATTTCATCTAAGAGGCAGTGCAATAACCTTTGGTCTATTTATAAATGCCAACTATCGTATAAAGCTAAAGCTTTTCAGCATACATATAGTTAATTTCACAAAAAATAATTTGTAATTAGATAATATAAAGCACTCATTTTCATGAACAGCACTAAAATTAAAAAAAAAAATTAAACACAGAACTACAGCATGTCTATCACCAAAAAATATCTTTAAAAATATCACCCTGCCAGTGCCAAAGGAAACACTGGGTGATATCCCTCTATCTAGTTGAAATAAGTACCTAAACTTAAACAAACAAGCTGTTGAAGAAGGAAGTGATCCTATAGCACCAATATTGTTTCTGGAACATTTAAAAACACCTGCTTCTGGGTCACATGAGACATCAGCTGCCTATAGCCTCAGAATTTTCAACTCTAATACTCTCACAGTTCTGTTATATAAGTAATAGCAATTAACATATATTAGTCGTATATTAGTTGTTCCTGAAATGATTACTTGACCTGCATCATCTGTTTTCTCTTAGGTTGAGTTCAAAATACAATGTTATATTACATTTCTGGGTGACTTATTCCTTTCAGAGCTCATTTTTGTTCAAGTGTTCAGAGCTGAGTATGTTCAACAAGTAAATCAGTGAAATGTGCTTCTATGATTATTTCTTTTACTTATCTTCCATGATTAGTTCTTGTCTTATTCTATAAAAATTGAATGTTTTGTATGCAAGAAAATCAATGTGTCATTAAATACTGAGTTTATTCCTGTACTTGTGTCCTGAGTGGTAGTGTAGTATCTGCAAGATTCACAAGGATGAATATCTGAAATGGTACAGTTTAAGACAAAAAACTTGTGATTCACTTAATAAACACCTTGCACCAAAATCAGAGCTGCACCTAATACCAATTTCTCTCAAGAGTTTCAATGATAAATCAGGAATTACTCATTCCAGGAAAAAAACTCTGCACTTCTTGTTATTCTTCCTTGCATTCATCAATTAGTGAGTCAGAGGTTCATACTGCTGACATGGAGATGACCTATGATGCAGATTATAGTGAAGTCAGAATAATAATGGAACAATTGAATAAAAGCTGTGAACTTTTGGATTTATCGCCAATAAAGGTCAATAGATTTAGCTCTAAGAGGAAACTCAGTTATATGCAAGTTAAGAAATTAAGTAGCCATGTTGCTACTAAAACTGATACAGTATTGGGTGTTGAAAGTATTAATAAGCCACAAAATTCAAAAGACATTATTTACTCTAATTGCACGTCTATGATGGAAAAATTATTGAATAAGTTTTCTTTTGATGCATCATTTAAAGAAAAGTTGCAAATTTTAAAATTAGTCCAAGATTCATGGATAGTCCAACAAACAAAGGCTTGTTATATTACTACAGAGAATTTAGTAAAAAAAGCAAGAAAAATAAAAGAAACAGAAGGGATGTTATCAATCGTTAGTGAAATATGTGTTAAATTAAATTCTGATACTATAAAAAAATTACTAGTTTTTATTAAAACAGTCATTTGTGTCCAGGAAAAAAAGATTGCATATCTATACCAAGTAAAATTGGGAAAATATTAAAACAAAAAAGATTACTTTTGCATAATTTAAAGGAATTATACCCTGTATTTAAAGAAAATCAAAGTGAAGTAAAAATACTATCTAAATTTTGTACACTACATCCAACAGAATATGTAATTGTTGGAAGCAAAGTTATTAATTCTGTATGTGTTTGTATCATTAAAATATTAAACTCATGCTTCATGCCATCCATATCAGTGACTATACTACATCATTATTAAAAGAAACAAGTTTATTAAACTGAATCAGAAAAGTATGGTACACAGGTGGGAAAACTGTCCATCTCCAGAAATTCTTAAAGAAGTACGAATGCATCTCAATGAATTAGAAATTAATATGTGTTTTGTTTGTATAAGTTATGTTTATGCATTCTCATGGCCCAAGTGCATCATATATATGGCCAAAACCTCTAGATGTGTGCCAAAGATTACAATACTGGCTATTAGATGAAATTGGTTTAGGAGCCAGTGGCCACTAGGAAAAAATGGGTATCTTCAGCTCTACTGAAATACCTTTTTATAATTTGAAATAAGAAAATAAAATATAAGAGAGATAACTGTATGGTTTTTAAGAAGATTTTTATTAGAATGATTCAGCACGCCAGAAATTTTTACACTAATTTCCCATACATATAACAGTATTTTAGTTATTAAATTAAATATTACTATCCTAATTTCTTTTTGTACTTGAAGCACACATACTAGTTAGTGTGTAAAAAATTCCTGTGTTTTGTTTTTGCTCATTATTTGTTTTTAAAAAATATATTTTTTTAAAATGATTAAAGCATTGCATGTCAAATGTTAACTAAATGTATATATTTTAAAAGCAATTTTTCTCTGTAATAAGAAATATTACCTTTCTAATTTTTTTTGTACTTAAAGCACACATATTAGTTAGTATTTGTACCAAGTTTCAGAAAAAAATATTAGGGGCCATTTTTTTTATAGCCCGTTAAAGTTGCCTATCAATCCGAAGGTGATTTTTGCAATTTTCATGTAATAACAATATTAAAATATATCTTTTTTACTGTTTTGATGTGGCACCTATCTTCCTGATATAAATAGCTTTAAATTGGTAGCAGAATTATTTAATTTGAGCTATTAGTTCTCAAGCTGTTACATTTTTAAACATTAGTGCAGAATCCAAGATGGCCGCCATTTTGCAAAAATGACCATTTTTCAAATGCCTGTATCTGGGCCATTATTAGGATATATACATTACAAATTCAGATTTGGAGGTTTTATTACCATATGTATCCATGGTAAAAATTAAAAAAAAATCTGTGACTATAGAGCAACACTCATCGGGTGTCCCCATATGGAATGACCCATCTATATAAAAAGTTATGTTCTCGACAAAGATTCAGTATTTCCTAGAACATTCATAACGAGAAACATTTTATCTATTACAGAAAAAGAAAATTTCGCAATATCCTGGTTTTATGTAATTGCATTAAATTTTGTATTTTACGAAAATTTAGCATGCGAAAATAAAATGAGGTGCCATGACAGTCCAAACTATAACGTTTATGCCTCGTCGTTCCGTAATCTCCCCCTACACACAGTGTTGGTTCATCATTTCCTGTCTGTTTGGAATCTTGTGGGTGAATAATACAAACGCAGTCGATGTTGAACAACGCTTGCAAACCTGTGGACCAAAGACTGGGTTAGAACCTTCGAGAAGCAATCGAGTGAAGTGATTCTAGCTCTTTGGTTGGAACGAAGGCAGCGCCATTTACATCAGTTCAACCACAACGCCGGCACGCTCGGCCGACAAAACCGCGGTTATTCTTACAAGTCAACAGTCTATACTATTTACCGTCAAGCCGCGCTACACGCATCAGTTCAGCCTTTCAAGCTTGGACTGTTCAGGCAAATTGGAAGGTCAAACTGTATGCGTTTGGCCCGCCATATATGTACAGTTTGACCTTCTGTTAAAATTGTCAGGCCCAAACCGTGAATGTTATGCACGTTTGTCCCGTGCCTCATACACTCACAGATTGGACTGTCGCTTCATCATCTTCGGTCTGTCGTGGGATCTTGCTGTGAGTGTACACTCCATAACGTACGATTTTCAGAATAAATGAGAAGCGCACTTTTTTAAATGATATAGAAATTTGAATTTTGGCACACGGGTCAATCGTTCGATGAAACTCTCGGGAAAAATTGGAATTTTTCAAGTAATGTTCATTTGCAAGTGTGCATCACACCAAAACGTTCGAAATGCGAAATGATAGAAATAAAAATGTACTTTGCGATGAAAAGGAAACTTGAATTTTTCAGCAAGAGTAGTAGATCGCTCGAGTGGAAGAAGATTTCAATTTTCCAATATTTTTTACTTTACTTTAGGGGAAGCTTGCGACCTCTTTCAAACAAGAGACTTGGTACGGGTCAATCCATCGATAAACTGTATTATTTTTAAAAAGTATTATTTTTCAAAAATGTTTATTTGAGGATTGCGTAAATGTGTAAAGATTCGCATTTCGATAGTTTGGATGCTCCACACCCAAACTACAGTGTCTAGAACTAATAGTGTGCCGACCGCCTATACCTCCCAATACTGGGAGATGTTCCTGAAAAGCCGCCTCCGCCAGACGGCGTTGGTCTCGAATAAGCGGTCTAAAGCGGAGGAGTTAACATTGAAACAATTGGGAATTTATTGCAAATGAAATGACTGATATCTTTCGAAATAATTGAAGAATTTGTGTGAAATTGGGTGTGATTATTGTAAGTGGTATACACAAAAAGTCATTTGATTTTCAGAGAGATTGAGCTAAGGATATATTCTTATTTTTAAAATTTTATTTAACTTGATCTGGTGTTCGTTCAAACATTTGAGTTCCAAAATAATCAGGTTCATTTATCATAGTAACGTGAAATTCGTTATGACGTTTCCTCTTGTGGTACATTTCAGTTCTTTCGATTTTGAAGCATATCGGGCTTGCCCGTCCTGGGCCCGCCATAGGACATTACCTGGTTTCAGAGAATATCTCGAAAATCAGATAACGTTGGAAATCTAAGTTTAATATATCGTTTTCTTTTGGGGTGTATTTTAATTCTTTCAATTTTCAACCGTACCGGGTTAACCCGTCTTAGGCCCGCCTTAGAAACTCACCCGTTTTTGCGGTATAACTCGAGAACAGGTGTATCTTAAAATTCGAAGTTTAGAAAATCCTTGCCATTTGCTGTATATTTTAACTCTTTGGATAAAAATTTTATCGGGCTAGCCCGTCCTGAGTTCAACAAAAGGAATATATCGTTTTTTGAGAATAACTAAAAATTCAGAGCATCTAGAATGTATAAATTTAATATGTCATTGTCCTTTGGGGTATATTACATTTCACCGCATTTCGAAGCGTATCGGGTTAGCCCGTCTTGGGCCTGCCATAGAAATTTACTAGCTTTTAAAAAATAAATCGATCAATCGGAGTAGCTGAAAAATATAAATTTAGTATATCATTTCCGTTTGGATGGATTTTAATTTAGATTTTGAAGCTCGTCGGGCTAGCCCGTCTTGGATCCGCTGAAGAATGCATTCGTTTTTGAAAAGTAAGACGAGAACCGAAGTAGCTAAAAATTCCAAATTTAACATGTCGTTGGCTTTTGGGGTATATCTAAGTTTCTTCGGATTTGAACTTTATCGGGGTAGTCCGTCCTGGGCCCGACATTGGAATGGACCCGTTTTTTAGAATACCTGGAAAATCGGGGAAACTAGAAAATATAAATTTAGTACATCCTTATCTTTTGGGGAATATTTTAATTCCTTTGTTTTTGAACCGTATCGGGCCAACCCGTTTTGGGCCCGACTTAGAAATTCACTTTTTTAGTGGAATAACTCTAGAACCGGAATATCAAAAAGTTTCAAGTTTAGAATGTCTGAGCTCATTGGATTTAAAACCTGATCGAGCTAGCCCGTCCCGGTCCCAACAAAAAGAATGTACTCGTTTTTTAAGAATAACTCCAAAACTGTAGCAGCTAGAATATCTAAATTTAATATATCATTGTTTTTTAGGGTATATTTTATTTCTTTGGATTTTGAACCTTATCAGACTCGCCCGTCTTGGGCCCGACATAGTGGTAATGTACTCATTTTTCGAGAATAACTCGTAAATTGGAGCAGCTAAAAAATCTAAATTTAGTATATCAATTTCTTTTGGGGTTTATCATGATTTATAATTTGAACCTCATCGTCTTGAGTCCGTCTTAGGAATGCGATCGTGTTTGATGAATAACTCGAGAACCGGAGTAGCTAAAAATTCCAAGTTTAGCATGTTATTGTCTTTTGTGATATATTTCATTTTTTCGAATTTGAACTTCTTTCAGCTAGCTCGTGCTGTGCCTGCTATAGGAATAGACTCATTTTTTAGAATAACCCGAAAATTGGAGCAGATAGAAAATCCAAATTTATTATATTAATTCCATTTCGGGTAGAATTTAATATTTTCGGCGTATATATAATTATAATTAGTGGCGTAGGCATGGGAGATAGGATGTGTGGTAAAAAACCTCATTTGCCGAACAATTACATTAGTTCTCAAAATTGTCTATATTTAAAAAAAAAAAGAATTTTGTACTATAAGCTCCATTCGATCGTCGACCCCCTTGTGTCCTAAATACATAGTTACATCCATATGCAAATGAGCTAAGAAGTGCGAAATTTGTCCACGGATGTTGGGTCGGTGCACTGGGAGTACGAGTGAAGGTTACGGTTCTGCGTGATCTGACGAAGAAGGTTTTATGCCTTCGAAACCGGTCGATATTAGTATTTTGAGTGGTATTCTGCTTTTTACGAAGATAATTTTATTTCTTTAGCAGAAATTTGGACCGCACGTATTGATTTTGTTTACTTGAAATTGAAATTTTTCAATAATTTTTAAAAGCATTATATGAATAACTTGAACGAATGCTTTAAAACCAAACTTTTGTTTTGCATTTTGATACATATTACCATGTAAACCTAAAAAAAATGTATGAGAATGTCTGGCAAATATTTTGTTTTATCTCATATGTTCGGCTACTAGGAAAAATGCCTGTGGACGGCCCTGTGAATTTGGAAGAAAAACATGAAACACCATTGCCGCTTGAACATTAGAACAAGGTGGGGGCTGCCTACAAGTGCTGTCTCTTTGTACGGTGAAAGATAGCGCTGATAAGAATTTCGATTGAGGGTGGACATGTAATTGACCGCTATTTTATTTCGACAGGCGCGTCTCTTTTACATACGTTTCCGCAAGTTGCCACATCTCTACACGAACAGTGCTCAAAAGATCCGCAAATCAGCGGGGGCTCTGGAAATGGGTAGAACACCAGGGAAGGGCATTTTGTACTGCCTTCAGGGTGGCCTCTAGATACAATAGGAAGTATCTCATTAGCACATTGGTCATCTGAGATCGAATTTGTTTTTACTAAGAACCGTCATATGTACAATATTCTTTTTCGTTCTAAGATTGGACAGGATGGACCCGCTCAGAAAGAAAGATTTTTCGAAACTGTAAGCAGCAAGCTTTCACTCATTTGATGTTTGTTGTAACTGACGTTGAAAATCTATATTTGGATTAAAAAGGGCTGTTTTTATAGCTGTACCATTATCGCCTTTTCTGTGTAAAATTGCTTAGAAAAATGTATTAATTCGATTCATCCAGCATATTACTTTATTTTGCATTTCGACGAATAGGCTAAAAAATCGCTTAACATTTCATAATCTGCGAATTTCAGCATCCAAAAATCCCGTCACAAGACTTTTCTTTCTATTATACTATGTAGTACGAATCTCTATATTACTATGAATCTTTAAAGTGCACCGTGGACTGGTTTCGCATTATTTAATTATCTTGCATATAAGCATAGTCAAGATCTAGGATAAGGGGGGGGGTCGACGTTCGAATGTGGGTTTACACAACAGTACAAAATACTTTCTCAAATATAATCCCTAAGGAGAACTAATGTAATTGTTTAATTGTTTAGTAAATGATAATTTTTCTCCAATTTTCGAGTTATTTTCCAAAAACGAATGCATTCCTAAGACTGGGCAAAGATGGGGTAATCTAATAAAGTTTAAAATCCAAAGAATTAAAATATATCTCAAAAGAGAATACTATATTATAAATTAAAATCCATCCAAAAGGGAATGATATACTAAATTTACATTTTTTAGCTACTCCGAGTGATCGAGTTATTCTTGAAAAACGAGTAAATTTCAATGGCGGGCCAAGGCGGGCTGGCCCGATAAGGTTCGAAATGCGATGAAATATAATATACCACAAAGGGCAATGATATATTAAATTTAGACATTCCAGATGCTCCGAATTTTGAGTTATTCTCAAAAACCGATATATTCCTCTTGTTGGGCTCAGGACGGGCTAGCCCGATGGGGTTCAAAATCTAAATTAAAATCCATCCAAAAGGAAATGATATACAAAATTCACATTCTTTAGCTACTTCGTTTGATCGAGATATTCTTGAAAAGCGAGTAAATTTCTTTGGCGGGCCAAGACGGGCTAGCCCGATAAGGTTCGAAATGCGATGAAATATAATATACCACAAAAGACAATGATATATTAAATTTAGACATTCTAGATGCTCCGAATTTTGAGTTATTCTCAAAAAACGATATATTCCTCTTGTTGGGCTCAGGACGGGCTAGCCCGATAAGATTTTTAATCCAAAAAGTTAAAATATACAGCAAATGACAAGCATATGCTAAACTTCGAATTTTTAGATACACCTGTTCTCGAGTTATACCAAAAAGTAAAGTTATATGGCGGGCCCAGGACGGGCTAGCCCGATAAGCTTCAAAATCGAAAGACTTGAAATGTACCACAAGAGAAAACGTCATACCGAATTTCACGTTACTGTGATGAATGAATTTGATTATTTTGGATCTCAAATGTTTGAACGACCACAGATAGAGCTAAATAAAAATTTTAAAATATGGATATATCTCTATGTCAATCTCTCTGAAAATCAAATGACTTTTTGTGTATACCACTTGCAATAATTACACCAAATTTCAGACAAATTCTTCAATTATTTCCAAAGGTATCAATCATTTCGTTTGAATTGAATTCCCATTAGTTTCAATGTTAACTCCTCCGCTTTAGACCGCTTATTCGAGACCAACGCCGTCTGGCGTAGGCGGTTTTTAGGGAACCTGTTTTTCGCCTCGGTCGGCACACTATCCCTTCTAGCCACTGTACCCAAACTTCGGAAATGCGGACTGATTGAAAAATGCATTTTCCGATGAGATAGATGTTTGAAATATTTTGTAATGATAGATTGTTTGATAGTAAGAGTAAGGGGAAGGAGATTGTCGTATTCCAATACTTTGTGTATAAGGGTACGTACATCAAAATGTTTGATTTAAAAAAAAAATGTTAAACACCTTCTTTTAAGTAAGATAGAGACTTGAAATTTGGTGTATGAACGATAGAAACTCATGGAAAAATAATTTTGAAAAATGATCATTTGTGTGGATACTCCAAACTGAAACGTTTGAAAAACTCTTTTCTTTGAGATGAGTGTTTTCGAAATATTTGGTTCAAGTGTAGATAGTTTAGTTATCAGAAAGATAAGAAATTACAGTTTTCTAATATTGATAATTTTAGGGATTCCGCACACCAATGTAATAATGTTCTACATAATTTACAGAATAAATATATAAATATAAAACGTTTTCTTTACGGTAAATTAAAGACTTGAAATCTGGTGTAGGGACTAATAATTGGATTGTAAAACCCATAGGAGGAAAAGGAATTTGTCACAAATGTTCCTTTGAGAGTCAACATCTAAACGTTCAAAATGTAAAGTGCTTGAAAAATACACTTTCCGATAAAATGAAATTTTGAAATTTAGTGCAAGTGTAGATCAGAAAATACGTTTTTACTTATTGAAGCGTTGCGTGAATGATTAGGTAATCAAGTGGCCGGCCATTGAAAAATAAATACTTATTGAAGTGTAGATGGTTCCACAGTAGAAAGAAAAAATGGGGAGGGAGTTTTCCAATATTTGTTATTTCGAGGAAGCAACCTACCACAATATTTTATTTGTTGAATAAATAAGAAAAGCCCTCTTTTATATAAAATAAAAGAGGGCTTCGTGTTTGGGTACCCCGGCCAATAGTTTGATAATATTCCATGGTGCTCCTCATGAATACATTTAAATAGAGCCGCCGACAGGGAGGGAGCTAAGAAGATGCATTACATAGGAACCCGAAAGGTCTGGGCCGCATAAACAGTTTACGAAAATAGGTAAATAACATGTAAAACAGAGGGTAGTAAGGGGGCTCACGTATCTGCTGCTGAAGGGCCCGAAAATTCTGCCTGCGACACTGCGTCACGAATGCAAAACGATTGAAAATGACACTTTTCATTGATATAAAGACATGAAATTGGGTGCCAAGATAAATCGTTTGATAGTAAGAAAAGTGAAAATTTCAGTTTTCCACCATCTGTTATTTTCGTGCTATCGTATATTCAGTTTGCCGAATAAATGAAAAACTCCTTTGAACCTAACTTGAAAAACTCCTTTTAAGTGTGATCGAAACTTAAAATTTGGTACACAGGTGAACATTTCAATTAGACCCATTGGAGAAAACAAATTATTCAAAAATTACATTTGATAAAAATCAAGTATAAGTACTTACAATCAAATAAATATGTCGATTACTTAATATGTTAATACTGCAATCCCATGCCAGGCCTGATTACCGGGAGGGTACGTGGGACATTTGCCCTGGGTCCCAAACATTTAGGGTCCTCTAAAATACTCGTATTATACCGTTTCCACAGTGAATCATGTTTTTATTTAATAACATTTTCAAAATTATATGTGTAACAGAGAGTGTCAAAATATTATTAATATCAACATAATAATAAATAGAAAATCCAAAATGGCGAATTCTCAAGAGAGTAAAAAAGGAATAGAAGTATTAGGAGAGAGTCTTAGAAGATATAGAAATTAACTATATAAATTAATTTTTTCAGTATATAGGGCAGGTAATATAAATTCGGAATCCAGTTTATATATTAAGGTATAAAATTAATTTTAAAGTAAGTCTTTATATTTCATTCAGGTAAAGAATTTGATTTAACATTTTGCCGATATTTTTTATTCCGCACTGTAAAACATTTGCAAGCGTGTTGCTGAAAGTTTCAAGGGAATCAACTGTCCGTAATGGGGAGTTAAGGTTCCTGATAATTGTGATAATATATAATTCTAAACAAGTCTTTAAAGTCAATCAATCTTAACCTTGATAAATATATTTATGGATTAGCTTCTAAATATGCTCAGCCTTTAGAGGCATTTAATATGTGGAAATTTACTATTTTAAGATCTATTAAAAATGCCATTTGCAGTATCAGTTTATCTAGATCTATATATAATATGGATAATATAAAACACTCTGTTAATGATTTACATAAATCTTTTGTTATTACTTATGTTGATAAAGTCTCTAATAATTATGCTATTATCTGTAAAAAATTCTATATTCAATATCTGCTAGATTATTTAAAAAATAATAGTCTATTTAAAATTGATTCACACTCTGTTAATAGTATCAAATTGAAAATTATCAATATGTATAGTGATTTAGATATTAATAATAAATTTTTCAAATTTCCATATATTGTGCTTATACCTAAATTTCATAAAAATCCTATTAAATTTAGAACTGTAACTAGTGGTCATAATTCATACTCTACTACTGCTAGTAAATTATTACTAAATTATTTAAATGTACTAAGTCATTTACGAGATTCTAGTGATAACTACATTATTCTAAATAATAGTAAAGAATTAAAAAATAAATTAAAAACACTTTGTAAAATAATAAGATTTCAAACTTTTGATTTTAAAGATCTTTAATAATATTAAGATCACTGATCTTTATGATGTTATTTCAGCTTTATATAATGCTTATATTACTAATTAATCTCATCTTACTTAATTTACCAATTTTCCCAAGCTTCTCCATTTTGTTCTTTTCAATAATTATATTTTTCAAGGTAATAAATTATACTTACAAGTCTCAGGGGTTCCACAAGGTGGCTGTAGTAGCAGTATGTTAGCTAATTTATACCTATATCAATATGAAAAATGCTTTACTTCAACAGATTATAAAATTTACAGATATGTAGATGATCTGATTTGTCTTGTATTTACTGATAACTATGACATAGATATAGATTTCTATCCGGATAATTTGGAATTAATACCTAATGAAACTACTATTAATAAAAATATTAATTATTTGGATTTAAATCTAATTATAGAACCTACTAATGGGATAGTTACTAATTTATATGATAAAAAAGATTTTTTTAAATTTAATATTAATAAATTATTACCATTTAATTCCTGCAACTCGATTCAATTGTTTAGAAATATTATACTTAATCAACTTTTTAGAATTTATAGATTATCAGATAAAAAATTTCATGCTTTGCAGATTAATAACCTCAAAATTACCAGTAAATTTTATAAATATCCAGCATATTTAGTAAATGGTATAGTATAATAAGTTTCGGTTAGCCTAAAATTCCCATAATCTCTCCTAGTATCTTATTTTAGCCATACTTCTACATTCTCTTGAATTTACATTATAATATATTTTCATCTTTTTATTTTGCAGCTTTAACTGCAGAATATCTCATTTTATTGCCTTTACGCAGTACGGTTTTTATTACTCTCTTTGGCAACAGCAGATCACTTCTTTTCATTTCTGCGAATGGCAACATTGGTCTAGTCATATATTGCTCGTCATGGTTGTACTTTTGAGGTGTATTTTAAGGTATTTATATTTTCTTTATTCTTTTTCCCAATCTTTATGCTTGTCGTCCATATAACACAAGTTTATAGATAAAACCTATCTTGTGTTTCAGAAACAAGCCTTTTTGTGTTCATTTCGAAGGGATATATGGACTTGAAAAAGAAGTTTTTCGATATGAACTATTCTTAAGCCTAGAGCTCTTCCATGTGCAAGCTTTTTTGCTTGATTTTTTTGTTTTCCTATTTTCATTCCTCTCCTTTGAAATTTGTTGATTGTCTTTGTCTTTATAACTTGCATTACGTATTATACTTTCTTCTTTATGGTTGAATTTCTTTTATTTCATTGTATTTTGTAGGCAAATTTTAAGATAGTGTATTATGAGTTACTACTTACATTCTACCATTGGATTTACAATTTTATATATATATATATATATATATATATATATATATATATATATATATATATATATATATATACAAATATAACGCTTCGGCAGACGATAACTAGTTGAATTTTTCAGAAATGAAGCTGGAATTTTCATGAATGCCTGTAATTGCTGCGTTTCTTATCAGTTTGACGAAATGATCAACAAAATAGATGAAAAAGATGAGCAAAGATTGCAGAATGTTTTACATTGCGTTATCCACTTCCGTAACAAAATCCCTGATGAGACTATTTTTAGCTTTAATTTAGCTATAATAGTGCAGCACAAGAAAAGGATTCTCCCATATATTTTAGTGTTTAAACATTTTGTAACGTTTATGTAACATTATCTTAACACACATTTTTGTTGTTTCACTATAATTGGACATTATGGAGGCTCGAGAATCAGGTCCTGACCGTGTGTAGATTATTGTCCAGGGGTTTACTTACTATCACATCGTTAATGTTCAACAGATATTCGGCTAGTAATTTTAATGAAAACATTAATTATTTGCATTTTCATATATAATATTTTTCTCTCAGGCCCCCTCTGAGTTCCCTCCCCTCATTGCAAAGTTTCGCGGTATCGTAGTTCCACCCCTGACCCCTTACTCTCCTCCTCTTACGAATGCCCCTGGATTTATATTTTTCTGATTTTAAATTTCCTTGACAATTACTTAGGTTGAATCGTAAACGTACCGACTAACATACGCGCTTTAAATTGTGTTCGAGTGTTGTTCCCGAAAGCTGATTCATCCAACTTTACAGGGACCTTCTAAAATAAGAACTCGCCTGGAAAGAAAAACTTGTTGCCACTTTGCCTAGTGCCCTCTATCGTCGTTTCCGGTCTCTACATTTTGTCTCGGAAGAAGGTTTTTTTGCGGACGCTGCGGAGCGCACTGCTGAATTCCTTGGCTTTTTGCCTCTGCCGACCTATCATTTTATTTCCCACGGCGAAAGTAGATCTACACCGTAGCATTTTGGTCGAAGAATATAGCCTGTGATTTTCTGCATTCTGAAGCGAACGGTGAAAAAAAAAGTGTCCTGTGGTTGTTCTTCCACGGATTCAGCAGGTGTAGCTATTTTTGTCTGTGTGAAATGTGATATTTTCTTCAGAATTGACACTAATGCGAATCTTTGGAGAAGTTTCCCCCCAATCGCACAATTTCCTCTGAAAAATTGCAAATCTTTTAACTTATCTTTCCATTTTCTGCATATACATTCCAGGATAACTAGCCTTTGAAAGTAAGTGGCATTTTTAAGCTTTCTTTTCTGTACATAATATGTATTGAATAGATTAAGGGAAGGGTGGAAGTGATGCATCAGTTTTTCCATTATGACTGAAATCTTAGTTTTGGTATCATTCAATCCGTTTTAGCATCGAGACAGAGGAAAAAATCTAAAATTTCAAAAATTCTCGTATACTCTGGCTAATCCGGCACATATAACAGTCTAACCTTTAATGAAGGTTCCTCATTTAGATAAATTTACTAAATGTTTAAACTAATTTAAATGCAGAATCTAATAAGATGAAAAATTTTAAAATATGAAATTGCTAAAATTTTGTTGAAAATGTGTCACAAAATTATTAAAATGTTGCTGAGATTAATATAGATTTTTTTCATTCAGCATAATAAATTAATCACTTTGTAATTACAATTTCATAATTCGGAGTGGTTTTTACTTTTAAAATATTTACAAACTAGAAGGCATGCCCGTTATATAACGAATTAAAAATTTGCAAAGCATTGTCTCCTATTTAGCGTCATTTTTATCAATTTGGTGATATTATTTTCAATTTGTTGACATTTTCGTCAATCTGGCAATATTTAAAAAAGTCGCTAAGTTTACGACATCCCGCCAAAATTTTCGCCAAGCATAACGCACGGACAGAGAAATGGGTTATTCTTATGGTCGTTTACTATGTTCTTTCCAAGATATTAAATTTTCATAAATTAGTCGTCATTTCCATTGATTTATTATCAGTTTCATCAATTTGGCAACATTTAAAAAACTTCCCAAGTTGGCATAAGCCGCCAAAATGTGTTGCCGTATTTTGCCAAGCGTTACGGCCGGAGAAATAGGTTATTCTTATAGTAGACTCTTATATTATTTCCAAGATATTGAATTTTCATCGATTTGTCGTCATTTTTATTCTTCTAGCGTCATTTTTATCAATTTGACGATATTTTTTTTATCAATTTGGCGCGATTTTTATTAATTTGGCGACATTTTTGTCTAGTTAGTTATCTTTCAGTATTCTGCCTTTAAAAGTAATAAACTAAACTTTGATTTTCTGATATATTTAAATTGTAATATCTAGCTTTTACTGTGTTTTTTTGTGTTGTGCCCTTTTGTATATCAAATAGCATGGAAGACTGTATAAATATTTTGAATTTCCCTCGGAAGTCAATTGTCGGGAGAAATGGATTAAAGCAGAGACTTTAAAAAAAAAGTTTGTATACGTGTATAATTTCAGCACAAATTAAACTGTTAACATATCTAGGTTGAAGTGTGAACATTTTAAATCTTTTCTTGTCCTTAATAATTAAGAAGTTGTTGACTTTTCAAAAAAGTTTGTATACTTGTATAATTTCGGCACAAATTAAACTATTAAACTGTATTATGAGCAATTGATCCAAAAAGAACCATCACTGCTATACTATTTGATATAATCAAACATGGCAAATATTGGCTGTGATTTATATACTTTGTATATAGCACTATAAATTTAAAATTTTCATTAAAAATTTCATATTGATATCTATAAAGAATTTTTTGTGTTTCTTTACGTCTAATTGTTTGCAAATTCAAAGCAGATTTAATTTTACAATAACTGGGCAAAGCTGGAATTTCTATCTAGCAATGTATATATCAGTGAATCTCTCTATCAAGATATCAAATTCACATTGTCTACAGTCTTAATCTCCATCTTGTTCTAGCTGTTACCGCTAGATGGCGATACTTAACATATTTTGTAGGTGCATCGTGGTTTCCACTTTTTAATAATGGAAAAAAGCACGGAATTAACATAACGGAATAATATTTTAATTACGTGGAAAAAAGGGAAATGAACGGGCATTTTACATAAAGATGGCTATGGTTAAACCAAGGCTTAACTGTATCCCACGTTTCGTTGATAAGCCAGCGCGGGATACAGTTAAGCCTTGGTTAAACATGTTAATGAAATGAGCGTGCCACTCTGAGTTTTGTAGTATCTCAAATAAAATATGTAAAATGATAAGAAATAAAATAACATCAGGGTCTTTCTTTTAGTATTTGAAGTCATACGCTACGCAAAGCTCCATGGTTACATCATAATTTCGCTGTGAAAGAAGTATAGTCACTGCATTACGTAAGAAACAGGTTGCCCACATCATGACCCCACTTTCAGTATAGGATGTCATACACTACGTAAAGGTCCATGGTTATATCATAAAAATTGAAATGTGAAACACGTTAGCGCACGGTACTTATAATGCCGGGCTTGTGAGTTCGAGCCTCACCTGGGGAAGGTCTTTCCGGCCGCCCAATTTGCTGCTGTCGGTCGGCCTAGGCTTTCGACACGTTTAGCAACATTTTGTAGCAGCGTTACCTAGAGATAGATATACAGATAAATTAAGGTGTTTATATTATTTAATTAAATTATATTTTGGGGTAGTAATTTTTATTTTAAGAAAAAAGTCATAAATTTCTTTATTCTAACAAATCTTCCTAAATGCAAAAAATAAATATAATTATGTTTATAAATCAGGCATATTTTTTTTTCACAATGCAAAATGCAATGACTGAAAATGTCCACTTTTGGGGAACTATTAAAATCCCCAGTTTTCAAAAGTCCCTTCCTAAGGTTTATTCCCGGTAATAAACCGGGTTTTCTTTTTCGATTTTGAAATTCTAGCCGGATCTGGTTTATAACCGCTATTGGGTTATACTACTAAGGGAAATCCCATAAATTGGATCCTAGCCCATTTCTTTTTTCAAAAAAGTATAAGGAAAGTCTGTTCATGATTTTTATAACTTATACTACCCGGAGGAAGAGATGTGCATTCTCGAAACGGTCCATTATACCATTTTTTTTTATCGAAAAGTGTCGAAAATTGGTTGATGTCTACTCTATTAAGTTATGCTACTGGGGGCATTGCAATACACCTCACAATAACCCCTATCATATTTTTATTGGAAAAGTGCAGAGAAAGTCGACTAACGGCCACCATTAACTTTTACCGCGAGACCATTAATATGCACTTGACATAAGGTCCATTATTTTATTTTTTCGAAAAGTGTAGAACAGGCCAGTTGATAGCAATATTGGATTAATTTTACTCGAAGTCTCTTGTACTCCATACTTTCTAAGCTTTGCCTTTGGGTTAAAAAATACTTCACCTTTGGCACTCTTGAGATAAAACTTATTTCTTGAAATCTACGAAAAGTTATAATTTTGGCACGCAACGCTTCAGTCTTGCCAGGTCTTGCAGTGCAGTTTGGAACCAGTATTGTGAGGTTATACGTCAAAGAATACGATTTTCTCTGCTTGCAGTTTTCAGTTTCTTGCGTGTAAATTTCAGTTACATTCAATGCATCAGAGCATCACGGTGCATCATCATTTCAATGCATCACAGTTTCTTGCATAAATTTCATCACACTATTGTTTTATATTATTATTTTATAATTTTGTAAGTATAATGCTTAAAACTTAATATAAGTAATAGGTGTTTGCTTCTTACCATCTTTAAGTCCAAGATTCGGTTCTTTTTATCGCTTGTTAAATCTGTGGGGCCGGCTCTAGCATCACTATCTGCTGCGAATCACATCCCCGGTTATTCACTGGGAGCCGAAGATATCTTTTGGTCTAAGCGTTATAGCACGGGTTTAACATGCTATTGGTCCTGGCTTCGGTCCTTCCGTTTGTTCGGGTAGACCCGAAGGGTTTTGCAGGTTGCATAGTAGACCCGTGATATAACTCTTAGACCAAACGATATCTTCGGGTCCCAGCGAATAACCGGGGATGTGATTCGTAGCAGAGGACGCAAGAGCCGGGTCCCATAAATCTTTGCCCATCTTAAGCAGCTTCTGAACTCAGAGTACAGCCAGTGTTTCTGAACTTTTAAATAGTACGATTGATTTGAACAGTCGCTTCGACTTGTATATTTTTACATACATTGCATAAGCTAATTTTATTATTTTTTATTGAAATTTTCAGTTTTTATTTTTCTAAGACGTATGTCTTATCGTTTGCGTCCAAAAAACTGTTTTTGTAGACAGTCTATTGAATCTCATTTGCATATCTATCTAAAGGCATTTAGAATGTAATTTGCAATCCTTGTGGCCCATTAATATCCGTCCAATATTTATGTCAAAAATGTATAAAATAATTACAATACTCTTATGTTTTGCATAAAATATAAAAGGCAAAATTTTGTAAAAATACTTTTAAGCTAAATATCTCTTGAATTATACACCCGCAATTCTGGTGAAACTTTTTGGGTGTAATGAAGCTGATTCAAGGAAATATTTCGATATGGTTTTGTCCACCTACGCATACTTGTAGAACAAATGGAACTAAAAAATCTGTTTCAGTAACATGAGTACCACTTATAACTCTGTAAATGCTCATTACACATATATACTTGCATACTTTTAGCGTATTATTAGTTTAGAGTACTATATACTTTATACACTTTTGAGTTTCACACACTTTTTCACTGGCTTGTTATGCTGAACTACTGGTTTTTTATTAAATCACTTTGCTCTATTTTTGTTAAACATTAACGTAGGGAATATTCAGAAAATATTTATTTACTCGCTTTGATGTAGTATATTATTAGAACATATGCTTCTAATATATTGACCTTAAGAAATACAGTATTATCGGAATTAACTTTAAATACTTCTATATAAGTTATTTAAAATCGATATTCTTCTTTCAGCTGTTGAAGATTTCGGAGATCTCGAACCCAGCATCGATCGACCCATCGAACTACAAGATACCGTCCACTTGGAACTCAAGCACAAAGCCGAGGAACTTGCTGAAGAACCAGAATATAAAAAACATAAAGTCGAATCTTTAAAGCGACAAGATTCCACAAAGAAAAAATCAACTAAACCTGGTGACTCAACGCCCGACACACCTACTGAAGATGACAACAAACCGCCTTTTCTTTCTCGGCAAGAGTCAGTGAAAAAGAAGTCTAAAAAAGAGGGAGAAACGTCTGTTCCCCAGACACCCACGGACAGTGACAAACCGCCGAAGCTCTCCCGACAAGATTCAGTCAAGAAGAAACCGAAGTCTGCAGAGTCATCAGCACCCCAGACACCCACTGAATCGACGACAACAGCACCTGCTTTAACACGACAAGACTCTCTGAAAAAGAAACCAAAGTCCGCCGAATCTTCGGCTCCTCAGACACCTACCGACGAACCAACCGCACCTTCTTTAACTAGACAGGACTCTGTGAAAAAACCAAAGAAAACGTCAGTTAGTGATAAGGACATTGATCACAAGGAAGCCGCACCTGAAGAAGCGGTCCCTGCGGTAACCAGGCAGGATTCTTTGACCAAAAAGGAGAAAAAACCACCAGTCAGTGAAAAAGTTAAGGGTGAAACCGAAGTCCAAGCTGAGGGTAGGGTAAAAAGGCAAGACTCCTCGGACAAGAAGAGTGTTGAAGATACCGTTAAATCGCCTGTGAAGCGTCAAGACTTGGCAAAGGATAAGCCGGCTGATACCAAGGAAAGGAAACGAGGTGAGGATTTAATTCCTAAGATAATCATGTCTGAAGACGCTTCAGGTTCTGACGCAAGACGGGAGAGCATAGAGTATAACGAGGACAATGCTACATTAGCGAGCGAGAGTCTTCGTTCTGATGACAGCATGACTCCTCCTGAAAGTGGTGCGTATGCGAAACCTTCCTTACCATTACCTTCTGTTCATTGCCACTTGTTGATCCTGATTCCCGTTTTATGTGTCTTTTACGTTGTCACACAGTTTTTCGGAGTAGAATTTTGGGGATAACGTCCAAGCATTTAGCCCTTAACTAGTCACGTTGAACATTCTCAAGTAAGGGGTTGTTAAAGGTCTACATGCCACGTAGACCGTAATAACATTTTATTAGGGAATGTAATGTTTTAATGGTAAAACACTTAATTTGACATGAATGTGATGAAACATTCTATATATTGATTTATTATTATTATTATTATTCTTACTAAACAAAAATGACAGTAGAAGTTAACTGCAAACTAGTGCCTTCTAGTTAATATAAATTAATCTTTTGCTTACGGGTGGGACAGCGTCCATTCCAAACGAAGAACCTCCAAAAAGACTGGTATTTGATATACCCTATCCCAAACAGTTCGATCCCCCTTTGCAGACATTGGCGTCCATGGACGTCAATGCCTGCAAAGGGGGATCGAACTGTTTGGGATAGGATATATCAAATACCTGTCTTTTTGGAGGTTCTTCGTTTGGAATGGACGCTGTCCCACCAGTAAGCAAAAGGTTAATAACATGATAAATTAAAACTTTTAAATACAACATATATGCGAAAATGAACTGTTTTAGCGGCTTCAAAAGCAAAACACAGCCGTCTTCTTCAGGACTGATAAGAAACACGACTTCACTCAAATCATATCGGCAACCAATTGCTGATCTGACTTAAATAAGTGAGGTCGCCCTTGTTAGTCCTGAAGGAGAAGGTTGATTTTTGCCTTTAAAACTGCTAGATCAGTACAATTTTGTATATATGATGTATTAAACGAAGTTTTAATGTATCGTGTTATTATTTTCAACAGTTTTAAGTGATTATTTGATTATAAATTAATAGTTTACATAAGAAAAAACCTATATAAACACCCCATTTAATAGTTTTATTGTGCAATACGTATATTCATATACTACGAGCAGTTTCATAATGTAATCTACCACGTTTCAGCTTAATTATGCAGCAAACGATATGCGGTCTTCCCGAATCAGAACAAAGTATTTTTTGTTTAACAGGTTCATAGATATCAGAAAAACGAAAAACATATTTTTTAAATTAAAAATGTAGACCTTAGAGTCCTTCTTTACCCTTCCCTACATATCTTTCGTATGCCGAATTTTATTTTTTTAATTTTTAAATTTTCATTTATTATTATTTTTTTTTCACTTTTCATTCCCGCCATTGAGCAGGTGTAAAAAAAATATAGAATACATTTTTGTCTTAAAACTAGACATGGTTTAAGGTATAGTCGCAGAGATCCAAATTCGTTAATTTCGGCTCAGTTACAAATTAAAAAAAAATTTCGACCTTACAACTGTTAATTCTGCACATTTTACTGGGAATACATGGAGGATCCATGCATATTTGTAAATTATGGAGAGGTCTAAATAAAAATGTCTGAGTCAGAAACGTTCAAAAAACGGCTGTAATAAATAACTCGATAAAACAACAGCAGCAAAAAAAAACAAAAAAAAACCCTTCGTAAATGCAGTACAAACATAAATATATGCTGGGCAACTGATTTTGAAGGTACAAAATGCCTTCTTTATCAGGACCGACAAGAAGCGCGATCACACTTATCAAAATAAGTTCGACAACTCGTTTCCAAACTTACTTGAATAAGTGATTTCGCTCCTATTGTTCATCCTGAAAAAGAAATATATTTTGTGCCTTCGAAATCAGTTGACTAGTATATATTTGTGTTTATGCTGCATTTACAAAGTTTTTTAAAGGATCTAAAAACGTGTAAGGCTTAGTTTTCCCTCGCGACTAGTTAAGGGTATGTTTTGCTGTAAAAAGAGCCCGGTTTCATATTTTCGGTATAGTTTTAGAGTGTCAGTTAGATTTGAATGCAATAGAAAATATTTGTCCTTTTTTTTTAATCATGTGACGTAGAATACTCTCTGATGTAGAACGAATGTTATGTTTTGTGAATGCTAGTCAAAATAAGAGTAAGGAATTTATGAGAAGATAAAATACACACCAAAGATTCATATCCGAACGATTATACCCTCTCCACCTTTTTTATGTCTGCACTATTTAAACATATTTTAAGCAATGCTTTTCTACAAACGTTAACTTACTTCAAGGATTTTAGAAACGTTCCAAATATTCAGAACTAACCTAAGCATATTCTCAAAAAAAAAAAAAAAAATGTCGGTAACTTTTGGTAGTTTGTGCTTATTTGTTTGAATTTACAATTATATTAATTCTCTTTAAATTAAAAGTGGGCAAATAACACTTTTGTTGAATTCGAATGTTAACTAGATCTCGAATATGTGAATAGATATCCCGACATTTTTTTTCCTTTGACGCTGGCCAGGCACTTAATACATTATCATTCACCTTTATATCGGCAAGCATCGTAAACCATTTAGCCGTCACATTGCCCCGGCACACACTGCGCCCAGCAGAACAACAGCCAAGATGGGACTCGAACCCACAACACGGCAGCCGAGCTAGCACGAGGAAACGCTTGCCTTGACCGTTCAACCACCGCGTCGGTGAATAGCTATTTCAAATTGTTATTAAATGATATTTACATGTATTAAAAATGATTAATTATTCCTAAATAAATTAATAAAGAAAAGGTAAAAAGTGTTGTAAAACTATATTATTTTGAAATTAAAGTTTTTAAAATGTTAATTAATTTGCAGTAGTTTATTTTAGATACCTTTAACTACGATAATTGAATAATTGCGAATGTTTCTTATCTATAGCAGATTTTTATTAGAAAACAAGCATTAGAACGCGTTCAAGATCTAATTAACTTTTTTTTTATTACAAATTAAACCAGATGTGCCGAAAAGTTGCTCTTAAAATCCGTTGACGTCGACGTGATTAAATACTTCAAAAATAATTCTTTCAAGTGAGGATGAAGAGTGTTTTTCCCAGTAGCCGAAAATGATTTCATTTGATGGAAGTAAACTTTTTGCCAGGTATTTTGGAATTTATTCTTCTAGTGTGTCTTGACTTTTTACTCCAAAACCTGCTGTTAATCATGGCGCGATATTCGAGTCATTCGAATTTCTTCCAATAACGTTATATTCCAATCGCGAATGTTTACTAATTTTCGAGGTATTTGAGTATTTGCGAATAGTATTTGCTTGTGACTACTTTAAATAAATAAGACTATAATTCTAAATTGAAAATCAATATTTTCAAAAGTAGGAATTATTTTCACAATGAAATACAAATGAATTACTTTTGTAAATATTGTCTAATTTATATCAAGAGTAAACCCCTCAATAAACAAAACTCTAGTCCTTCCAATGAATAACTGATATTTTACAAGCAATTTTGATTATATTAAATGACTTTCCATAGAAAATCTTCCATTTAGATGTCAATTACATAAAAATGAAAGTGTAATTAAATGTATTTAGGTTTACAGAAAATAGTTTTGTTATCAAAACATTAACACTAAGAACAAACTGCTGCTTGTTAAACAACTTGCACAATTTCCTTGTATAAAGCAGGTATAAGTCAGTTAGGTGACCACAATTGTTTTGAAGACGTTATAAGCTTATATCTTCACCAGACCAAAACAGAACATTTAGAACAGTATACACTTTTAACAAAAGCTGAGAGCGAACTGCTTTGTTAAGGGTGCATACTGTTCTAACTCTTCTGCTTTGGACTGATGAAGGGGGCTTATACCTTCCTCAAAACCATTGTAGCCACCTAATTGACTTATGCCTGCTTTATACAAGAAAGTTGTATGAGTTGTGTTACCAAAACATTAGTTCACATCCATTATTCTTGACCTGGCATACACTCATGCTTATGAAAATTGCAACACCATAAAGCAATGGTCAGATTAGAATGACTTTTATACCACATATTAATAATGGTGATACAAATAAATGATTACCATTTCAGACTAATACAATCACATTGCTGGCACAAAATTAATATTTCGTGAAATCGCATCTAGCGGCAATAAGAGCTCCTAAACTTCGCGACATCAAATCAAAGCGAGTTTGGATGTGTTTCTGGGGTATTGCCTGCTAGGCTTCTTCGATCCAGATTCACAGTTCATTGATGGTGACTTCTGGAGAACAGTAATGGCCCAGTCGCCAAGTGACTATATCTCATACATGTTCAAGCGGTGGCATGTCTGGCGAACGGAGAAGCCAAGAAAGAAGCGGTATCTGCTGAGCAGTGAATAAGTCTTGGACATTCCGAGCAACATGGGGTCGGACGTTGTCTTGTTGAAATATAGAGCTAGGAGTGGGCTGAAGGAAGGGTACAACTTTGGCCTCTAAAATCTCCCTGATGTAGCGGTTGCTGGTGAGCGTACCAGCAATGTAGCAGCCGGAATCGCCTAGGATAGCCAATGGCACCCCACCCCATCACACTTAACGTTCGTACAGTATGACGCTGTAAAACGCATGCAGGAAGATGGCGCTCGCCACGATATCGTGTAACGCGTATGCGACCATCATTGTAGTCCAGGTTGTAACGGGACTCGTCCGAACACACGATCTGGTGCCAACCTGCACACCATGATCTGTACTCCTCCGCCCATTGTAAACTGAAGCGTCGATAGCTCAGGGGTCAACGGTATCCTTCGCAAAGGAATGCTTGCACGCAGTCCTCTGCGCAGCAGACGCCTCCCTACCGTAGAAGCAGACAAACCTGTAGCAGTGCTTCGCTAACACTCAAGAAGAAGCTGTACTGTTCGTCATCACCATGTCCATGAGATGTCTACCATCCCATGTTATCGTCACATTGCGTGGCTCACTGCTGGATTTTCGATTCGTCCGGTTTTCTTCGGTCGACTGCTTACACTCGCATTGCTGTCGTAGCATTGTGCCCCGTATGGGTAGCAATATCCCGGTACGAAAATTCTCCTTCCCGCATGCCGATTATGCATCCCCATTCGAACTCTGTAGTTTGCTTATAAGGAGGCCTCTGACGTTGACGAGGCATAGTGACGCCTATAGAGCAGTTTGAAAATCGCGGACACCGATACCATACTTGTCTGACTCTTCCACAGTCCTATATGTATACTCCTTGTACGACAGTTCAGAGGCCCAGTCATACGCATTCATTCTGCATTTTTAATCAATTGCATGACCTACCCTGCTTTGCATGTTTCGTATGTTTCATTATAATCTGACAATTCCTTCATGGTGTTGCAATTTTCATAAACATAAGTGTAATTGGAAATTTAATTTACCTTACTGAACTTTACAAATTACAACTAAAATATATGCCTTACAGACGAATTAGTTAAATCATTTATGAATTCATCCCTCGTTTGACAGTCTGAGCTCAGCCAGCCTTTATTTTAAACTATCTTCATCAATCTTACGGTATGTAATTTAAAATACATTGTTAAAATTTTGAACTTGTCTGCATTTGTATTTTGAATGACGACAGACACAACTGCCTATAAATTTGGCCTTTTAAACATTAGTTAAGTGTGTTTAAACATTAGTAGAGTGCTTTAAAGTCTAATATAGCGCCTTCTTCATAAAAAATACATTTAAAGTTTAACTATTTAGAAAATTACATTATAATTCTAAAACTAGCATTGGCGTTAAGTTCTTTAGATTTTCGTTAATTTGCATATCTTCCATATAATAATATTTGTTCCAGTTATTAATTTCGGTGCCATTCTAGAATGGTTTAATTGATTTCTTAAAGTTAATTCCGTGTTTATATATATATATATATATATATATATATATATATATATATATATAAATTATTAAATCCAAAGTTAGAATGTATGTAGTAACTCATAATATATATATATATATATATATATATCATGAAAATGAAATATATTTTCAATAATTTGTTGTTATAATCCATAGCTGCTTATTAAACGAATTTAAAGAACATCTTATACAACATATCGCCTTTGTCTGTCCCTTGATATTTGATAGGTACGTTGATGTTTTTAATAAATTTATACGGCGCACAATCCATATTTTCCAATTATTTAGGTTACCTAAATAGTTTCAAAAATCGCATAAATTTACAATCGAAAAATTCTTTTAAAGCATTGCTTTAAATAAAAGTGCCGCATAAATTAATGATATGTAAACTTATGGATGCCCCGTTTATGGTTTTGTCTTGTGCAGTACCTATATACTAATTTATGTGCTTCCAGAATGAATTAGAGAGCTTACGTTTTGTGAATTAGGAGAGAGTTACATTGTAGTGGATTTTATTTAACGTTGTTTGGAGTAATTGTAATCAACAGGCCCATTTAACGGGAGATTGTAGTTTTCGAGGGTAAAAATTGCGTATATTTTGCTATGGTTTAAATAAAGGATAAAGTAAAAATAAAGGAACAAGTTTTTCATTTTTTTAAACGAAAATATTTTACTTCAACATTTGCATGTTGTCAATATGAAAATATTCTGTTTTATTAACACATATCTTGGCTGATTTTTAAACGCATGATTTAGAAGATATGCCATAGTTCAAAAAATAAATATCAGTTCACTGTCCGATACAATCTTTTTGAAACATTTTCTTTCATTGAAATGAAGCTATTTAATGCTTCTAAACCTGAAGTATTTAAAAATATTTTGCAAAAATGTATTTTTTAAAAATTATAAATTTCTAATTTTCATATTTTTTGTTTTTAACCGGACAAAAAAAAGTGATTATAATATATTTCCTTTTAAAAGTTAAAAATTTAAGATTTGATGCATGCATACTTATTAATTTAACTAATTTACAAATTGGATATTTTTTGTAATCATGGGGACAGCACAAAAAATTAAGACTGAGGAAAAAAAAAATGATTTAAAGAAATGTCAAACTGGGGAAAATTTCAATGTATATAATATACATTTTATTTCTGTGTGCATTATGTTCGTCCGATTTTGATGTATTTTGTTTTAAATTAATCTTTAAAATGTATTGTATTTTTAAAAATTAAATTGAAAAATCGATTTTTCGAAAGCTTAAAACTACTATCTCCCCTTAAACCATAAAATTCGTAGATTCTTAAATATTTATAAATGTCATTTTTCGTGTTTTGAGTGCTTTGTGTTATCTATTCTTTCGTAGTGTAGAATTCTTTGTTTGTTTTCTTACATATAATTTTTTCTTTTTGCATATCTGATGTTAGTTGCTTTTTAAATATTTTCTTTAATATACTTGCTTTATGTAGTGCACAAAATAATCACGTTTCTGCATCAAAAACAATATCCTCCTTTTAGCTCTTTATTTAAAAATAAAATATTGAAAATTATTACAATGATAAGAAATGAACAAAGGTCAAGCTAGAGTTCTTGTGACTGTGTGAGAGACTGTGTTAAAATCTTAACTCATATTGTGTGAGGTTTCGATAGGAATGCATTGTTCCACATTCCTAATCATACATTTTGAGATATTTATTGTACACTACTATACAAATTCGAAATAATTTCGAATTATTTTTGTTAATTGCTTATTTTGAGACATTTTATATCTATCTACAAGACTGTATATTCAAAGATTATTAAAAGTGTTTAAAACTCTAAATCGAGGTATTTGTCTTTTGTGTTTGATAGTCGTTTTGCTTTAATTGACACTCAAATAACTTCACATTTTTTCTTAATTCATATGAAAAAATAAATACTGTATTAAATTTTTACATTCTTTAAACCATATATATCTATCTATTTCACATACATATAAAACAACTTTATTTAGGAAAAATAATAGATAATATTTTTGTTAAGATGTTTACTATTCATATTATTTTTTAAAAAATTCCAGGTAAAACATGCTAGGAGTTATAGTAACTTTTCAAAAATACTTTTATCTTATTTTTTACTTGTTAACATGTCAAACTGAAAGAAAAAAGAAAATGCTCCTCTAGTCATAATCTAATAGAAAAACATTCTTATAACTCGGAGAAAATTTAATTTAACTAGCATTTTGTTAGTTTTATTGTTCACAGTACACACATATATTGAAGAAATCCCATGCGTTTATCATTTTTATAACTAATTCTATACAGGATCTCATCCATGTAGGGATGAGATGAAGTTGAACCTACTCCCAAGAGATATACTCAACCTCTGACAAAAAAATATATTCAATTTTAGTAATGATATCAAATTTAAACCAACAAGTTATCCAAATTTTACCTGAAAAATTGCTTTTCGAGATTTTTTTTATATAAATTACTTCGTTTGTCATAGTACAGAAATTTGATTTCTTTAGTTTAAATGAATTTGTGGTTTTACTGATGATTATCCATTTTATTACATATTTAATTTAAAAATATTTAAAAGTTTAAAGATAAAATTAAAATAATTATATTGTATTATTGCGGGATTCACTTTTACACATTATAAGGTCAAAATTAACTGACTAGTAATTTGAGTTATTATTATGTGTTAACTCTTATTAACTTTTAGAAATTTTATTCGATTCATTACAACTTCACTACTAGTGAATACTGGTGTTGAAATGCATTGTAATTATCATCTATTAATATTAATGTTTAGTAGTTATAGATATGCATTTTCACAATCAGTTATTAGCTTACAATTTTAGCTATATAATTAACTATTTGTAATAATTTACACAGTAATTTATATGGATTGCAATATGTAATAACTGTTAAAGTTTATAGCTGCAATTGATTAATAGGATTTGTAGTACATAAACTTTGACTTAGCACATAATGATAGTGGTCCCCAATAATAAAGAGTTCCGTATTTATTTAGAATTATTTAAAATGTTTTAATAGAGCAATTAATTTAATATTTAGCCAATTCCCCTCCCTCCGAAAAACAATCCCCCTTGAGGACTGTTGTCCCCTTGCATTTCCTTTCAGCTCCTTTTGGATTTCATTTCTGGATACGGCTCTGCTTATAAAAGCCTACTATAAGTTTAAAACAAATCTCAATGTTTCAATGTGCTTTGAAATTTTCAGATTCATATTAGTCTTTCTTGCATATGCATGGGATTTGTTATGGGAAAAACTTAGTCATGAATAACATTTGTTGAATACGTGTATTCAATAAGATCATTCCATTATAATTCACAGTACTAAAATAAATGAAGAGATATTTTAAGTTTTTCAGTTAAGAGATGAATACATAAATGAAATAAAATTTTATGAATGCTAAAATGTTATAGAATTACAATATTCTCACTACCACAGAAGATCTTCTAATTCATAGAATAATTATATATATATATATATATATATATATATATATATATATATATATATATATATATATATATATATATATATATATGTTTAAGGATACAAATACAACATTAAATTCATATCTACCAATTTCACAAGTAAAAAGTACTCCCTTCGTTAGAACGAAGAAAGCAGAGCTGTTATTCAATTTAGCATTTTTCTAGACTACTTTGGTTTTCTTTAGTTGCTTTCGAAACCAATTGATATGATTATAATTTTGTGCATTATGGTATTTATTACCTATATCTATTCAAAGTACTTCAGTAGTTCGAGCAAGTATTTAATATTTGCTTAACGTTTAATTTCACATTAAAAAATAACATTCATAAAAATGTTACCGTTAAGCTAATTATTATTACAATTGGCTAATGACTAAGGATTTGTTGAAAGTTGGAAGTAGCTTTCTTAATATCTATATCATTTTGAATTCGTGATTGATTTTTTAAAAATTATTCTGCGATTATATTTCTTTATTATAGAACACTTACCATTTTTATCTACTCTGCTTCTGATCAAGGAAAATTTTCGGTATTCGCGCATAATATTTTATTTTCTATATAGATAAAACTATCAATGTTTACTTGTGCTCAATATAAATACAAATAGATAGCAATGAATAAAATGCAACAATTTTGTTAACCAAATAATTCCAATTTAAAATTCATTATTTTTCATTATAATATCTTATTCACTGTTTTGTAATATTATACAGAATATGCTGGATTGCAGGCATCTTGTATAAATGCTATAGAGCTAAATGACATTATAAAAAGTTTACTTATAAAAAGTCAATTATATAAAATATTAGTTTTTCTACCCTACACGTTCTCGGCCGCACTTCAAACTGCCGTTAACCTCAGGGTTGGCTGTGTGGTCTGGGCCTTCAACCCTACACGTTCTGTAGTAACCACACAGCAGCACAACAAATGAAACTATTTCTTGCGAAAATGTAGTTTTCTAGTACTTTCTTGAAGAAAGCAGACATAAGCAAATTGGGTGACTACAGTTGTTTGGAGGACGTTCTGGGCTCTCTTCCTCAGGTCAAAGGCAGCGTCTTCTCTTAACAAACGCTAAGAAACACCTGATTGCAGTTGTTAAGACAGTAAGTTGTTTCTGACCTGAGGAAAAGGACTCGAAACTCCCTCGAAACAATTGCCATCACCTTATTTGCTTATGTCTGCTTTTTTCAAGAAAGTACTAGAAAGTTATATAACCATACAACAGTTTTGCAATTTTTATTAAATCTTAAAATATTGAATAGGCTTTTCATTGAAAGTATGCTCAATTATAAAGAATTATTTCATGTTTTGCAAATTATATAGCACATATTTAGAATTGTGTGTTTCTATGTTAAGTAAAATAATATATTTTTTACTCATAAAATTATATATATATATATATATATATATATATATATATATATATACAACATATAATAAATATGATAATGTTTGTGTATATGTGAGAAAGTGTGTTTAACTAGCATATGACATAGTTTGTCCTTTGTTCATTCTTGATAACTAATGAAATTTTATTAAATCTTAAAATATCGGATATGCTTTACATTGAAAGCAACCGCAATTATAAAAATTCGTGTTTCGCAAAATATATAACACATATTTTAAATTGTGTGTTTTTATTTGAAGTAAAATAATATATCTTTTCACTCCTAAAACAATCTATACAACATATGATAGTGTGATAATGTTGATACTTGAGAAAAATATTCATGAACATGTGCGTATAATAATGTAACGGCATCAACTCTAATTAAATGCTAAAAAGTGCATTTTTGGAATAGTTTAAATTCTAATAGATATAAGAGCTGTTTAGCATGATTAATGGAATTTTAATGCTATTCATGACATCCTGTATCAGAAATGACATATGGATCGCTTCTGTCCCACACAGAAATCGAAACTAACATTGGGAAACAAATTATGCACTATGCATACTAACTAGACACATTTAAAATTTTCATTCATATTAATAACAACTATATGCGTGTCAGGAATGGCAGGCCATAAATATACTCCTCCAATATAAGTCATAAAATTATATTTTACTTGCCTATTAATAACAAAGTTCCAAAACTTCAAACAGGTGTGAAGCAAAACTCAAAATAGTGCTCGTCGACTAACTTAAAATCACTGCTGTCGCCATTCGATGGATGAAAATAATAATTTTTTGTAATGTCATAGATTCTCATGGACAAACGTACATCGGCAATTTTGCAGCATAATATCGTTATTTATTTTTTTAATAGTAATGGGGGTTTTACACGTTAAAATCGTAAGTTAAGCTTTACCTATTTTGTTCCATTATTTATGTTTTTACCAATGTAATTAGGACATGACTCGGGAGACAGTGAGACATAAATGATAGATTTTTTTTATCAAGTCAAAACTACATTTAATATTATTGAAAAATAATTTTTTTATTGAAATAAATGTAGGACATATAGTATTCTAAACAAATACTGAAGAAAATATCTATCTTATTAATTTTTTTTTTAACCTAAAAAGACACAAAATTGACACGTATCAGTTAGTCCGCCGTACGATTTAACAAATTAATAATATTTTTAAATTCGGGCTATCTCAATGACTAGCGTTCACTCAATGCGAAACCTACTAAAACACTTAATAAAAGTTATGAGTATCAAAATCCGTTTCAAATTTAAACATAAAAATGGCGTGCATTTTATAGTTCCCTCAACATGGAAAATGCAGTATCTTAAACAATATTTCATCTCTGATCACTGGATGGGGTCTAGATTTCAACGTTTTCGGGCATTTCAAGCTTAACATCAATTCCTTATAGTATTATTACTTTCCTTATATACATAATGTATAAGGAAAGTATTGTGACGGGGTCGAACATTCGAATTCGAGTTTTCAACGGGAGAGCACATTTAAAGCATCCCTGATCACATATCAAACATTTTTGAAGTGATGTCTGTGTGTGTGTGTGTGTGTGTGTGTGAAAGTATGTGTGTATGTGTGTGTGTGTCAGTGAGTCTGTGGAGACGATAACTAACGAACGAATAGACCGATTCGAATGAAATTTGGTACAAAACTCACAATTCGTAAACACTGGAAGCCTATTGTTTTTATACGCAATCGAATGTTCAGAACCCTCCTAAATTTTCGAGTGAAATTTTGAAAAAATCGCCAAAAAATCAAAACCTCTAATAAAGTTACGCAAATAGACATTTCTTATGTAATTTTTCATTAGAAAACGATTGACATAAGTTTTAAAACGCTAACATGAACCGTTCTAGAGATATTGCACATTTTTCAAAAAAATTATCAAAAAGTCCTATAAAATAAGAAAAAACATTTCCTATTGAGAAACATGTTCACTTTTCATATGTAATACCATGAGATAAATTGGGTGACATCATTCTCGTGGATCTAGCTCGTTCCATTTATGAGAAAAGATACTTTGAGTAATACTTTTTTATATGAACGCTAAAAGAGAGTCATTTATCTGTTATAAGAATAACTTATTTCTCCGTCCATAACGCTTGGCGAGATTTTGGCGACGAATTTGGCAAAATGTCATCAACTTGGCGACTTTTTAAAATGCTACCAAATTGCCAAATGGATAAAAATGACGCTAAATCAATGAAAATGACGACTCATTGACTAAAATTCAGTATCTTGGAGAGAATATAAATATCTACTGTAACAATAATCTATTTTTTTTTACTGTAAAAGTAGTAAATTCATTGCATTATATAAGGAAAGTCATGTGCTGCCCACATCAGATTTTTTTTCAATGGTTTAATTTAAAGAATAGACAACGCACGATTTCGGTATTTAAAACGAAACTCGACCTACATAATTGCCACAATGGAATTAAAAGCTATACAGTCATTGATAAAAATTTAATTAAAAAAATCGTCTGCTGTAACTATAAATTAAAATATCTCAAGAACGGTTGACTAATAGAGTTGTACACTAATAGAGTTAATTAAGAAAATTTAGGATTTTTTTCTGCGTAGGATGGTATGAAAACAAATTTTATGTGTCTAGCTAAGCTTCAGTTCCAGCTGAAAAAGTGTTGGAACAAAAATTCCGCGATTTATAATTTTTCAAACAGAATTCCAAATGTTTATATTTTTGTCATCGTTTATAGGTCAAGTCCCACTTGTATGCAAAGTTTCAATTTCAGCAGTTTGGGCTGTAAAATTCACCCCTTAGTGAGCCAGTCAACTGAAATAATATAGAACATAGGCATAACTTTTATTCAGACTGCGAGAAAAGAAAAAAACAATCACACTTCCTTATAAAATTGCTTTTTTTTTCACATTTATTAATGGATGATGAAATTTCATTGAAAATAGTATATATAATATAATTACATTCAATAATAACTTTAATAATATAATTTAGTTTTGTATTAGATTTAGCTTCTCGTCAAAAAGTCCTTTAAAGTTTAGTTTTGGGCAGTTAATTTGTGATATAAGAAAAAGACAGATTGATTAAATGTTAAAAGTTTTTATAATTTATAAAAATGGCTCGCCATAACTAGCTTTTGCACTTTTAACGAAGTTAACTTTTTAGGAATAGACACTATGCCCCCCGAAGCACATTTTGGTAAACGCCACACGAGAGTCAAATCTAAATCTTTGTAGACAAAATTAAAAATAACAGCTATTTTGGTATTGGATATTTTTTTTTTACTTTTAGCTATACAAAAATAAATTAAAATATCTCAAACAGAAATCGTGCCCTTGAAAAAATGTTTATTAAATATTTCAACGCATTGATGCTAAAAAATAAATATTGTAAAATAGTACCATCAATATGTATGCTAAAAGAAAATTTATATTAATATATATATGTACATATATATATTTGTATACATATACACAATACATATACAATAGTTATTATATACCATCGATATACATTACTTGTGCATATACTCGTATGTATAATATTACTAGTAGATATACCCGAAGTTTTCCAGTATGTAAACAGTTCAATGAAAAGAAAATTTTCGCTCATTTTCACCAATTTAATTTTTTGTATTGCATGTCATTTCATTTACATTTAGATTACGAATTTTTAAATGTGTGCATTTTTATTTTCCCTGCAATACATGGTAATATATAAGGAAAATATTGGAATAGTGTCGAAAATCGCAACCCCAGTTTTCTACTGATCTACACCTTTCGGGACCTCTAGAACATGAAAAAAATATTTTCTGCGTAACGTCTGCCTGTGTGTGTCTGTGCAATGTATTTATCCACTCTAACTTAAGATCTATTTAACCAAATTTCATAAAATTTTATAGGCAAATCACTTGTGGGTCACCCTGGTGCTGATTAGATTTTGGTACAATTCGGGATAAAAGAACATGGCTTTTTTTTGCGAAATGGCCCGCAAAAATCGTATATATCCCCTCTAGCTAAAAACACTAATTGACCAAATTTCACAAAATTTGGTTGATAACTCGCTTGTGGGGTTACCTTGGTCTCGATTAGAATTTGGTACAATTCGGAAAAATAGAACTTGTCTTTTTTACGAAATGGCCCTCAAAAATCTTCAAAATATAAAATTAAAAACTACGTCTGCTCAAATGTATCACTTAAATACTTGTTTTATACTTCATTTTTGAAGATGAAAAGAATAAGACCAGTCCCATTACACTAGGACTAAACGTTCTCGAGATATTTTAGTTTTTTTGCGTTTTTGCAACTCCGCCTTTGAAAATACGTCCAGTTACCAAATGGGATAGCGAATTGAATTAGAAGCGCGAATTCAATGTCCTTTCAAATAATGATGAGTGTTATTTTGTGGCATTAAACTCAATGTAATGAATTATTGAAGAAATGAAGAGAAAATGAATTTGAGTCTGTAAGAAAAGTCATATGCTGCCCACATCAGATTTTTTTATAATGCTCAATCGCCAACAGAAACATTGCACCTGTTGCAGCAGGTGCAATGTTTCTGTCGGCGATTTCTCCAAACGCTGGCAGAATTTAATATTCGCACGTTGTTCTTCAAACGCCATTTCTGTTTTCAACGAACTCCAACGACTACAGTTCACTGACACACATTGTCTGGAAAAACACCTGCTTCTTCCTCTTCACATCTCGCGTCATATGTGCCTCTACGCCACGGTAAAATAATTCCCCTCTCCTCCAATTAGGGTTAGATATATCAGCACAGTCTCCGAACTTTTTTATCCTACCTTATATTTAGTAGGACTTGACTTTTAAACTGTTACAGAAGGCATTTATTAGACACAATAGGGTTATTGGCGAATGTTTGTCCTATTCAGGAACGGTACAATAAACAACATTTACATGCACAGGAATCTAATGTATAGCTAGCCTGTTGTCAGGGTCGTAGCCAGAGACGAGATTGAAGAGGGGCTGGTGGAAAATTCAAGGGGGGGGGGCTCACCAAAAACACAATAAATCATTAGCATTTATAAACCATAATAGTTATTATGTGTATTTCAATTCAAATAAATTATTAACAAATAATTACATATTTATATTTGGAAGCTAAGAGCTGATTATTAATATCCATATATCTACTATACATCAGTATTAATATATAATAATTACTATTGATTGTAATGCAAGCATTAACTAGTAATAAAGCTATTAATATAATGCGAAGAAACATTCTGAAAGTTAATACAAGTTAATGCTTAATATTAACTCTTACCTACTTATCAGTTGATTTGGACTCTATAATGTATAACAATGAACCCCGCAATAATACAAAAGTAACCTAAATAATATTGTCATAATGTTTAAATATTTTTAAATTAAATATGTAAATAAATGGATCATTAGTATAACCACACATTCAGCTAAAATAAAAAATCCATAAAACGAAGTATAAAAAGAATCTCAGAATTTATTCTAAAAGAATAAAGAGAAATTTTTATTCTCTTTATTCTAAAAGAATAAAGAGAAATTTTTATGCAAAATTTGAATGGCATTTTATACGAAATTTCATATATTACTAAAAATTTAATATTTTTATCTGAGTATACCTCTTGGGGCTCTTTCCCCTTCCTGGCTGCGGCCCTGTCTGCTGTCCTCCAAATGTTGTCCACCTACGCATTAGGCAATGCTCGACGACAACTTTAACAGGCCTTTTTCGTCTATCCGGCTTTGTTGCTCAGTTATCCCAGCATTTAAAATTATCCGCTAAGGTGCGCTGCAATCACTTTTATTCGATCGCGCATGGTCATGTTATATGAACTTGACGTGTGCATTCGTGTACTTTTCCTTGTAAAACTATTTTGGTGCTTAAGGTTTTTCCTAGGAACTGTGTATACAAACCACACATTTCAAGTTCATATATCGAGTTTATTTTCAGAATCGGGTAGAACCAGCCGAGTTTATGAATCAGTGGATTTTCTTCTTTTTGATAAATAATTAAGTTTTGAAATCTGTTAATAAAAATCACTTTATGTAATGGATTGGAGAAAATATGAGCAACGCATTAACGTATTAATTATTATATTATACTTGTGCCTATTTGTGTGCCACCATTTTAGTTTGATATCCGATATTCCGACAAATTTGCTATATCTGCATCGCTGAAGTCTCAAACGTTCCAGTTTTTTCCCCCATAAATATTGTACTCTTTTTATCAGATTTTTTCAATAAAACTTAAATGTGCATAAAAAAAAATGAATTTAAGTATGTAGAAAAAGTCATGCTCTGTCCATATCATATTTTTAATGATCCCTTTATTCTATGGAAGAGTAAACTGAAGTCATTGGCCCTGCTCACTTGCTCGAAAGAACTTCAACTTCTGTCTCATAGAGTGCTCCAAATCCTTAACACAAACTTACATGGCAAAACGCCACGTCTATTTATGCTTAGAGGTTAGAAAGGCTTCTTATTTCTATTGTAGCAAAGATATGTGTATAGGGGGAAAAACGCATTTTTCTGTGCCTTCTTTACGCTGCAACCCCCTCTCAAAGATAAAAAGAAATAATGTAAATGGCAGATTTGTTTTAAATCCTTGAGCTTGACATAGATAGTTTAAATTGATCGTACTTAAAAAAATCTGCTGGTGGACAGCACATGACTATCCCTACTCATAATCCTAAATTGAGTTTAACTGATCAAACTGACTCGAATATAATATCCAGTTTGCAGTTTTAATAAGTTTTCTTCGCCACCTCCTCCAAATTGTAAACACTGAAATATCGCGAAAACGGTTTATAAAGGAATGGAGTGGGTCTATTTGTTTCGTCTTTAAAAATTGCATGTAAGACAAGCATTCAATTAATATATTGAAGCACAATACAGTCTTTTATTTCAGATAATGACGCTTTTGAAGGCTTGCAATAAAGGTCGGTTCTGTTTTCCTGAATCGTACCAAAATCTAATTAAGACCAGGGGGAGCCACGAGTGTAACACACCCACAAGGGTAACACGCTTAACGAAATTTAAGCAATTTCTCTGAATAGATTTTTAACTAAAATGAAGCACATCGTCAGCTCATCAAAATTCCAAAAATCTTAATGTCTCGTTAATGGTTCATCATAGGAAAATAAGATTAGCCTTATTCGTTTTGTCGTTATAAGTTACGTATAAAAGAAGCATTTAATATATATATTTCAGGTTATGATGATTTTTTTTTTTTAATGGGCTATTAAAAAAAATAAAAAAATACAGGTTCTATTTTTCTACATCGTACCAAAATCGAATCAACACCAGGATATACCACTAATCTACCAAATTTAATGATATCTTGTTCATTAGTATTTGAGTTAGTGTGGATACATATAGGCATTGCACAGACAGACCTCCCCCCCCCACACACACACATACGTCACGTTAAAATTGGTTTTTCTGTCTGCCTATCTGTTAGTCTGTCTATCTGTCTATGTGTGCAATGTATATGTCCACTCTAGTTGAAAAACGAATAGACCACATTTCATAAAATTTAGTAGATAAGTCACTTTTGAGTTACTCTGGTGCTGATTCGATTTGGATACGATTCAGAAAAAAGACATATCCTTTTCTGCGAAATGGTCCGCAAAAATTGTCAAAATCTAAAGTAAAAGACTGCAAATGCTAAATGTATCCATTAAATGCTTGTTTTATACGTAATTTTTGACGGTAAAATAATAAGACCCACCCCCATTCATCTGGTACAAGCCGTTTTCGAGAGTTCAACCCCCCCCCCCACACACACACACTTTTACAACGCAGCCTTTGAAAATACGTCGTTACCAAATAAAATCGAAAATTGAATTAAAAGTGTAAATTCAGTATCATTTCAATAATAATGTATGCTACTTTGTGCAATTAAACTCAGTTTAATAAATTGTGAAAGAAAGGAAGAGAAAATGAACTTCAGTATGTAAAGAAAGGCCATATGCTGCCCAAATCATATGTTTTTAGATATAGTCTAAAATTCGATACAGTCGAAACATTTATTCCTAAATACCCACATCACCGCACCGTGTAGAAATGCTGAGTACCTCAGCTTTGTTACTCTCTTCGTCAGAAGTAGTATTTTAGTTCACCATGTAGGTGAAACTCTGCCAAAAGGAAATCAAGCTTTACAAGAAAAGCATTATTTATATTTTGGGAAGTTTATATTGGATCTAATTAACTTTTCGATTAATATATATTAAAAAATTAATAAGGATGATACCTCATCACATTTCCCACAGCACAAACAGCATTTATTTTGAACTTGAATGTAGTGTAGAATTAGATGTAGTCTAAACATTTATTCTGTTTATTTCTTTTGTTTGTGAGACGTGCATGCGAAACGTAAGCTGAAATAGAAAACTTCGCCCTTGTCCTTTAATTTTTACATCTCAGATGCTTTTTTTTTTCTTTCTTTTTTTGAGAATATCAACTTATATTTATATAGACAGAGAGAAGTTGAGGTTAAAGGTTATCATTGTCAATCTGTTATATTCTTTTCGTTTGCACGTTAAAGGAATAAATTAATATTAAGCACATGAATATATAATTTGTTAGGACGTATAAATATCACTTATAATAATAATTACTAAAAATTAACATACTGTTTGAATATGTAATATTATAAGTATTTCAGTAGACTTTAGAACATTGCAGTTCAATCATATTTAAATTTCTGACAACGTTTTACGTCATTTAGCATCATTTTTGTTAATTTTTAGTATTTTCAAAAATTTGTCAAATTTGTTGCCTAGTGCGATGGATGGACGGACAGGCCCTAACAAAACATATATATACTATCATCCCCCAATAAAACGTGATTAATTTACTACACCTAACAAAACGTAGCTATCCCACAAGCAGGGAAACTCACTATATTTTGAATAAAGTATATTAAGTTAATAAAGTAATTAAATTAATAAAGTATATGTACAGATATTTTCAAAGAAATAAAATTAATTTATTACTGTAGATTTTCTAAGTTATTGAATTTTCGACAATTGACAACGTTTTCGTCCCTTTGGTGATGTTTTGTCAATTTTGCAAAATTTTCTAAAAACAACCATAGTTGCCAAGTTAGGTGCCAAGTGAGACAGACGGACAGAAACAGACCGTATTGAAACATAATACATCATCCGAATTATCAATTAGTTTAAATTCTAATCCATTCATAAATTCCATAATCAAAATCGTACTTACATTTTGAATTTAAATGTTATTAATTTAACGTCATTTTTGTTAATTTATGCCGTTGTCATCAATTTTTGGACCTTTCCGTCAATTTGGTAACATTTCCTGTGAATTTGGCGACATTTAAAAAGACGTCAAATTTTTCGCCAAGCGTTCGATGAATAAATTTAATTAAACGGCTAAGTTAAAGTAACTGAACATTTCCCTAACTCAATGCTTTTATTGACCATTTCGTAATTATTATAAAATTCATATCCATTATGGCAACGAGAAAACCCTGATTTAAAAAAACTGTTCATTACAATTTTATACAAAATGTATGTTTTTTTTTGTTTTTTTTTTTTTTTTATTTTTTTTTTTTTTAAATAAAGGAAGACTTTCACTTAAAAATTCAAATTCTTGGAGGACCTGTCTCACCCTATATGTGAGCATAACTGAAAATTTCGTCAAAATCAAATGAAATTTTCATATAGATATGCTATCTGAATAAGGGGAAGTAATAGTAGAGGAATATTGTCAAGTGACTACAATTTTTCTGAAATTCAAAAGGCTGCATCTTCCTTGCTTTTGAATATACAATTATGTGACTTGGAAATAATATTCTAGACTACCATAGACCTTTCCAATGAGTTATCACTGCCGTGACATTTAATTCCATGCCCGTGACTGATATAATAATATCAAAAAAATATAATACAGTTTATTTATTAAATTTATTTGAATATCAATTTCCTTTTTTATTGGAATTGGATAAATTGGATAAAAATCGTCTGCCACATAAACAGATTTAGTTTGATTCCGCGACTAAGCAACATGATATCATTTTCTTCAAATAAAATTTTGGGCATAGAGGTAAAAGTAAGGAGTTCAAACTTCATATTAAGAGAACGCCCATATCGTTTGAGACAATCATTTAGGTGGTGCTATGGTAAGATAAGTAGTCCTGTATTGTATATATTTCTATGGCGAAAGGCCTAAAATATTTATTTAACTGTTATTTTTGTAAAAATAAGTTATGAGCGCAATGCAGAGTAGAACTGAAACAAGAATATTCCTACGTATTCAAAATTATTTTTACTTCCATATATTCTGTACTCTATCCTACAACTATGAAAAAATACTGGTTAAATATACTCGTCATTAGGGAATTCTTCATTTAAAAATAATCAAAGATGCATATACTGAATACTACGCCTTTCTGTTGTGTCAACTAACAATAGCGACTACTCTTGTTAGTTCAACACTGATGACTAACAATAACACTAGCGACACCTAGATATAATTCTCAAAGCATTATGGCATTTTCAATCGTTTCATCCATAGGAATCTCCTTCTTTCGAACTTCATGGTTTCAGAGAAACACATCTGCAGGATGCTATTTCTACGGAAGAGTTTTTATTAATATTTCCACAACCCTTCATCCTACAACAAAATTATTTGCGCAGACAAATCTATAAAATGAACTATATAGATCTCGGTTAAAGCAGTTGTAGTGTGCATTATACGTGAGAACATTGGAGTCAAAATAACCCCTTCAAATGCACGATCAAATCGTAGAGCTAATTGCAAGCATCCATGGAAGAAAATTTTCTTGTTAAATTCTTAATGTAACAAGGAAATTTTCTGCTTCCTACAGAGCAGTTGAATTTCTATTTCTTACAGAGCAGTTGAATTTCTACTTCCTACAGAGCAGCAGAAATCTGAGACTCTGTTAATATTTTCAGTCGCTAAAGAACTGATTTACTGATTTATGTGGAAATACGAAAACATAAAATAACTTAAAAACTAATTGGAATTAAAAAAATAAAACTCCGAGGTGCACCTTTACGGGTCTTGAAATACCTGTGTACCCAATTTTCTGGCCATCCGATGCTTAGATTTCTCGCTATAGATTTCACAAACACACACAGACATATTTCTTTATAATGCAGACTAAAGATAAGAAAATCAAATGGAACATCTCGAATATTTTCATTTTTGTAGTTCATAGCAAATTAATTAAATGCGTGTCGCATAATTATTACATTGCTTTAAATTTCGGACCACACGAAAATATTCGATATCGAATATTTGAGGAAATTCAAAGTTCAATATTCGACAACAAAAAAATCGGCTTTGGCTCTAGTCCAATAGAATTAAAATGGCTTTGCGCGAATGATATTTTGTAAAATAAAACTCCAGTACATTTCTTCGTTGTTTTCAATTACATTTGTTTTGTTTACAACAAATAATATGGTGCTATGATAACTAAAATAAGATACACAATTACAAACGACTTTATATTTTTAAGTTAAGAGCACATATATATATCATCACGCCTATACAAGTTTTGACCACACATAGTAGATTTTACAAGTTCTGATGCAAGTGATAACCACTCTATTTCAAAATCTAAGGACCCGGTCCGAAATCCAAATATACCTTTGTAAGACTTTCAAGAGGACTGTAAATACCTTACTTCTTATAGCTTACTCTTTTAGTTCTCCAGATATAAGCACATAGACTTTAAGAAACGGAATTTTTTTTATTTTTTTTCTCAACTGAATTCACGTTAGATTACTGATCTAAAAACTGGATTTCCTCACTTTTTTGTTGCATACTGTTTATAATCTTTTGTAATTTATTTTAAAAGTTATAAAATATATTTATTTGGAGTGAAAGTTATATGATATTTCGAGTGAAAGTAAGCAAAATAAAACGAACACTATTTATTTATTTATTATTATCAAACCCCCTCCCCCCCCCCCCCAAAAAAAAAAGAAAGAAAGAAAAAGTTCAAAATATAAAACTATTGAAATCATCGTCGTATATTCATAGAAAATAGCCTATTTCCAACAAAACTAGTATACATTGTTTATATTATGTATTAGGTTTGGAGATATAATCGTCCAAAACGTTTACATTTTCCGTGCTTCAGCCGGAAACTCTAACCATAGACATTAATCACGTCAAGAATTATATCTATCTGATATATATATATATTATATATATATATATATATATATATATATATATATATATATATATATATATAAGGGATAGATATAATTTGATATATATATATATATATCAAATTATATCTATCCCTTATATATATATATATATATATATATATATATATATATATATATATATATATATATATATAATATATATATATATCAGATAGATATAATTCTTGACGTGATTAATGTCTACTGAAATTCGCGATCAAATGCTGCCATATATTTCTTATGAAACCATGCTCCGATGCAACCAGTGTTTCTGGCAGTACAGATCTTGTCGATCGGCACAGATTCGGAAAACTGCGGTGCATAGCAAATTTTCTGAATCCTGGAGTAGCTGAATCTATGTTGAGGAGCTGTAGTAAGAACGAAACCCGTTCAACGATGCTAGTTACTGCAATGAGTGCATGATTTCACGCTTTGAATGCCTCATTTTGACATGTTTTGTCACGATATTTAGGGCTGTGGCCTGAAACGAAACCTAAGACAGGCCTCCCCCCTGAAATTCAAAGGGGGCTCAACAAATCTGTTAAAGAGGCTCACTAGAAACGCTTTAGGGAAGGGGGGATAAATAAATTGTTCCATTAAAAAAATATGTTAATTACTTATTACTAAATACGGTACATTTTATTATTGAGGACCACTATTATGTGTTAATCAGTCAAAGCTTATGTACTACAAAACCTATTAATTATTAGCATCTGTAAACACTAATAGTTAGTATTATATATTTCAATCTATATAAATTTCGATATAAATTATTAACAAATATATAGCTATATTTGTAATCTAATATTTGATTCTGAAAATCCGTATTGCTACTATACAGCAATATTAATATGTAATAATTACATTTGATTTTAATATAAGCATTATAATAGTAGCGAAACTGTTAATGATTTGAAGAAAATTTTTAAATTAAATATGTAAAAACATGAATGATTATCGGTATAACCACAAAAACAGCTAAACTAAAAATTATTATTTATGTACTGTACCGAATGAAGTAATAGATAATGAAATTATTCTCAAAAAAAGATTTTTCATTCTAAATTAAGTTGCCATGTTGGATAAACTTTCATATCACTACTGAAAATTAAGTATATTTATCAGGAAGACTGAACCAGAGAAGGGCTGAGCTAGAGGGGCTTAGCCTTTTCTGGCTACGGCCTTGACTGTACTTATCACATGTACCGAAACCTGTATGTTGCATGCATGTCAATGTTTCTGTAAATAGTCTTCTCCCTAATGTTCTCCCTGTAACCAACCTGACTAACACTGCCCGTAGCTTCGTGGATCTAAACTGCCTGTCGCTACTGCTCAACACAACTGCTCCCACGCTAAAAGTACCAGGTAAGTGCTTTGGCTGTTATTAGTGTAATATATAGTTTCACTTATCAACTCTATTGTGTTAATACCTAATATATAGTGTTATTAATATTCAGTATAGTTTAAGTTATGAGCTGAGCTAGTCATTGTTCAGTTGGTAAATACCATCATTTTAAAGTAGCTAGTAAATTCTTTTTTTGTTATGCTTAGCCACTGTGGTTACTAACTTATAGTTTTTGACTGAATTGTTTAAGACACATAAACAACCTATGACTGATGGCTCTTTTTAACACTTTACAACATAGTTGAAAAGTGTTTATGACTTTGTTCATTCATTCTGTCTGTCTGTCTGTCTGTCCGTTAGGCGATAACTGCAGTAAAAATGACTTTATCAAAATAAAATTTTAGTATGTTTTTCAGACGGTCTATGGGACCTATGGGAATATAAATAAATAATATCGCCCAATTAGTTTTTTTTAACCCGGGTTGAAAAAATGAAATACATTGAACCCTATGGGACCTAATTTTTCAAACATTTTTTAAGCAAATTTAAAATTCACAAATTGCTTCGAAATTTTTAGGAAATATTCACATTATCCCATAAAATATATAAAAAAAATTTCAGTAAAATATATTAAGTAGTTTTTTAATTAAAAATTATTTAATATAGGGAAAAAAACAAATTCAATTAAATTTTGACTTTTGGGATATCCTCCAGAAAGAAAAAAGAGATATATTATATAATAAATATCTTTCCAAGAGTTTAATCATTTTGTATATGAGAGAGGCTTCACATTTTAAAATAAATTTGGTAGATAACAATTTTTTAATTTTTTTTTAATTTTATATAACTCTTCGTGATATATTTATTTGATGGCATTTTTAATGCACTTTCCTAAGTCCTAGAGAGTTAAAATTTGGTACACAGCTTAAATTTGTTGAACATTTTATTCTACAAAAATTTGGTGGATCTTTAAATATAGATCCTACATTTTTTTTTAAATGGCCTGCAAATTATCCCCGTTCACTTCTATAGATCATTGTTGTAATATTATTAAAAATTCTGATGTGGGCAGCACATGTCTTTCCCTGCAGACTCATATTCACGTTCTCTTTATTTCTTCAATAAAAATTTGAGTTTATCTGCACAACATAACAGCCATAAGTATTTTAAATGACATTGAATTTGCACGTTAAACTTAAATTTGGTTCTCATTTGATAGCTGTAATTATTGTCAAAGGTGGCGTACTTCTATAAATCATTGTTGTAATACTGTTAAAAATTCTGATGTGGTCAGCACATGTCTTTCCCTGCAGACTTATATCACGTGACCCACTTCAAAATGAAATATGGCATCCATCTTGTCCCAAAATCGTGATTTATAAAGTTCTTTTTAATTTATATTGAGTGTTGTATCCGTCCTAAAACTACTTTATTTTTGCTTAAATTCTGTGCATCTACATACTGAAACAACGCAACTACAATATATTTGAGTTTAAATCATCATCCAAATTTGATTATTTCTGCAACGAAGCCTATTTTTCACTTATGTAAAATGTAAACAACAAAATATGTAGAATGAGTTGTATAAGAATTGCTGTATTTCTTTAACGCAAAATTATTTAGCTCATGGAGTTTGCATAGCTGATATGAATGAAATATTCATTGATTTTACAGAGAGAAGGACGATTTTCTTAAGTATAGAGTTTAATTACTTGTAGCTCCATGGTCTTAATTTTTAAATAAAATAAATTATTATCGTATTGTGATGAATGAAATGAATGGGAAAATGTTATGAATAAAATGCTGCTTTTATAGACAGAGCCAGGCGTGTTATTTTTTCTATGATGTCATTTGAATGAATTTCAGTTGTTTTCGATGATGTTTTCAAATATAATAAATTATCGTTGTATTATGATAATTTTAAAAGTATTACCGAGGAATGTATTGCATTTTAGAGATGTTTAAACTAGGCAATTTATATTTCAATGCCGTTATTTGAATGAAGTTCATTTTTTATGTTCATTTTTTTACTCTGGAGTCTGCAATATAGTTGATATGAATGAAACATTCATGGATTTTACATAGAGAAGCAGACGAATCCATATTATTGCTTTTTTTGATGAAGTTTTAAGCATGGAGTTAGAAAGTAATTTTACCTCCATGGATTTACGTTAGGTAAAATAAATTATTGTAGTATTGTGATAATTTTAAAATATCGTCGCTGAATGAAAGGAATGGAAAAAAGTTTATGAATGAAATATTCACTGTTTTTATATAGAGAGCCAGGCGGTTTATATTTCGATGACGTTATTTGAAAAAAGTTCATTTGTTTTCGATGACGTTTTCAAATATAATAAATTATTGTAGTATTGTGATAATTTTAAAAATATCACCGCTGAATGTATCGCATAAATGATCATCAAACTTTGATTATTTCTACAACGAAGCCTAATTTTCACTTATGGAGAATGTAAACAAATAAAGATATAGGATGAGTTGTATGAGAATTGCTGAATTTCTTTAATGCAAAATTAGCTCTGGAGTCTGCAATATAGCCGATATGAATAAAACATTCATTGATTTTACATAGAAAAGCAGACGATTTTTTCGATGAAGTTTTAAGCATACAGTTAAATTACTTGTTCCTCCATGGTTTTAAGTTTTTAAATCAAATAAATTATTGTAGTATTGTGATGAATGAAAGGAATGGAATAAAAGTGTATGAATGAAATATTTACAGTTTTCACATAGAGAGTCAGGCGATTTATATTTCAATGATGTCATTTGAATAAAGTTCATTTTTTTCGATGAAGTTTTAAGTTTTCAAATATAATAAATTATTGTAGTATTGTGATAATTTTAAAAATATTACCGAGGAATGTATCGCATTTTAGAGATGTTTATATAAAATTACATTGAAGTTGGAAAGTGCTTCATAATCAATGCTTTATGCATGATTGATCTTTCTTTTTTTTTTTTTTGGATTTTATGAGCTTAAATTTAAATTGTCTATTTCATCTTCATATATGTAAGCCTGTAATAAGTCATAAAAACAATGTATTTTGATAACACCACGTAAACTTCAAATTTTTAATTATATTACAAATTAGGTATATAGATGAACATAAATCATCTATACTATTAAAATAAGAATTTAATTCCAGTTTGAAAATTTAACACGTGCATTATAACTATATTTCTATTAATCTAAAAATGTATGTATATAATGAAAAAAAAAACAAGATCAATCATGCATAAAGCATTGATTGATTATGAAACACTTTCCAACTTCAATGCAACTTTATTTAAACATCTTTAAAATTCAATACATTCCTCGGTAATATTTTTAAAATTATTACAATACTACATTAATTTATTATATTTGAAAACTTAAAACTTCATCGAAAAAAAAGAACTTCATTCAAATGAAGGCATTGAAATATAAATTGCCTGGTTTAAACATCTCTAAAATGCGATACATTCCTCGATAATATTTTTTAAATTATCATAATACTACAATAACTTATTATATTTGAAAACTTCATTGAAAACGAATGAACTTTATCAAATGACGTCATCGAAATATAAATCGGCTGGCTCTCTCTATAAAAGCAGCATTTCATTCATAAACTTTTTTCAATTTATTTCATTCATCACAATACTATAATAATTTATTTTATTTAAAAACTTAAAACCATGGAGGTACAAGTCTATGCTTAAAACTTCATCGAAAAAATCGTCTTCTTTGTGTAAAATCAATGAATGTTTCATTCATATCAGCTATATTGTAGATTCCATGAACTAAATAATTTTGCGTTAAAGAAATGCAGCAATTCTTATACAACTCATTCTACATCTTTTGATGTTTACATTTTCCATAAGTGAAAATTAGGCTTCGTTGTAGAAATAATCAAAGTTGGATGATCATTTATTCTCAAATATATTGTAATTGCCTCGTTTCAGATTGTAGATGCACAGAATTTAAGCAAAAATAAACTAATTTTAGGACGGATACAACACTAAATATGAATTAAAAAGAATAAAAATTACGATTTTGACACAAGATGGATGCCATATTTTATTTTGAAGTGGGTCACTTGATCTCTTCATATACACGTGATCTCTTCAAAGATGCAATTATTATTTTAATTTTCATTTAAAAAACTACTAAATATATTTTGCTGAAAGTTTTTTTATATATTTTATGGGATAATTTGAATATTTCCTAAAACTTTCGAAGCAATTTGTGAATTTTAAATTCGCTTAAAAAATGTTTGAAAATATAGATCCCATAAGGTTCAATGTATTTCATTTTTTTCAATCCGGGTTCAATCCAAAACTAATTGGGTGATATTATTAATTTATATTCCCATAGGTCCCACAGACCGTCTGAACAACATACTAAAATTTCATTTTGATAAAGTCATTTTTACGATAGTTATCGTGCTAACGGACAGACAGACAGACAGAATGAACAAAGCCATAAACACTTTTCAACTATGTTGTAAAATGTTAATAAAATAGGGAATTATGATTTTCATTCAACAATAAAAAATACATTAATACACAGAAACGGAAACAAAATACCTTGCTTAGTTTCTGCAGAGAATATATCCGTCATATATATTTTTTAAAACATCTAAATGCAGATATACGTCTGGGACGTTCGATAGTGTAAGAATAAAAACAAGAAAGATTAATCATGCTTAAAGCATTGATTATGAAACACTTTCCAACTTTAATGCAATTTTATTTAAACATGTCAAAAATGCAATACATTCCTCGGTAATATTTTAAAACTTATCATAATACTACATTAATTTATTATATTTGAAAACTTAAACCTTCATCGAAAAAAATGAACTTCATTCAAATGACGGCATTGAAATATAAATTGCCTGGTTTAAACATCTCTAAAATGTGATACATTCCTCGGTAATAATTTTAGAATTATCATAATATTACGATAATTTATTGTATTTGAAAACTTCATTGAAAACAACTGAAATCAATTCAAATGACGTCATATAAAAAATAACACGCCTGGCTCTCTCTATAAAAGCATCATTTCATTCATAAATAATTTCCCATTCATGTCATTCATCACAATACTATATAATAATTTATTTTATTTAAAAATTAAGACCATGGAGCTACAAGTAATTAAACTCTATGCGTAAAACTGCATCGAAAAAAATCGTCCTTCTCTTTATAAAATCAATGAATATTTCATTCATATCAGCTACGCAGACTCCATGAACTAAATGATTTTGTTTTAAAGAAATACAGCAATTCTAATACAACTCATTCTACATATTTTGCTGTTTACATTTTACATAAGTGAACAAGAAAGATCAATCATGCTTAAAGCATTGATTATGAAACACTTTCCAACTTCAATGCAATTTTATTTAAAACAGTCGAAAATGCAATACATTCCTAGGTAATATTTTAAAACTTATCATAATACTACATTAATTTATTATATTTGAAAAATTAAACCTTCATTGAAAAACATGAATTTCTTTCAAATGACGGCATTGAAATATAAATTGCCTGGTTTAAATATATCTGAAAAGCGATACATTCCACGGTAATATTTTTAAAACTATCATAATTCTACGATAATTTATTATATTTAAAAACTTCATCGAAAACAACTGAAATTAATTCAAATGACGTCATAGAGAAAATAAATAAAAAGAACGAATAAGAGTCTGCAGGGAAAGACATGTGCTGTCCACATCAGAATTTTTGACAATATTACAACAATGATTTATAGAAGTGAACGGGGATTATTTTCAGGCCATTTCGAAAAAATGTATGATCTATATTTAAAGATCCATCAAATTTTTGTCGAATAAAATGTTCAACAAATTTAAGCTGTGTACCAAATTTTAACTCTCTAGGACGTAGGAAAGAGCATTAAAAATGCCATCAAATACATTTATCATGAAGAGTTATATAAAATTTAAAAAAATGAAAAATTGTTATCTACCAAATTTATTTTAAAATGTGAAGCCACTCCCATATGCAAAACGTTTAAACAAATGGAGAGATATTTATTATATAATATATCTCTCTTTTCTTTCTGGAAGATATCCCAAAGTCAGAATTTAATTGAATTTGTTTTTTTCCCTATATTAAATAATTTTTAATTAAAAAACTACTTAACATATTTTACTGAATTTTTTTTTATATATTCTATGGGATAATGTGAATATTTTCTAAAAATTTCGAAGCAATTCGTGAATTTTAAATTTACTTAAAAAATGTTTGAAAAATTAGGTCCCATAGGGTTCAATGTATTTCATTTTTTCAACCCGGGTTAAAAAAAAAACTAATTGGGTGATATTATTTATTTATATTCCCATAGGTCCTACAGACCGTCTGAACAACATACTAAAATTTCATTTTGATAAAGTCATTTTTACGGCAGTTATCGTGCTAACGGACAGACAGACAGACAGACAGACAGACAGACAGACAGACAGACAGACAGACAGACAGACAGACAGACAGAATGAACAAAGTCATAAACACTTTTCAACTTTGTTGTAAAGTGTTAAAAATAGTCTTCGTTAAAGAAATAATCAAATTTGGATGAGCATTTAAACTCAAATACATTGTAATTGCGTTGTTTCAGTATGTAAATGCACCGAATTTAAGCAAAAATGAAGTAGTTTTAGAACGGATACAACACTCAATATAAATTAAAAAGAACTTTAAAAATCACGATTTTGAGACAAGATGGATGCCATATATCATTTTGAAGTGGATCACGTTATATTTTCATATGGTCACGTGATCGCTTCATATAAGAGGTGTTATTATTATTTTAATTTTTATTTAAAAAAGTACTGAATATATTTCGCTGAATTCTTTTTTATATATTTTATGGAACAATTTGAATATTACCTAAAATTTTCGAAGCAATTTGTGATTTTTAAATCCGCTTAAAAAATGTTTGAAAAATTAGGTCCCATAGGGCTCAATGTATTTCATTTTTTCAACCCGGGTTCAATCCAAAACTAATTGGGTGATATTATTCATTTATATTCCCATAGGTCCTACAGACCGTCTGAACAACATACTAAAATTTCATTTTGATTAAGCCATTTTTACGGCAGTTATCGTGCTAACGGACAGACAGACAGACAGAATGAATGAACAAAGTCATAAACACTTTTCAACTTTGTTGTAAAGTGTTAAAAAGGTTTACACAAGAAAAAAATTTCGGAAACGACCTCTCTTCTTGATTGAATTTTAAGGTTCCCCTAAAAAATCAACTTTGACAGATTTTTTTTTCTGCATAAGTAATGCGGCAAGAGGTTTGTAATTTTAGAAGCAATATTTTCATTAAAAGTATATTTTTTGTTATTAATATTTTCAATATTCCATGTTTGTTATATGTGCAGTCGATATACTAGGATATTTAAGTAGTAATAGTACATATCGGTTTCTCCGCATAATCGAATACCCCGTTTAATCGAATAATATTTGCTGCAACCGTCAATATTCTATAAAGCGGAGCCTACTGTAGCTTCTTATTGTACTAAAAGTGATTTTGTAACAGACTGCAATTGGCTCATTAGAAAACAGTGCCTAGTAACCAGAGGCAACTACTTTAAAAAATCATAATTTAAGCTATACTATTCAGTAGTTACTAAAATATGTATTTGAATTGTAGAACCATTCATTAATATATTGTTTTATTATGTCAAATGGATATGAAATCTTAGTTTTTAATACTTATCACCTAACTACGTAGAAAAAATTTATAACATTTTATAATTATTGCTTCCAAAAAAGAAATGAATAATTGTTTTCGGCATTGATCAAATATTAATGGCATTGATCAAACATTAATGACCTCACATATTTGAGATATTTTTTGTCTCATTTCAAATACAGTTATGAATTGAACTGATTTGTAATATTCTATTTTTTACAACAATATGTATACAGGGTTCCTAGAAAACCCACCCCCAATAACTTTGTAAGGAAAAGTCTGTAAGTTTGCACATTAGATCTATTTTACAGTAAAGTGACCATATCCGACCGAATAAAAGTAATTGCAGCGACCCTACCTGAGAATTAAAGGATAACGAACTCGTCTACAAAGCGAGACACACTATAACAGCCAATTACAGAGTTGTAGAGAAAAAGTAAATCAGAGAGTAGTAGTAAATTTTGAATTAGTAATCGGTAATTAATTCTTGTCTATCAACGTCAGGAATGTACAAAACGAGTATTTAAAAGGCAATAAATGCATGTCAAAAAGTCATATCATCAGGGCCTGTAACACGGTGAAACCTACAATACTTGTCAAAGTACGAAATAATGGAATAATATTCTTACTGTAATAATTCAAATATGCATTGCTTCTGACAGAAGGCGTTTTAAACAGACGTTACATTAAATTTCCATGCATGGGAGTGTTATTTTAGTATTCCTAAATAAGACATTCTTCGTCAATAACCCTATTGTGTCAAATAAGTGCCTTCTGTAGCAGTTTTAGGGTCGATTCATATGAATTAGATCAGTTATTCTTAAACTGGGGGTCTCGACCCACAGACGGGGGGGGGGGGGAGTCGCAAAAAATGTGAATAAATGTATATTTTACTAGTTGTTTCTTTTGTAGATTTTGAATTTTAGTTTATTATGATATTTTGTTAAATATTTTGTCCAGATATGTACTAAAGATAGGTTCTTAAAGACACTCTCATTGCAGTTAACAGTATCCATGGACAGGTTTCGTGCTTATACGCTCCTCAACATGGAATAACCAATAACTGCAATGGCAGAAAGAAAACAATGGTCGCAAGAAAACTTGCTATTTGCCGTAAGTGTTCATGCGCCCTTTACGGTAAATAGCAAGTTTTCTTACTGCCATTGCAGATAACGGTTATTTCATGTTGATGAGCGCATAATAAGCACGAAACCGGCCCATGGATACTGTTATCTGCGATGGGAGTGGCTTCCTTATTTTGAAGAATGCCCCTTTCTGGCAGGTTCTTGTGTTGTGATTTTGATAGGCTCTTAATTTTTATTTTAAAAGATGTATTTTATACTAAAAATAAATCTGTTAGTAATCAATATTATGAGTATTTAATTTAATTTAAATATGATATTTTTAGTGCTATTATATTACATTTGTCAGTAATCTTATTTCTGTTAGTACTGTTTTCCTGAAAATGAAGACTTTTTCCTCTTATTGGGGTAGAGGGGTCATCAATTATACCCACCCAGGGCGGAGGATCCTATGTAATTTTTAAGTGGAGAGACTAAAATGTTTAAGAATCACTGCATTAAATAATACTCTAAAACAGTGTTTTACAAATTATTTTAGTCCTTTTTTTAAGAAAATTTACCCGAAACTAGCACGTTGCGGAACCGCTGTAAATTACCCTTGGGGTTCCGCGGAACACATTCTGAAAAAAGCTACTCTACAATTCGTCTACAACATTGGCTGTTTTCTTCTATCTCGCTCTGTTGTCGAGTCCGTTACCCTAACTTGCTAAATTTTCCACTAGCGGCAGTGCAATTACTTTTATTCGTTCAGTCACTTTACTGTATATGGACCTGATGTAAATACTCGTGGGCCTTTCTTTACAAACTTATTGGGATTAAAAACTTTCCGAAGACCCTGTATAAAATGTTTTAAAATATGCAGCTGAAAACTGAAATCAAAGCTGCTACATAAAATGAGTAATCTAGTTTAATAACTTGAAATATATATATATATATACATATATATAAATATATATATATATATATATATATATATATATATATATATATATATATATATATACACAGATATATATATATATATATATATATACACACACACACACACACACATATATATATATATATATATTATTTCATAAAATCATTTCTATTATCGTTTCCATGCCATTGAAATTTGTTGATTTTCTTTAACTTGATAACTCGCCATTTGTATTTTTTTCCATTTGATTGAAGATTTGCTGTTTTATACTTTTATTTTGTGGGTGTTTTAGAAAGTTAGGTTTATCGAGTTACAGCTTCTCATTTTTCTTTCATTGAACTTTCAAACTATTATTATTATTATTATTATTATTATTATATATATATATATATATATATAATTTTTACCTTCTTTTACTATATAACTAGCAATACATCCGTTCTTCGTATGGAATATATAATATAAAGAAATTTAAAATTCACAGTTATGTGTAAATTCCTATAGAATTTTAAGTGAGGATGCTATTCAAAACATTATATTAAAATTTTAAATTAATTCTTCTAAAAATAAGTATAAGAATCTCTGTTCTATGCAAATTTATCTTCACAGGTAGATCGGAAGAATAAAACATCCATGTCTCGATTGCAAATAAATTTATAGAAAATATATAGGATCAATATATGCCAAAATGAAAGCATTATAAAATTGGATCAATATATGCCAAATTGGAAGCGCTAAAATGCTATTAGAAAATATACATATACCATCTTTATTCTGTTACAACATTTGACTAAACACAATATATGAATTTAAAAAATATTTACTAAAATAAAGCAGCTGACTTTAGAAAGTGAAAATATCAATTATATCCGTTACCTCTCAGTCCGAAAGCCGTAATTGATGCAATCCAGTCAAAAATGGAATTCCAATAAAGTTTATTTTCATATGCATTTCTTAATTATTTAAATTGAAAAATATTTAATTAAAATCGCCTGCTATATAATCTCATCGATTTAGTTCCATTGCTTAGTAACATGATATCATTTTCTTCAAATAAATTAGCGGAAAGAATATCGTCTGCATAATGCTATGTCTATGGAAGATTTATTTGTGCGTTTTTTTATTAATATCTAGAACATGGAGGTAAAAGTAAGGAGTTAAAACTTCCTATTAAGAAAACGTCAATATATCGTTTGAGACAATAATTTAGGTGGCGCTGGGATACGACAAATAATCCTGCATTGTATGTATTTCTATGGCGAAAGACCTAAAATATTTATATAAATTGTCCATTTTGTAAAAATAAATTATGAGCGCAGTGCAAAATAGAACTGAAACAATAAAGAATATTCCTATGCAATCACAATTATTTTATCTTTCAATTTATTTTTATATTCTGCACTCTATCCTACAACTTTGAAAAATACTGGTTAATTATATTCATAATTAGAGAACCCTTAATTTTAAAATAATCAGAAATGCATATCTTGCGCCTTTCTGTTGTGTCAACTAACAATAGCAGCTACTTTACTAACACAAGCGTCACCTAGATATAATTCTCAAAGCATTATGGCATTTTCAAGCGTTTCATCCATAGGAGTTTTGTCTCCTCCTTTCTAACTCCATGATCTAGAAACTCGAAACATGAGTTAAATTTTAAGTGGGACTATTTCAAGGCTACCCACAAAAAGTTCATGAAATTCGGTGCAGCCGTTCAACCGTGATGCTGATATAAATACACACACATACAGACAGACAGATTTTCAGTTTAATTTATATAGATTAAGGAGGCGTTATGCCGATCCGGTGGTCGAGCGGTCAGGGGCATGCGTTTCCGTCTGATCGCTGGATTGCCGGGTTGCGGGTTCGAATCCCACCAGCGGACATGGATGTTGTCATGTCGAGGCCAAGTCAGACTTCCGCCCTTCGGGGAACCTCTATAAAAGTGAAGCTGCAAATCTCCTCACCTTCGCATTGGATGCCCTGGGGGGTCGTGTGGCACGGGGGAATTAGTAACGAAGGAGGCATTATTCTTCTGTAAAATGTCAGATTCCAGCTGTTAATTAAAAATTGTGTTCAAGACCTCCTTAGCACGTTTCAATAACTTAACTTGGAATAATTCTTGTGTATGTCTGTGTATGTTTGCTACGTGTGGGCACAATAACGTAAGAAAAAATGCGCAAAGCGTAAAAATATTTTATATTCAGATATTTTATATTCAATAGTTTTTAATTGAATTTAAAGTTCTAAACACTTTATTATCGTTGTGAAAACAAGGATAAATTCTTGGGAAAATTATAGGAGTACAGTTTATTCAGGAAAGTGATAATTTCCAATAAAAAAAATAATATCCTTTATTTATAAAATTCATTATTTTCCCTAAATACATAATATTAAGTATAAAGGAAGTATTGTAATGAAGTCCAAAATTTGAATTCGAGTTTTCGACGGAAGAGCACGTTTCAAGCATTCCTGAACTCGAATCCTTTTTCAGATCATGTGTGTGTGCGCGCGCGATATCTCACGAACGAATAAAGCCTTTCGAATGAAATTGAGTACAAATATTGCAATCAGTAAATACTGGAACCCTACTGCTTTTAACCAAAATTCGATGTTCGGAAGATACCCCTCCCCCTCCCCCCCGCAAATTTCGATTGAAATTAAAAACTCATAAAATATCAGAACCTTCAATAATGTTACTTAAATGATCATTTCACTACAAAATTAATGACCCAAACTTAGAACGCTAGCATGAATCGTTCTCGAGATATTACACAATTTTTAAATAAATTTATAATAAAAAAGAATCACATAAATGTAAAATTTAAGTTTCTGGTTTTTTTTCTTATCTTTTGCGGTAGTGAATCGATCTTTTTTGCTACAGTCATTTAAATAGAACCATGCTTCATCCATTGTCGCATTCCATCTGTCAACGGCTAAATGATTTTCATAGCGAATTCTACAGCTTGTTCTGCGCTTAACCACATGTCTAGGTAAAAAAGCTATAACCTTTATGCTCTTTAGCTTTTTAAAGATTTTAATTGCTATTTATTATCTTGTTTATAGTCGCTACAGGGTGTTTAAAGAAGCTGCAATTGTACTTTGAATCGGCGGATTTTCTTTTGAGACAAGAGACCTTCTTTGGATATTCATTCCTTGACATTTTTGTCCCGTTAAAAGCAATGTTTGACGCTTTTTCCCGTTATTGTTAATAATATTGCTTATTTTGCATTTATAAATGCGAATTCCATGGGTTACACAACGTTTTTAATATACAGAATAAGATTGTTTCTCTTCGAAAAGAGCAAAAGCGTAGCTTTCAATCCAAAATTTGTTTACATACACCATTTGAATTTTTTATATATCTCCTCTTAAAAATTATATTCATAAATTAATATTAAATTGACATATTTTAACTTTGAACTAACTGGTATGACCGAAACACTCGTTATTAATGACCCCACCCCCCACCCTCTTTTTTTTTTTTTTCTCGAATGGCTTAGGTGCTAAGTAAATCACGAATAAAAACATTGTTAGGTGTTTAATTCTTTGTAAGTGAAGACTAGATATGTTTATACGTAGGTCTTTGTTTCACTCTCAGTTTGAACTGAAGGTCATTACCTGGTCACAGAGCCTCCATTGTGCGCATTGTTCGACGCACAGACTTCGATCAGGAGTCTGTCTCAAAGCTAACGTCTGCTGGTTTGGCTGAAAATCAAGGTTCCGAGATCTGGCACCATCTTGCTCATTGTTTTCTTACCGAATTCGCCTAAGAAGCAAATTGTTAGTCATTTAATTTTTTATTTTCAATTTTAAGGGTCACACTCTTTAATTCCTAACACTTACGATGACTTTAACCGCTAAATAAAGTTCTAGAATACTCACCGGGAAAAAAATCTGATATGGACAATACATCATTTTACATGCAGACTCACTTTAATATTTCATTTATTTTGTTATTTATATCCGTTAAATAGATTTTTATATCCTACAAAATAATGCATAAATCGACACTTTCATTAAATTATTTGAAATTTGATGTTTTAAAATACTTAGTGGCAAAAATTTTGACACACACAATTGTCTCCGGCCGTCCAAATAGTTGCTCTTAGTCCTCTGGACGAGTCGGACGGTCTGGGTCTTCAACACACAATTGTCTTCGCAAAAAATTTTTCCTTGAAACATCTATTTCTCAGGATCTGCTATAGATATAGCTCAGATGCTGACTCATTTGGATATGTAGTATAAAATTCCCGGGGAAAATGGGGGATTCAATAAAGATCTCCACTTCCGTTTCTTTTTCCCTTTCCGGTTCAAAAATTTTCATTGTACTTGAAACATACTTTTTTCAAGATTGGCTATAGATAGAACCTAGATGATCACTGATTTGGATTCAGCATTAAATTCTAGAAGAGGTAGGATGGTTCACTAAATATTTTCATTTTTGGTTTCTTTTCCACTTTCGATTCTAAAATTTTCCTTCAAACATATGTTTCTCAAGATCAGCTATAGGTAATAACTAATATGGATTCAGCATCAAATATCGAAAGGGGTTAAGGGATTCAATAAGAAATTAAACTTCCAGTTCTAGAGATGTCCCTTCCGATTCAAATATTTACATTTTCCTTGAAACATCTATTTCTCGAGAAGTGCCATAGACATAACTTTGATGATGGCTGATATAGATTCAATATCAAATTCAAGAGAGAATGGAGAATAGAAAGGAGGGGGGGGGGGTTCCATATAACTATACGAAATAAGTATACAAAAGAGAATAAAACTGATTAATAATTCCGTGAAAAATGAAGTGTACACATAATTTATTACCCTATGAAGGCTCTTTCATAAATTTCTTCTTTATGTTTTATTGAACGACTTTGCGTACTTTAAAATGACTCTGAAACGCCAAAATAGTGAAAAATGAAAATATCTTGAGAACGGCTTCTTGAGTGGGAGTGGCGTAGTGGGAGTGGAACACAGTCTGCTTCAAATTAAAAAAAATGATCTCAAGCTGTACGAGGATGCAACGACCAAGTTCATTTTTACATAAACCCTTTGTAGGAGACGTTTCTAGAACTAAAAATTATGCAACCTGAGTTCCTTTTATTATTATTATTATTATTATTTGAAGTCGGCTACGTGGCATGATTGAATGAATGGGTCACCATAAATGAGATGATTCCCCAATTTTTTGTTATTGTTGTTGCTGTTGATGTTTGGAAGAACCCCTTTAAAAGTTCCGTAAAATCTCACTGAACCTGATTGATACATATTAGGTTCAACAGAGTAAATTACAAAATAAACGTGTAGAGCAGTAGGGTTAATAAATAGTAATTCGCTCATACTTTTGAAAAAAAAATATTACAAGAGCATTTATTGCCTATTTCGATTTATCAATTTCTGTTAATAAAAATAAACGCGAATTTTTACTTTACATCTGGCTTATTGGTTGCAAAGAAAAAATTTCGTACTGATTTCATGTAAATATAATTTTTTTTCATAAAGTTGCTGACGAGAAAGAGGTTACACATTTTTTACCTTATAGGCAAAAAAATTGCATTCACATTTTAAAATAATACAAGTTTTAATAGAATAACATTAATTCTAATGATATTTTATGAATAGGTCACATAAAAACCTTAATAATTTTAATTTTATAGCCGATTACTAAAAAGAAGTTTAGCTGTTCTTGAAAACTACTCATGGAACTCTGGGTATTCACTCGCGGAACTCCAGTGTTACGGATACATATCCCATATTGTTGACGATCATCTTATAATAATAAATTGTAACATACATAATAAAGATCTGCACGATTCAACATCTTGCGTGATTTTATGCCAATGATGTTATATATATATATATATATATATATATATATATATATATATATATATATATATATATATATATATATATATATATATATATATATATATATATATATATATATATATATATATATATATATATATGTATATAAATGATTTTATGGCAGGGAAGTTATATATATATATATAGGGTGATCCAAAAGTCAGGAAAAACTTTAAAAATTATTAATTCATGAACTAATAAAGATAAATAGATCAGAAATAATGGAAATGAAGCCGTATTTTTTGTCAAGAAGAAAAAATTATTGTTAGTATAATTTACATTTCGACCAACAGATGGCGCTGTATTAGGTACAGATATCAGATTATGCAAATTATTGGACGGTATAAAAAGAGCAGCTGTAGCTGATAACGCCATTAAGAGTAAAAGATAACTTGTCTACACCCAAGCTCATTAAAAGTAGTGTACCGCAAGGATCCATCCTGGGCCCGACACTCTTTAACATATATCTAAATGACATCCCCAGGACCCTAGACACGGAGCTGGCACTCTATGCAGACGACAGTGCGATACTTGCAAAACATCCTTACGTCTCAGTAATGCACAGACAGCTACAACAACACTTAGACATACTCCAAACATGGCTGGAAAAATGGCGAATAAAATTAAACCCCAATAAATGTCATTGGATTTATTTCTCTAGAAAACGTAAGCCTCCGCCGCCTCTGTACATAAACAACCATGCCCTAAAAGCGGAAAAATCTACTAAATACCTAGGTGTAACGATAGATTCCCACCTAACCTGGAAACAGCACGTAACGAACTTAATCAAAAAAGCGTATATGGCCACAGGAGCCTTATACCCAATGATAGGAAACGGAAATCTAAGTTATCAAAATAAACTCCTAATTTATAAATCGGTCATCCGCCCGGGAATGCTGTATGCAGCACCCGTATGGGGATATGCCTGTAAAACTACTATAGACTTACTAGAGACAAAACAAAACAAAACCCTAAGGATTATAAGGAAAGCTCCTAGATACTTAAGAAACTCGGTAATTAGGAAAGACTTCAAAATAAAAACTGTTAGAGCCCAAATTAAAAAGCTAGCGCTTAAATTCTATAAAAATCTGCCATCTGTTCCAAATGAACTACTATTCAATCTGCATGACTATGATCATCGCAAAGCCAAATCACGTAAGAGACCCCGCGCGGTACTTAATATTGAAAATCGGAATTAGGTAAGTCCCAACTTAAATAGTTGATATTAAATTAAAACTCGATCAATGTTTTCTAAAAAATGTTCTTAAACCTTAAACTGCCAAATTGATAGGAAATCCTTAGAACTGCATCAACTCCCCAAAATTACTCAAACTCTAAATATGCAACAAACTGCCACACTAGGAGCTAAGTCAAATAATAAAAACAGTAAATCAAAAACCTCGAACCTCCAACTATGGGCAAATGAAATAATGTCACAGTATGAAAATAAGAACCACACCTAGAGATTGGAGATTAAAGGCGCTTCGCGCCTGGTGCTCTGTTCTGGACGAAACCCAATTGATAACGCCATTCTTGAAGCAGATAGTAGTGGTAGTTGATCTGTCCTATGTAATGTATCTTGTCCATGAAGACTAGATAGGAGGGGACACGCCGTAGTAAGGAATGGAATTTTTTTCATGGGCAGAACGATGTACTGCATAACTCTGCTAACAGTACCGCCCTCTAGTGCACATTGCGTAAGCGAAAAACTCTAAATGTTCACTGCTTTTTTTTCCAATTGTCACACGCAGTTTTAATATAAATGTTTTAGTTTGAAAATAACATCTCATTCAATATTAACGTGTTTCATTTGTATTGAAAGTAAATTAAAAAAATGCAAGACGTGCTAATTTTCTTTTTCATCTATGAAAATTTTAATAGAATTATAGCACTTGTTCATTAATTTTAAAATACGGACGTATACATTTCGGGATTTGAACGCATGAAAATGTAACATTATTTATAATATATTTTTAGATTTTATTTTCTTGATTGATAATTTCCTGCAGTGAAGTTCTAATCCACATTTGTCACAAAAATAATCAGAATACGCATATTTTTAAGCACATAAAACAAATTGTAATAATTACACATTTAAAATTTATTTTATGTTCTTAACAATGCTTTAGAAAGTTTACTTTAAATTTGTATTTTTGAGGATGTTTCAAATATACCAATGTTAAAATGCTTACCTTCAACTTGAAACACTGCAAAATTATCTTTACCTTGAAATAATGCAAATTTTTTAATATTTGAACTCATGTCCAAAAATTTTATCCAAACCTGTAACATTATATTATCTATTATCAGAAACCTCGAATAACTCAGTTTAAAATGTATTTACAAAAGGTAGTTTTCTGCAATTAATCGGATATTAATTTTAAAATGCAATCTATATTTCAGTCTATGCACTGTTTTTAAGAATGTATTAATCACAAACAAATAGAGGGAAATGTTACGAGAAACAAAAAATTGTAAGTAATAATATAAATAAAACTAATTGTTGTCTATAAATAAAACTGAAAACCTGCCTGTGTGTTTGTGGGATTCCTTTTACCTTCAATTTTACTCTGTTTTCTGTTACTGACATGCCCCGATTTAAAACCAGGAACAAAACTTGCACCAGAAACCATATTTTGAGAAAATAGCAGTACTGATAATAACGGAATAAATAAAAATTAAATAAACTTCTAATCAACCTAATGCTGTTTGAATGGAACAACCATAACTGAGCTAACAGCAGCGCCGCCACTAAACTGGAAGCTTCCTTTCTAAAAATCAATTATCACTTTTCTCCGGAGCAGCCTATTTCGTTTCCCCTCCTTCCTTTTCTTAGCCTTCATGATCTTATCCTACGTAATGTAAACTAGGTACCGAATACAGCGCCATCTGTTGGTAGAAATTTAAATTATACTAACATTTTTTTTTCTTGACAAAAAATCTGGCTTCATTTCCATTCTTTCTGTGCAAACGGCATCTATTTATTTTTATTAGTTCATGAATTATTAATTTTTAAGTTTTTCCTGACTTTTGGATCACCCTGTATATATATACACTTTAAGACAAAAACAAATCGACGCATCAAGAAAGAATTATTAACCAAATGAGACAAAATTTGGTACGTATACTGTGGATGTACAGAAAAAGAAATGATTAGAATTTCAAAACAATTGGATGATTTATTCCACTGAAAGATCTACACAAAGGGAGCACGTCAATATAGTGTTGGTCCACCTCTGGCCTTGATATAAGCTGTTACCCGACGTGACATTGATGCATAAAGTTGCCGGATGTTGTTCCAAATGGCCTCCAATTAACGAGCTAATTCGTTTACATTCTGGGATGGTTGCAGGCGACGCCCCATCTCAGCCCAAATGTGCTCAATAGGCGAGAGATCTGGGGATCTGGCTGGCCAAGGAAGTGTGTCGTAAGCATGCAGACAATCAATATAGAGACGTACCGCGTGTGGCCTAGCATTATCTTGCTGAAAAGTAAGCCCAGGGTTTCGCGAAAGGAATGGCAATACAATGGGTCGTAGAATGTCGGCAACGTACCACTGTGCTGTGATGGCGCCATGGAGGACTATCAAAGGGGTCCAGCTATCAAACGAAATGGCACTCCAGACTATAACTCCCTGTTGTCGAGCCGTGTGGCGTGTGACAGTAAGAGCAGAATCCTAACGATGTCCGGGCTGTCTCCAGATACGTATGCGCTGGTCGTCGGGACTCATCAATAAAGACAATTCGTTCCCAATCAGAACAATTCCACGTTGATCGGGCCTAATACGATTAAAATCGCTGTTGACTGTGCATACTGATCAGTGGTAGGCGGCATAATGGACGCTGCAAGTATAGATTCCGCTCTCGTAGTCTTCTATTAATGGTCCGGGTGGTCACTTGCGTGTTTGTCACACGTTGGATGGTTGATAACGACGAATCTCGTGCTGTCACAGCTGCTCTGACAATCGCTCTATCTTCCTATTCTGTCGTCCCTCTAGGCCGTCCACTGTCCGCTGCTGAAATTCGCCATTCCGGACCCATTCTTGCCAACATCCTCTAATTGCTGCGTCGCTCCTACACAAATGCCGAGCGATTCGTCGCTGTGCCCATCCAGCCTCATGTAGTCCAACCGCACGCCCTCTTTCAACCTACTTCGTATGCTCGTAGTGGCCGCGAATTCGCCGGCGAGGCATTGTTATAATTAAGTTACGTAAACGCAATCGAAATCCACTGCACGTTTTGCTCCTGAAAGCGAGGTTTGCTCCTTATATACACCACCACGGTGCTTAGTTTCAATGCGCTGTAGTTCCGACCTTTCATTCATTGGCTGCGAATTTTTTATCATTTGCATATTCATTTGCATGTAAAGTTTCATGTAAAGTTTAATTTTTTTTGTCTTAGACTGTATATATATATATATATGTATGTATATATATATATATAAATATATATATATATATATATATATATATATATATATATGTATATATATATATATACATATATATATATATACATATTATTTGGCTAATAGTGTATATATATATATATATATATATATATATATATGTGTGTGTGTGTGTGTGTGTATATATATATATATGTATATAATATTAATATTGAAAATCCAATGGTAGAATAGAAGTAGTAACTCATAATACACTAACTGTCTTAAAATTTGCCTACAAAATACTATGGAAAAAAAATGAAATTCAACCATAATGAGGAAATTAAATTACATATTACAGGTCATAAAGCTAAAGATAATCAAGAAATATCAATGGTGGGGAATCGAAAATAGGAATACAAAAATATCAAGCATTAAAGCTTGCACATGGAAAAGCTCTAGTCTTAAGAATTATTCATTTCGAAAAAATTATTTTTCAAGTCCAAATATTTAATCGAAATGAACACAAAAATTCTTGTTTCTGAAACACAAAATAGATTTTATCTATAAACTTGTGTTATTTGGACGACAAGCATAAAGAATAAAAAAATAGATAGGAACATAAATACCTTAAAATACACCTCAAATGTACAACCATGACGAGCAATAAATGACAAGACCAATGTTGCCATTCGCTAAAGTTTAAAGAAGTGATCTACTGTTGCCAATGTGAGTAATAAAAAACAGTACTGTGTAAAGGCAGCAAAATGTGATATTCTACAGTAAAAGCTGCAAAATAAAAGGATGAAAATATATTGTAATGTATATTCAAGAGAATGTAGATGTATGGCTAAAATAAAACACTAAGGAGAGATTATTAAGAATTTTTGGCTAATCGAAACTTATTAGCTATACCATTTACTAAATATGTTGGATATTTATATAATTTACTGGTAATTTTTAGGTTATTAATGTGCAAAGTATGAAATTTTTTATCTGATAATTTATAAATTCTAAAAAGTTGATTAAGTATAATATTTCTAAACAATTGAATCGAGTTGCAGGAATTAAATGGTAATATTTTAATATTAAATTAAAAAAAATCTTTTTTATCATATAAATTAGTAACTATCCCATTAGTAAGTTCTATAATTAGATTTAAATCCAAATAACTAATATTTTTACTAATAGTTTCATTAGGTATTAATTTCAAATTATCCAGATCGAAATCTATATCTATGACATAATTATCACTAAATACTAAACAAATTAGATCATCAACATATCTGTAAATTTTATAATCTGTTGAAATAAAAGATTTTTCATAATGATATAGGTATAAATTAGCTAGCATACTGCTACTACAGCCACTTTGAGGAACCCCTGAGACTTGTAAGTATAATTTATTACCTTAAAATATATAATTATTGAAAAGAACAAAATGGAGAAGTTTAGGAAAATTGGTAAATTTAGTTAGATTAGATTGATTAGTAATATAAGCATTATATAAAGCTAAAACGACATCATAAAGATCAGTGATCTTAATATTATTAAATAGATCTTTAAAATCAAAAGTTTGAAATCCTATTATTTTACCAAGTGATGTTAATTTATTTTTTAATTCTTTACTATTATTTTGAATAAGATAGTTACTCGTATTACTGGAATAACACACACACACACACACATATATATATATATATATATATATATTATAAGCATTATAAGCAATTAAAATTCCTACAATATATATATATACATATATTATAAGCAATTAAAATTCCTACAATATATATATACTCTGAAAGGAACTCACAAAAATTTAAATGAAAGACCATTTACGAACGACCCTACGAACTTAGCAAGGTTATCAGAACCTTTGTTCGCGGAGGGTAAAAATATCTGAGTAAATTTACTGACTGACAAGGTTATCCAATTCAAGGAGAGTAAGCAATATTGGACGACTGCGTCCACTACGTTATAACAAATTTGGTGCTCAGAGAAAACAAGATATGACTGTCCAGTAACATTTATGTATCTTGATAAGTATTTAAGTACGTGAAAAACTGCAACCACTAGCCACAAGTCACCAGATTATCATCACTTTTACTGATTTTGCAGTCTGCCAAACTATCAGTAGCGAAGTAGGCGTCGAAAGCCCAGACCATCCGTCTCGTCCGAGGACTTAGAAAAACCATTTGGATGGCCGGGAGCGAAGTAGGCGTGACAAAGCGGTTTCAATATCGCCGAGACTGAAGTAGACTAAAATTAATGTACAAACATTCGTGGTTTTTTACTTAAACTACTACAATAAATACTTTCTAAAAAGCATTTTCTGCGGACTAAAATATAACGGTATCATTTTGAACGATATATGGAAACGAGCCTGCTTCATTATGACAAGATAATCAAGACAGTTATTCTATTATAGATTAAAAATACTGTCCAATGTCGACCGGCAGTTGATTCTGCTTGGAACTGAAATATAATGGTATCAATTTGAACCATATAGAAAAACTAGCCTATTTAATTGGGACAAAAGAATTCCATTACAGGTAGAAACTGTCCAAATTTGACCTGCAGTCGGTTCTGCTTGAAACTGTTTTGCTTTCCTTGTCTTCGTAAACAAATCTCGTTCTGTTTCCAAAACTGCTTGATACCGTTTTATTTTGTAGGATACTCCCTGATGAAAAAGGACTTTTCCCTCAGAAAAATTATAATTTCCATCAATAAAATTACAAATCTGCAGAAAAGCAGTTTTTACACTTTAACCATCTCATCACTTGCCTCTAGGTAACGAGCAGACAAAACCGATCTCAGGGTGGAAATAGTGGTTGATAGTTGCAGTTCTTTGCATCCTGAAATCTTATTTATGGTTAGAATTGTTCTTAGTCAAACTTTTAAATGATGTTTTTGATGCAATTCTTACAATGTGTTACAACTGACTGATCTTAAGATTTTTGAAGCAAGCTTCTGTTTCTTTGATGTTCGCAAGTGATTTTCTCATCTGTTTTGATGCTGTTTGACACTTTTAATATCTTGCTGTGCTTCATGCTTTGCCCCTGTGATTAATGCTTGAATGCTTTTTAGAAGTTGATCCCATGGATAAGCCCAGATTTTCCAAGACTCTCAGGGGAGTGACTTGTGCCCGTAAGTATATTTCCTTGTGTTTTAGACTTTTCACCTTTCTATTCCCAATGCGAAAACCAATGTATTTTATTTGTTAGGAATAACTATAAAATATCTTATTCGTGTTTCTCTTAAAATTAATACCTTAAGCAATGGTTTTTATTGAAAAATATGACTTACAGTACAGAACTTCCTTTGCACAGCACACTTACATCTATTTGTGGGTTGTATAGTCTGGTCTGAAAGAACTAAATCGTGTCGTAATTAAAATTATTTTGTAATGCAATTCTGTCTCTATTTCGATGACATGAGACTTCAACCCTGTAGGGAAAAGTTTAGCAACGTAAATAAGCACGAATAACACAATAATGCAGCATACAGCTGTTTCGCGGATATGCGGGATCCCCTCTTGCACTGACGAAAGGGATCCAGCATAACTTTGAAACAGCTGTATACTATATTATTGAGTTATTTGTGCTTATTTACGTTGCCCTAGTTTTCCTTATCCTTCGCGTAGAGTGTATAATAGACTTAGTGATATAACCCTGTATTTGTAAAACATAATAAACAAATATAGAAAATGACTGCTTGAGCAACCTTCCTGATTTCACAATTTAACATAGAAATTTCACGTCCCATTAAGAAAAGGAAGTTCTATTTCTTGCACATAAACGCAACGCACATTTCTTCCTCAGAATTTCTGTAAACCCAAATCCTCACCTTTCCGTTTATTTTACAGTGGGTGAAACTGCTGTCTTGGAGTGCGAAACTGAAGGCAGCCCGGTGCCTACTGTGGTATGGCTCAAGGATAACCAGAAAATAGCCAAGTCATCTCGCATCAAGGCGTCATCAAAGGGACAAAAACACTTGCTTACGTTGAACGACGCGAGTTCTGAAGACGGTGGACTGTACACTGTCGTCGCCTCCAGCAGCAAGGGAAGCGCTTCGTGCAGTGCACCACTTAACCTTAAACTGCGTAAGCAATACTTTCAATTTTAACTTTATTGAGCAAACAGAAATTGAAAAGCATAAAAAGCAAAATATAAAAATACGATCAAAATTAAAATATCTCTATTCAATGCCTTCTGAAAACACGTCTAGAGAAATAGAAATATGAATAGGATCCGCCTCAGCGAGCTCGAAACTTTTCACTGACGGGCTTTCTAAGCAACATCTCTTTTTTCAGAAAATCTCCAGCTTTGGGGACAATGCCAACAGAACCATTCACCAAGGACGGTCTAAAGAACACATGACTAGCAAAGACCTTAGTCGCCGACGGCTTTGGTACAAGAGTTATTAAATCAGAATTAACCACCACCAGTCCGCACGTGGACCCCACATATAATTTCCCAAGTAATGCATAAGCACACCGCGCAAGGGATTCACGTGACCCTCAGGAAAGGGGGGCCCAGGCTACAGAACCAGCACCCGTCGGCCTTGAAAAGAGCCATAAGCCTCCCCCAGGGGGAGTTGACGTATCTAGAAGCAAAAACTCGCCCAGACCTTAGTAGGAGTATTCTTCTAAATTTGTGGAAGCAATTTAAACAAAACTGTTGGGTTAAAACTATCCTCCAAGAATCAATCCAGAACTTTCAGTGGAGAAATTAAATAAAATTTGCAACTTTTAATTGACAATTAATGAATTTATAGAGACGTTTGATGCTGCTTATAGGAAATAAAACTGAATGACTCCGACATTACTGAAAGTATTTTACTTTTCAATAAAAAAACGGTGATACTTTTGTTTCGGTCCTTTGAAATAAATTTGGAAAAGCGATCAACAATTCTACGGATCGTGCTTCAAGCTCAAGTTTATGGTTCATTTACCAACAAAATAGATATTTCGAAATCTCACATTTTTGGTGTGTTTTCGAAGCTTTATCGCCGAATTTCCCCTGCTGGTGATTGTTCAAACTATTATTTTCCAACTCGATTCCGCATGTTTTGAAAAATCTTGCTACTCGGTTTGTTTTATTTCGACAAAAAAAATTCGGCGATAGGGTACACCTATTCGGAGCCTATGAAGAATGCTTTAAATATAAGCATTTTAACAGGGTCATCCTATATATATATATATATATATATATATATATATATATATATTTACTGTCCTGTATATTTACGTGACAGCCATGCAGTGCCGTCGCAAAGGGGGTGATTTGAGGCTCATAACCCCCCCCCCCCCCAGAAACTCATAATAAATCAAAACTCATATAAGATTAGAGAAATTATATTTGGAGAAATGGGAAACAAAATGTTCTGTTACCCGGGGACTCTACTGTAACCAACGGACAGGCATGTGTCCGCTAGGGTTGGTATAAAATTGAATATTATAGATTGAATGAGACATATTGTCATAGCTGAAAATAAAAGAATAGCTGACAAAAAGAACGCAGTGTACTTATACAGTATTCAAATACGATAAATATGTACTTAAACAAAAAATAATAACAAACTAACTGGCTACGGTACATTTTTAGCAATCACTGTAAGCTAATGAACATAAAGTTCGCCTCCCACTACTCAGGCGCAAAATAAGCCCCCTCCCCCCTAAAAAGAAACTCCTAAAAAGTCTCCTAAAAGGGTGTAGTGTTTCCTATTAGGGTGTAGTGTTACTTCATAGCTCACTTGTTTGAAAGACTTTTAACTTAAAATAGCTCTCTCGAAGTAGGTATCAACTGCGTAGCCACCAGCTGCGTAAGAGTATACAATCCACTTATGCAATCCGGGTACACCCGCGCAGCTGACGTAATACGGCCTAAATAAGTGTCCTTGGACTACTGCCAGAGTGTAAGGCTCTACGGTCGTTAATCAGTGCTCAGCAGACGCATAGGTTGCTTAGTACGCTTATGCAATTCGGGTGGATATGCATAGCCTTTTACGCTATACCCGCTATTGGACAGAACTTATTATTGTTAAAGTTTTGAGACAATGCTATCCAGCATTAGGTCTCAGCCCGTATGTATGTTTGTATTTTCTTAGTCGCGTGGTCTTGGTCTAATATCCGCAATACCAGTACAGGCCTCCCGTTTATACAACAATAGGGTCCACTCGCCAGTTCTTGTCCAGCAACCAATTCTTCTAACCATCCCATGAGCTACCGAATACTTGACCTTATTACCTGACTAGGACCACTATGTTGGGTGGCAAAACATAAAAACCTCACCTTAACGTATCTATCTTGAAAGATCTATTTACACACGCGCAGCGGACGTGATACGCCATATAAAAAGCGTCTTTCACCCGTTTTGATTAGCTGTAGCGCTTCAGGCGCTAAGTGGCTACTCTCTGAAAATGCCTAAATATGCCTAAATCAAAACTACAAGCGTGGGAAAATTACGGTCTCAATAAACGCGGGAATTCAGAAGGAAGCAAAATAAAACTGGAAAAACGAGTTTAGCGCGCAAACAGAATCATTTTAAAAACTAAGGAACACGAAAAAGAATGCCAGTGAAACTTGCATATTAATCAGAGGAACAGGGACTGGGATATATTAAAATGTATTTTCCATGGTTGCGAAACGGTAGCGGGTGTTACAATCGAAATTGTGACAAATTTTGGCCAGTTTTGTGAAAAACACTTATAAGATTGAAATAATTGCACGTTAAAAAAAAATAATAATCTAAACCTTCTTTTTAAAATCCTCATTTTTTATATTAATTTATTTAAATTAATTATTGAAAGTATAGGGATTTACATTTCAGGTTAAAAAAATTTCTTGAAAAGTTTGTTTCTCAACATGAGTTATAGATATATAGTTTAGATAATAACTGATATGAATTCAGCAATAAATTCCGGCGAAGGTCAGAGAGTTCACTAAAGATTTCCATTTCCAGATTTTTTCACTTCCTGTTCAAAACAATTTCCTGAAACATCTTGGATCACGTTAGGATTGGCTTTAGGTGGAGATTAGATAATGATGTGGATTCAGCATTGAATTCCAGAGGGATTTGGGAATTCACTAAGAATTTCCTTTACTGGTTCTGGAGATGACACGTCTGGTTTATTCCGAAAGTTTGCATGACTGTGAGTAATAAATATGCAAAGGAGAATAAAAATGCTTAACATTTGCGTAAGAAATGAAGTGTACACCTGATTTGCCATCACAGGAAGGCTCTTTCATAAATGTCTTGTTAGGTAATGTTGAAAGGGAATTTTGATCGATTATTACAACAATAATTCTTTCTTCGTTTTTCATTTTCTCGCCACTTTCACAAATATAATAAAGAACTTGTCAATTCTTCTGCTCTTTATTTTATTTTTCTTTAGAAACTGGATATTTTGAACTTTTTTTTAACTTTATAACTGTTAATTCATTTTTATACGGTTCGCGAAAGCGAAGGATAGAAACGGACTTAGTTCCACTAACGTTAGTCGGTCTTCTCAGTGAGAAATATTCTCAAAATGTATGTGCTTGCTTAGAAAGCACTTTCTTTTCAACTGCTTTCAAATAAAAGTGGTGTTTCGATGTTTTAGCTCTCCTGGGTCTTCCGAAAGAAGATTCGAGACCCACCACCCCTGGCGGTACCGTTTTGCCTCATGCTCCCGTGTTCAAGGTGAAGCTGAACAAGGAGACTCAGCTCCTTGAGGGCACAAGCGTCCGGTTCGAACTCGTGGTAAGAGGAAACCCCGAGCCGAAAGTGAAATTGTAAGTAAAACACATTCTTCAACACTGTTTTATATAGTCGTAATGAACTGACTCTTTCCTCGGAACTTTACTAGAACTTTTGGACTAGAACTTTACTTGGAACTCTAGCGGATTTTTTTCTTTTCATTTATTGTATTTTAAATCTTTTATTGTTTCACTTTTTTTTTTCCTTTTATTTCTTTTCAGCCTTTCCTTTTCTAAATGCCTTTTCCCTAATTTGTTTGCTTTTTCTTTTGGCTCTTATTAAATGCTTTTTTTACTAAAAATTTACTTAACAATATTGGAATATGGGTAGTTTTATTGCTATATGTTTATGTGTATCGCCTATGCATGTCTTTGTGTATTATCTTTGTCTATGTGTGTTGTATTTGTATATTGTACATGTATTTTTAGTGAACTGGACTATCTGGGTAATAATATTAATAATAATAATAATTAAAAAAACGTTTCATCATCGATAACTTTGTTTATGGTCCGATCTGGACGAAATAAACTGCATTCTGTTTATTTTTAGAAACTGTAGAATTAATGGAACTAGTAATAATGATAATTATAAAGGAAATTTCAAAAACTAAATAATATATCGAAACCTTTCCCTAAGTACCTATCCTTGTACCATCGTCGAGGTACAAGGACAGGTGCCTAGAGAAAGGTCTCGATTTTCCCTAGGTACCTGTTTTCCATTCAAAGTATGCAGAAGGAGTGATGCTTCGTATCAATATACAACGTGTTGTAACAGTGTTACTCACGATTTTTCCTTTGTTTGTTTGCAGCTTCAAAGATGGCAAAGAATTGAAATTAGACGACAGGGTTCGAGTAGCTTACGAAAACAAGGAAGTGTTCGAACTAATTCTGGATCACGTTGTTGCAAAAGATGCTGGGGCTTATTCTTGTGTTGCCACGAACAGCGAAGGAGAGGACAAGACTGTCGGAAATTTGAGTGTCGTTAGTAAGTGCTACTAAATGATATAAATTATACATATAAAAGCTTGTTTAAAGTAGGCTTCCTATTGAATTGGACTCCAATTCTTATTCAGGGATGCTCAAAATGTGTAAACCCATTTAAATCCAAGATAGTGTATATTTTAAGATTTTTTTTATTGTGTGTGAGAGACGAGAATAGAACCTTAGAAAGGGCACACACACACATATAGTAATTACATTTAACTCTATAAGAGGAGGGGGGGGGGTGAATGACCGTTTCCGGGAACTTCCCCCCTTCCCGGATGTATGCATGAGAGAAACACTGATTCAAAAGTCTGACATTTGGTATTAGCACAGTGCTTTCCCTTTGTTTATACTATGAATTGCAGGAAAAGTAATATACAATTTATAAATTAAACGAGCTAACGCCTTGGCGTTTTATTTTAAAAACTAAATAATACGGAAAATTTGAAATATATGGCGAAGGGGAAGGGCAATACCATCTTAAATAAAGATATGCCTCTGTGGAAAATGTGTTGTTAAGTTGAATTTTCCTCCTTTTTACATTACTGTATAGCGAAAGTATTGTTTTCCTGAAAATTTGTGAATTAGAAATTTTGACAGGAAAACGAGGTTTTTAGATATCTTTAACACATTTCAAAAATATTGGGAAAAGTGTCCAGACATTTCAATCTAGAATTATGGAATAGAATTTCTGATCAATTTTGAAATATAATATCAGGAACATTTTCGTTCTTCTTTATTCCGTTACTTTCCTTAGCTTATTTCCTATAACGTAACTAGTATCAAGTGCGATAGGGACCCAGAGGAACCTGGGATATTTTTGGTGCGTCCAGAACAAAAAAAAAAAATCCTCAAAAATTTTATTGAGAGATGAAAGTATTTTATTGTGATTATCACAACTATACGTATTAAGCTATTTATAATTCATTAAACTATTTTTTTATGGTAAATACGAAAACAATTCTACACAAAATGTCCATTAATTCTTAAATATAAATAAAAATGTTTGTCAAAGTCTGAAAAACGCGGGGCCCTATCAAGCGCGAAGTGGGATAGGACTCCGTGTTCTCAGATTTAGGGAATATTCAGAACTTTTTTAAGAATCCAAGAAAAAACTACCGAATCTGGGGATATTTTCTAAGTTACTTATATAGGCTTAGACTTTTAAAACCGAAGTTCCAGTTCTTAGAACCGAAGTTCTAGTTCTTAGACTTTTATAACTGAAGTTTATAAATGTGGGTTATAAAAGTTTTCAGTTTTACGAATGATTATCCTGTTTACGTAAGGCATTCCAATCAGGTGGTTGCCTTACACTTCATGACGTCACGTGCGACGGAACTATAAAATCTATTGAACTTTTAAATGCCATTTCCCATATTTTGCTTAGGGGGCTAAAATTCCTACTTATTTTAATTGTTTTCTTTTCTGCTTTTACAGAGAACAAAGACGTTTTCAAAGGGCTAGAAGACAGTCTTGAAGAAGAAAGAGAACCGACTCCACGACCCAAGACCCCCAAGTTTAAATGGTTAGAAAACAATTTATGTATTTATTTTTATTCATTTGTTGATATTCCTCTTCGGACGGATACTGTAATTATGAATTTGGCTTTTGTAGCTTCGTGTAATTTTGGTTTATTATTTTTACGTATCTTGACTACGTATCTTGGGTTTATAGTTTTTACGTATTATGACTTGGGTTTATTATTTTTATGTATCTTTAATATTCACTTCCTCTTCGGACGAATACTGTAATTATGAATTTGGCCTTTGCAGCTTCGTGTAACTTTGGTTTATTATTTTTACGTATCTTAACTACGTATCTTGGGTTTATAGTTTTTATGTATTATAACTTGGGTTTATTATTTTTACGTATCTTTATTATTCACTTCCTCTTCGGACGGATAGTGTAATTATGAATTTGGCCTTTGCAGCTTCGTGTAACTTTGGTTTATTATTTTTACGTATCTTGACTACGTATCTTGGGTTTATAGTTTTTACGTATTATGACTTGGGTTTATTATTTTTACGTATCTTTATTATTCACTTCCTCTTCGGACGGATACTGTAATTATGAATTTGCCTTTTGCAGCTTCGTGTAACTTTGGTTTATTATTTTTACGTATCTTGACTACGTATCTTGGGTTTATAGTTTTTACGTATTATGACTTGGGTTTATTATTTTTACGTATCTTTATTATTCACTTCCTCTTCGAACGGATACTGTAATTATGAATTTGGCCTTTGCAGCTTTGTGTAACTTTGGTTTATTATTTTTACGTATCTTGACTACGTACCTTGGGTTTATAGTTTTTACGTATTATGACTTGGGTTTATTATTTTTACGTATCTTTATTATTCACTTCCTCTTCGGACGGATACTGTAATTATGAATTTGGTCTTTGCAACTTTGTGTAACTTTGGTTTTTTATTTAAGAAATTTGAAGCCGGCTATGTCGTAGGACGGAATTGTTTAGTTTCGATAGCGATCCTCAAAATTGTGACATATAGCAAGTTTCTTGCCACTGTTGCAGATATCGTCTGCTCTATGCTGATTAGCACATAATAAGCGCGAATCCCGCCCATGGCTGCCGTTATCTGCAATGGGAGTATCCAATTTTTTTTTAATATCGTGCTAATGTTATTCACATTCTACACAAGTCTTAATTACGTCCTAGGCCTACAAGGCCCGGGTCTATGGTCCCCAGATTTTAGGGAGCCCTAAAATTGTATCCTAAAGTTAAACATTGAACAATCTTTTCCCAATATTGAGACATGCTTTAGAATTATATGTGCCAATTTCAAATTCTTCTAGTGAACTTTTTTTTCTGCACTTTAGAATCAAAAACTTTTTGATCTAGTTTAAGACAGCATAAACTCAGCAATTTAATTTGATTTAAAAACTTGATTTTGAAGATGTTATTAAGATCTTTGCAGAAAGGAAATATAGAAAAAAGTCTTTCTGAATTAATTTGCTGAATTAATCATTGTTTAAAAATCATAGAACTCGTCTATGAAGGGCATTCTAAAACATTTGGAAGGCACCCCATTGCAAATAACAGTATCCATTGATCGGTTTTACAGTTATTATGCACTCGTTAGTATTGAATAGCCGTTATCAGCAGTGGCATCAAGAAAACTTGTTATATGTCGCAATTTTGTGAACTTCTATGGTAACTAACTATTTCAGTCCTTCCACGCAGCCAACAACGTCATTGTTTATTGCACTTCGTGCCTAATAAGTTACCTTCTTAAATGCAACTTTTATGCGTACTGTTACTCCAGGAAGGAAAAGAAAAATATTCTATTCTAATTTTTATCTTTTGAAAAACCAGTAAAATTTAATATCGTTTAAAAAAAACGACATTAAATTTTGCTTTTTTTTAAAGTTGGAAGTAGTTGCTGCTTTTCTCAAGACAGCAATGTACTTTGCACCTTACACTCTAAATAGCTTCTTATTTTTTTTGTCTGTGTAAAAATACTAATATGTATCAAAATAACACTAGCAGTTAAAATTGTGCTAATTTAATTAATTGATTGTACGCTACTGATGAAGTTGTTATACCGCAGAGAAAAAGCAGCGCGCCACTTGTTTTATCATTAATTCGAATCATTGTGTTGTGAATACTGTTGCGAACGCGCAATGTTCTGTTTGGCGCCTCCTCCTTCGTTTGTCTCGAAGGACAGGCGAAGAAAATACAGTGCATGACGTGGGGATGACCTGATCCCAGGATTGCCAGAATTTCCCAGTTTGAAGAAGGGTTGACAAATTTGGGGATTTATCGCCAATTGGACGACCTTTGGCGACGTTCGGAATGTTCCAGAAACTTCTCGATAGAACGATTATTTTTTGAGATAGAGATTTCCAGAAGTTTCTATGGCGAGACTAATAAAAGGACTCACCCCTCCGTTGCATTGGAGTTGACGAATGAACGTGACACGAGCTACATTGGACTGTGATGTTTGTCAATGTTTTGAGAATAGTAGCTGCTGTTTTATGAAATGACTTTCGTTAACGTTTTGAGAATAATATCGCTTATTCTGTTAAATGAGTGAAGCATTTAAGTTCTGTTTGATTGTATACTGTTCTTGCTTTCTTCGTGCTTGTGAATAAACGTAAGTTATCCAGAAACTTAGACTTGTTCTTGTATCCTGCGTATACACCCGCGATTCTAGAGAATACGTTTCGTAACAGTACACTTTCAAACTCGGTTTTCTCCACATCTTCCGCAGCATGGATCCGCAGCACTATCACTGTATTTATATGGTTCCCTCCACGATTTATGCAAGATAATGATTAGCCTTAATACAGTGGCGTAACTAGCATTAAGCGCGGTTCAAGAAATCTAGGGGCCCGGGCGAGCTCGGATATATACTTGCGGCGCCCAAAACAAAACAATTTTTCTTTAAAAATTTTATTGAAAAATAAAAGTGTTTTATTAACGGTTATTTATGACTTATTAAACTTGTGATAGATACGAAAACAATTTTACATAAAATATCTGTTACAATTTTACATAAAATATCTGTTAAACATAAATCAAAATGCTTCTCAAAGTTTTAGAAAAGTAGGGACCCTCCTACGCGCGATCCAGGACAAGACTAAACGTGTGCGGTTAATGGGGGATTCACTTCGCAATTGCCTTCACTGCATGGCGAGGAATAACACTCGAAGAGTAACTGAAGTGCTAATGCAATAAGCTGAAGCAGTGAATAGTTTTTCAAACTATTTTAAAACATTTTAAATTATTTTCATTCAAATATTTAGAACTGACTAAAATTTAAATAAAACTAGTGGAACTTCAAAAAGAAGAGCAAAAGAAAAGAAAAAATAAATTAAAGTAAAAATCAAAAATTTCAAAATTTTTCACTTGTGAAAATGGACCCCATAAGTAAAACATGTCTTTCAATGCTTTTGTTTTGGGGGTAAAAATTAAAATTTTGACCCCCAATTTTTAGTTTTTCCCAAACTAAAATTGGGTGTTTATGTGTGTGTGTGGTGGTGGTGGTGTGTGTGTGTGTGGGGGGGATTTGGGGCGGGGCTCTTTTACATTATTCCGAGGTTCACTATCTTGGTAAGATTACCACATTTGAGAGCTTCTTCACAAATATTTTCACAGTTGGCGATCTTTAAATATGATCACCTTGAATTTTAGTGTCCAGTGCCGTATAAGTCGGATTGTGCTTAATAGATGGTTTGTGTATTTGACAAGGAAATTTTGTACACCTTATTTTAACTACAAAATTGTGCTTCAAGTTATATTTTTTTACGTATTTTGTTGTTTACCACTTGTGTTGTCTTCTATACACGTAGTTAATGATACAGATGTCCATGTTTCCTCTTATAGGTTTAAAGACGGTCAGTTTTTCGAAGCAAACGAACGGTTTCAAGTAATTTTTAACGAAGAAGAGGATAGCCTGGCATTGATGTTTCAACATGTCACACCTGATGATGCAGGCTTGTATACCTGTGTTGCTAGCACTAGCTCGGGCAGTAAAATTGCTTGCAGCGCTGAACTAACTGTGCAAGGTAAAAACTATTTCAACATTTTCCCTGCATGTTATTTTTACAACCTAGATTTTGATGACGCATTTTTTTTTTTGCATTTTTGCGGAACTTTTCGCTTTCTTGACTTATTTTAAAATATGCCAATTTTAGTGTTTTTGAAGCATTTTTATTAATATTTTATGCATTTTGATAGAATTTCCTCTTTCTTAGGACATTTTTCTCATTTTTTACTTTTTGTTTTCAGAATGCGAAGATATGTACGTATATTCATGCCAAATTATAGAATTGTGCTAATTGATCTACTTTTGATGCGATGAAATAAAAATCAGATAATCTAAAACATGCATATTTCGACGTATTTGAAAATTAATAAATAAATTCGAAGTAATTTTCCTACGTACGCAGCTATTTGCATTTCTGGACTTATTAGCGTTCTTCAGCATGCAATAATTTGCAGAGCAATATATCATAGTCAATGTCTCCAATAGCAGCAAAATCTTGCTATATGCTGCAATTTTACAAACTTGTGTAGTAACTCATGAAGTCCGTTCTACCATGCAGCCATAGATGCTCTTAAGAGTGCACTTACCCCTGCTGAATGAATATTGATGGTTACAAAGTCAGACATCAATCTAGTTGATACTGTATGTCTTGAGTTTGTCCCAGTCATGAAAAAGTTCTATGGGCACCCATGCATGCAGCGGCCAAGTTTATGCTCACCAAACACGTCTGAAGGGGACATTTCCGAAATTAGGATCCTACTCTAATTGCAAATAACATTCGTTGACCAGTTTCATGCTTTATATGCGTTTATCAGCATAGAATATTCTATATTTGCAATAGCAACAAAAAACTTGCTATGTGCCATAATTTTGTTAAACTGTACGAATACCGATAAATTCAGTTCTTACATACAGCCAGCATCAAATTTCTTAAAGTTTAAGCTTAGTTTGCATTTGCAGTAGTTAAGTTCACACTGACAGATCATCCTTATAGGGTACACTTCATTATTTTTGAAGTTTCATTTATTTTTAATCAATATGAAATATAAATAATTTTTTTTTTATAGTTTAAAAAAATTGTTCAGTTTCCATTATTTAAATTTAAAAATAATTTTGTTTCTTTTTCAATTTAAAAAAAAATTATTACCAAAATGTGTTTCTATATCTTCTTTTTAAACATGCTTAAAGTTTTAGGTTATTTTTAAGTAAGCTGATTGGAACATTTTTTTTTTAGTTTCTACAGTTTAAATTTAAAACAATGTTTAATTTCCATAATTTAAAAGTCTTTTTCTTTTTTTAATACATTTTAAATATCACAATCTTATTTTAATTTAATTGTAAATCTTGTTTTGAAATGTGGCTGCCAGATAGAACATAGAAGCGGATTCCAATTTAAAACTTTTCAGATAATAAATCTTTACACGCCAAATAGGCGATAATACGCCAATTTTATCAATACGTAAATACCCGATGAATTTCCTAGCCAATCAGCGATACTGCCTCTATCTTGATATCTGATTGGAGAGAATTGATTCTTAGTCTAAACATTGTGTTTAATCCCGTCTTTATTTTCGGAATGAGCCGGCTGAGAAATAGGAGAGAATATATGAGATAGACAACCTTTTAAGCATGAGAATTGGGATCCAGGCATTCAAAAGTAAAGGATATATGATGTGTTTCAAGTGTCAGCTTTTTAATCTTTCCTCAGAGAACTGCAGTCCACGCACTGTCCTGCACTGCGAAGGCCACGAGATCCGCTCGTGTGAAAAGTCAAGACAAACCCCGGCTAAATGTGCAAATTGTGGTGGGGTTCACCCCGCCAACTTTCGGCAATGCCCAAAAAACCCACATTATCGTAAACTAATGCGTATCCAAAACCCTGGACCCAAAAATCCTAAAAATACCCCCCCCCCCCCCCGTGATGAGGAGAATTTCCCTGAGCTTCCACAAACCAGTAAAGTTCCTGCTCAGATGACTGTGTCCCCTGCCGAGATGGAGCAAGGAATCTCCAAAGAGCAGGAGAACACCACGTCAGCTGAACATAGTACTAAAACCCCCGATCAGGGCACTAATTTATTTTTAGAACTCTTAAAATTCTTTAAAGAGCTTGAGACAGTATTTAAAATCACAGACATCCAGGGCTTCCTTCGGGAAGTCATGAATATACTAAAATCCAACAGAGATCCCATGGCTAAAACTTTCGAGTTCCAGAACGATTCTTAACTTGTTTGCTGTGCTTTTGTATAGCTGCGGCAGGCTGCTGTTCTCCAGTACTCCTCGTACAACTTTTTCCATTGGAAGGACCGCCCACCTCGGCTACTGGAAGACCGCCTACACTGGAAACTAAAGACCACCCACCTCCACTCCAGGAGGATTTCCATTGGTCAACAACTAATACCATATCCTCAGGATACTCCAGCCACAGTCCAAAGTCTAAAGCATAATGTGCTAGGCCCAGTCCAGCCAGTTCGGCCGCTATTGAAGGACTAGGTTCAGTGGAAGACTGTGACCCACATATATGTTACATGACTAGGGATACGGAGCTCAGCTCCAGGCGCCCTGTTATCGACAAATTACTGGCTGTGCTAAGCACTTCTTCAAACGAGCGGCTATTCACTGCAACGCACTCCCGCCAGAATATCACGTCATACACACGTCAGGCGTGAATTTCAGCAGACTCAGCTCTTCCGATTGATTTATTTTTTCTTTTTGTCTGTTTGTGTGACGTCCGTAGATATGTGGCCGGAGATGAATGAATACCGTTCTTTGTTTTCTTCATGCGGAAATGTACAGTTCAATTAGTTTATGCGTGATTTTGATACTGAAAATACATACACATATATATATTGTACGATCAAAAACATAGTGTGGTAATTGCATGAGGGAGTCGATCTTGATTGAAAGAAGTAGGATTAAAGAATGCTAAAAAAACTTTTCCTACGGTGGTCAAACTAAAGTATGAAACGTTAAAAATTGACAAACTTGATGTTTACATTTGTGACCTTTAAACTTCCAAGGGAGGGTAAATGCCCCCCTTGCGCTCCGTTATGGACGCCCATGGCAAAGCTCAAATAAAATTTTTCTAGGGGTGCAAACTATATGATGATACCTACAATATCGACTAGCTAGAAATCTACATCTGTAATCTTGAATGTCCTAGGGGAGAACAAGTGCACCCCTTGCCCTCTCCAATGGGCGCCCATAGAGCTTTTTTCATGGTGACAAACTGAAGGTTGAGGCGTTCAATATCGATTAGCTAACAAGTCTAATGAGTCATCTATGGGAGGGCAAGTGTTCTACTTGTCCTCCACTATGGGCTCCCATGTAACATTTTCCAAAAGGGCAAAATCAAGGATGAGGAATTCAATATCTACTAGCTTGAAGACTACATTTGCAACCTTAAACGTCCACAGTAGGGCAAGTTTTCCCTTGAATTCGCGACCATGGCAAGGACACCCATAGAATTAATTCCATCGATGACAAATTCAAGGATGAGGCGGTTCATATCGCCTTGCTTGTAATCTACATTTGTAATCTTAAACGTACACAGTAGGGCAAGTTTTATCTTGCAGTCCCTTATGGGCGCCCATAGCAAGGACACCCATAGAACTAATTCAATCGGCGACAAACTCAAGGATGAGGCGTTTCACATCGACTAAATTGAGACTTGCATGTCTAACCTTGAAAATCTATGGGACGGCAAGTGTCATCCTTTCCTTCCACTATGGGGGCCCATATAACATTTTTCAATAGGGCAAAATCAAGGATGAGGAGTTCAATATCTACTAGTTTCAAGACTACATTTGCAACCTTAAACGTCCACAGTAGGGCAAGTTTTCCCTTGCGTTTCCTTATGGGCGCCCATGGCATGGACACCCATAGAACTAATTCTATCGGCGACAAACTCAAGGATGAGGCGTTCCACATCGACTAAATTGAGACTTGCATGTCTAACCTTGAACGTCTATGGGGTGGCAAGTGTCATCCTTTCCTTTCACTATGGGCGCCCATGTAACATTTTCCAGGAGGGAACTCAAGGATGACGCATTCAATATCGATTAGCTGGTAACTTACATTTGTAACCTTGAATATCCTGTTGGGATTAAGTGCTCCCTTGCCGTGCTCTATGGGCTCCCTGCTTATACTATTGCCCTCAGGACAGAACCTAACGGAGCCGAAGTTTCGATTTCCTCAGGGGCGATAAACAGTCTTTCCAGACCCTCCAAATGTCTTTGTGACATATTGAAACACTGCACACTTGCCATGGGCGCCCATAGGGGATGTTGAAAGTCACTAATATCAAACTAATGAATACTGTACGTCTCGTCCTTGAGATTGTCCCCGCTGGAAAAAGTTCTATTGACGTCCTTGCCATGGGCGTCCATAGACGTAAGGGAGCATCCATACGTAAGGGAGGACAAGTTCCCCTCGCGCTCCACTATGGGCGCCCATGGCAAAAGCGCCTATAGAACTTTTTCAGGGGGTAAACTGAAGGATGAGACTTACAATATCGACTAGCTTGATACCTACCTTTGAACATCCACGGGATGGTAAGTTCCCCCTCACGCTTCCCTATGGGCGACCATAGGAGACAATAACATTTATCAATATTTATACAATAATATTAACAATACTCGAATATAGATATCAATACTGTATGTCAATATAATCAATACTGTACTTCACATCCTTGCGTTTATCCCGCTGGTAAAAGTTCTATTGGCGCCCTCACCATGGGCTCCCGTAGGAGAGCGCAAGGGGCCACTTGCCCTACTGTGAACGTTCAATGTCACAAATGTAGGTACCAAATTAGTAGACATTGTACTACTTATCTTTCAGTATACCCTCCTTGAAAAATTTCTATTGACGCCTTTGCCATGGGCGCCCATACGAGATGCTGATAATAAGGTGTTGCCCACAGGGTGTTAAGCTAGTCGATATTGTCGCTCTTGAATGTGCCCCCCTGGAATAAGTTCTATAAACGCTCTTGCCATGGGCGCCCATAGGGGGTCTTGAGGGGGAACTTGCTATTCCGTCGACGGTCAAGTTCACAGATGTAGATATCAAGCTAGTCGATGTATGTCTCACCCTTCAGTTTTCCGCCTGTAAAAGTTATTTGGGTGCTCTTGCTATGGGCGCCCATAGCAAAGGAGGCCATAGAACTTATTAAAACGGGACGAACTCAAGGACGAAACGTACAATATCGATTACCTTGATGCCTACGTTTATGGCTTTCAAAATTTGTATGAGCTCCCATGGCAAGGATGTCCATAGAGTTTCTTCCAAGAGCATAACAAGGATGAGACGCACAATATATGCTAGTTTGACACCTACATTTGGGGCCTTGATGTTCATGGGAAGGCAAGTGCTCCCTTATGCTCCCCTATGGGCGCCCATGGTAAGGACGTCAATATAATTTTTTCCAGCGGGGACAATCTCACGGACGAGACGTACAGTAAGTATTCATTAGTTTGATATTCGTGACGTTCAACATCCCTATGGACGCCCATGGCAAGTGTTGTTGTTGAGACCCAGACCGTCCGATTTACCAGAAAGATGTAAGGTATCTGTTTGGACGACCGGGCAGTACCACCCAATTTAAACCGAAACCCAGTGGAGGAGGCATCCACAGGGACCGTACCCTTCTTCCCCTATCACCAACCTCTCGGAAGGACTTACAGATTCACATGTTTAATGTGATCGTACTCCACATGAACACGGCGGCAGTTTTGGCAGTGGCAGGAATCGAACCCGGGCCTACTGAGTGCAATCAATTCCCGCGCGCTAACCACTGGGCTGTCGTGCCCCACTCCATGGCAAGTGTGCAATGTTTCAGCCTTTTATGTCACAGAGACTTTTGGAGGGTCTGGAAAGACTGTTTACTACCTCTGAGGAAATCGAAACTTTGGCTCCGTTAGGTTCTGTCCTGAGGGCAATAGTATATAAGCTGGGATCTCATGCGCTGGGAGCCCATAGAGGACTACAAGGGATCACTTAAGCTGAACTAGATATTCAAGGTTACAAATGTAGGTTACAAGCTAGCGATATTGAACTCTTCATCCTTGAGTTCCCTCCTGGAAAATGTTACATGGGCGCCCATAGTGGAGGGAAAGGATGACACATGCCGTCCCATAGACGTTCAAAGTTAGACATGTAAGTCTCAATCTATTCGATATTGAATGCCTCATCCTTGAGTTTATCGCGGATGAAATTAGTTCTACGGGTGTCCTTGCTATGGGCGCCCATATGAGAACGCTTGATGGAACTTATCATACCGTGTACATTTAAAGATATAAATGTAGATTACAAGGAAGTCAATATGGAACGCCTCATGCTTGAGTTTGTCACCCCTGGAATTAGTTCTATGCGTGTTCTTGCCATGAGCTCCCATAGCAATTCCCGCGCTCTAACCACTGGGCTGTCGCGCCCCATCCCATGGCAAGTGTGCATTGTTTCAGCCTCTTATATCACAGAGACTTTTGGAGGGTCTGGAAAGACTGTTTACTACCCCCGAGGAAATCGAAACTTCGGCTCCGTTAGGTTCTGTTCTGAGGGCAATAGCATTAAGCAGGGAGCTCATGCAATGGGAGTCCGTAGAGGACTGCCATGGGCTCCCATATAGGAGTGTAAGGGGGTCGTTTACCCTCCCCTGGACGTTTAAGGTCACAAATGTGATCATTAAGCATGTCAATTTTTTCCGTCTCATACTTTAGTTTGACCACAAGGTCGACTCCCTCCTACAATTACTACACTATGTTCTTGATAGTACAATATTTTTGACACTCTCTTATCTAATAAAAGCAGAAGTAACTCGTAATACTAGTAGCTTGATAGCCTTGAAAAGACTTTAAATAGAAAATAAATAAATAATATAATAGAAAAAGTAATAATAAAATAAAATTTAAATTATATATATATCTGTGTGTGTGTGTGTTTTCAATATCAAAATCGCGCATAGACTAATTAAACTGTATATTTCCGCATGAAGAAAACAAAGACCTCTCATCCAAGGTTACTATATCCTAAAATCTCTCATCATTCAACTGCCACCACAAGGTCAGATGAAATTCTCGCCTGACGTAGATATCACATGGTATGACGTAGATTTCCAGGGAGTGCGTTGGGGTTAACTAGGCGCTCGTCTTCTTCAATCAAGAAACAGCATGAGATTTTCGGAATGATTTTCATTTTGAACGACTCGTTGCTCTGTGAATGGATTCATTCATATTATATTTTTTGGAATGAATGGAACGATAGTAAACAAAGTAACGTGCTTTGTGTTCTGTTTTGTGAGGCATTCTTATTGATATGATATTGATCATTTTGAACAAAGTTGGTGATTTGTAAAACCATTCTTTGAACTTAATCAAAAATTACATACGTAGCCAACCAACCTTTCAATTGAGTTCGTTGTGTTACAATATATTGACTTTTGATGATGTCTTTTTTCATAATAATTGTTTAGTAGTCATTTCAGGAAAACTAAATATGCGTTACTGCTGTGTGCCGTATTGCGAAACAAAGGAACGGAAAGGAAATATGTCGTTTCACGAATTTCCTGCCGATATTAATCTTTGCAATAAATGGCTTATTGTAATAGCTCGCAAGGATTTTGTACCAAATGATAAATCCAATACATCAGTAGTATGTGTCAAGCATTTCAAGGCTGAAAATTTTGTGCCCAATATAAAATAAAAGCGTTTGAAAAAAGGTGTTGTGCCTTCAATTTTTCCAGGTTACCCCCCTGGTTTTCACAGTCGATTTAATCATTTTAATATACAGTCTGCAAAAAGGAAAATTGAAGTCGATTCTGAGTTAACTAAGAAAAAATGTCTTGGGAGTGGTTTTAAATCTCCAGTTACTGTTACTGAGTTACTGAATGATATGGCCAGTACCAATGAAAGTTCTATGACGATACGAGATCCTTCTAAGACAAATAAACCAAAAGAAATTCAAGAATTCCATTCTATAACATCTAAATTTAAACATATTACAAGTGATATTTACAATTCAAGTGAGTCTGGTGAAAATTCTCTGAGCTCACAAGATTCTAATTCAAATCAAGTGAAAGAAAGTAAAGATAAAACAGTTCAGACAGTGTTGAATATGACAAGAGATGTGATAGTTCAAACGAAATTGCATATGACAGATTTTTCAAATGCAAAAGCAAAAATTAGAAAGCTACAGAAGGTGATTTTGAGTAAAAATAGGACAATCATCGAATTAAGGAATAAAATGAAAAAACTAAATGATAAGGTTGATTGTTTTAACAGAATAACAAAACATATGGTATATTTGCCAATATTAGAATTTGGAATTTAATTACATATTATTTTTCACTATTATGTTAGTCAGCCATCAATAGAAAAATGAATTTATTTTGTGATTTATTTCTTTTTATTGAGTACTATCATTTTTTCACTCTTTTGCATTTTGAAATTTAAAAATTAAAGAATATATTTTCATTAAATGGATTTTTATTTCATTCCAAGATTCCCATCGTCTTTAGAAAGTCCTTATTTTTCATTTTTAAAGAGCCCTAAAAAGTATACTTATTTTTTCTCGAAAAATGTTTATTTTTTTTCCCTGTAAAAGTCATTTCTTCTATGTTGGAAAATAACAATTTCAGCATTTATTTCTCATGAAAAATAATAAAGAAAAAATGTCAGCAAATATTTGCCAACTACTGGTTTGTCTTATGTGCATCTATAATGCTCTTGATTTCTATTTTTGCTACCAAATGATTCATTTTACATAGGAGGGTTAAAATTTCAAACTGGAAGTTAGTTAAAAGCTAGGCTTTGGATGAACTTGCTCATATATGAAGTATGCAAATTGTAAAAGATTTCAAATTAAGACTTAGTTTAACAAATAATTATGATTTATGAATTAGAAGTATAAAATAGGGTCAAGTGGGGTAAAATGGGGCACTTTTTAGCTATTTTCACATTCAAAATTTTGTAGCAATAAAACCATAATTTTTTCCTGATTGTTTTCAATTGCACCTTGACATTACATTCTTTCAAGACATTTTGGTGTAATTTTAGCAAACATTTTTTTAATTATAAATTAGTTAAATTTAGTTTGAAAAGTTTTGACCCATTTTACCCCATCTTGGGGTAAAATGGGTCATAATACAAAATGGTGCCTATAGAATATATTTATTACGAAATACATTAAAATAAGAAAAGTAGGTCAATTACATATTCTGCTAAACAATACAATTTTCAAATTTCAAAACAGTATTGTCATTTCAAAACAGTATTGCAAAATGGCTGTTCTAAAACTCTTATAACATCAGTCTTTTCTACTATATCAATGTCCTCATTTTCAGGGAAGACATAAAAATCCCCTACTTTTGATTTGGTTACATACTTCACATTCTGGCCACACAAGCAGCAACCATAAGCCTTCGGGTTGGTCGTGTGGTCTGGGCTTTCTACATACTTCACATGTATATCATCACCATCAATATGTGTGATTTGACCAACAAATCTTTTAGTAAATTCCCTTTATATTCAATAACTACCCATTTTCCAGGTAAAAGTTCTCTTGAGCATCTTGCAATCCGATCGTTTTGTAGTGGACTGAGATTTTTTCTGTTCATGTTCTGACTGTGGCAATTCAAAGGTCTTATTTTTCTTTTTCATTTGTTCTAATTCTTCTTTGAGGGAGAAAGTATACTTTTATTTTTACTAATCATAGCGAAATATGTTTTCCTTAAGTGATACTGAACAGGTTGTGTGTTGATTTGTTAGAGATGCAGATTCATGGTGGCCAGGTCGCCATTGGCAACCAAGTTTGCAGTCACGGTGACCAAAATTCTTTCAGTCTTACGGCGCTAGATCGGGCCGATTGCCTTGCGGACTGCAAATCGTGGTCAATCTCTTTATTGTTGTGAATTGCCATTAATCACGAATTGGTCGCACTGAAGGTAATTTCTGGTGACCAAAATTTCTCAGAAATCATTTTAGTCCCACGTCATGGGCGGATCGGGCAGATTGCCTCGCGGATTGTTTCGTTGTTGCGAACCGCGATTCTGTAGCTATGTATGAATTGCAGTCAATCGTGATATGGTCACACTAAGGTACTACGTGTACCTAATTAGCTAAATATTTTAGAGAAAACTATAAACATGTCTCCCCGCGTGTACAGGTCGCAAATTCGATTAAATAAAAATTTTATTTTTACAAGGTTCTTCCGTGAATTCGCAATTATGTTCTTTCTGGGTACTTCTTCTGCAGTTTTCTTTTTTTGCCAGAGGAATTATCTTTTTCCCATGGGCGAAAATCCTTTCATTAGTTCACAGGATGTCTACAAGTTACAAAAATCTCGTAAATATCATGAAATCTGTCATATATGTCACAAAAATGCCTTGAAATTTAATCAGTTTTCACTGTTACATTTGAAAATCTGTTTCTCCACGATTACGAAATTTGCGCTTGCATACGGCTATTCTCACTATGTCTGCAAAGCGATAACCAATGATTATCTTTTTGCCACTTTTACAATCTATTTGCACCGACTGAAATTTATATAATTTCATTCTGTATACAAAAAAAACAAAACTATTTCTACCGTATTAATAAAATGAAAGGCTATTTATTTTACAGCAACATTGGAAAAATCTGCATTTGTATGCAATCCTCGGCATACCTCGTTTAATTTGAATAATATTTCCCAGTTTTGCAACCTGTTTGCAACAACTACAATATTTGTAATTATTTCACATGTTATAGAATAAAACTATTTGCCAAGTGTATTATTTATGAAATAAAAGGCTATTTTGAAGCAACATCGCGAAAAACTGTATTTGTCCGCAATTCACGGTATATTTCATTAAATTTGGGAAATATTTTCCACTTTTATAATCTCTTTGCATCGCCTACAATTTTTGTAATTATTTTGTGTTTGATACAGAAAAACTATTTTTCAAACATATTATTAATAAAATAAAGGACTATTTTGCAGCAGAATCGTGAAAAACGGCATTTGTATGTGATTCTCCGTATATTTTGTTTAATTATGAAATTGTTTTTCCACTTATGCAATTTGTTTGCATAAACTAATTTATATTCACAAAAGTATTCACTTTCTACTGTGATTCACTCTTCTATGTCTGTGTATTTGAGTATTTTATAAATCAACATACTTGAGATCATTGTCCATGATATATTATAGATTTTCTTTATGCTATTATTAATTTGCATCATGTATTATGAAATAATTTTGTTTTAAATTTTAAAAATTTAACTGAAATTTAAATAAATCAGTCTGTTAACAAAACTCATTTCATTGTAAGAAAATTTGTTTCTCTTTTTTTTTTACCGAAAGAAATGTCATTATTTTAACTGTTCTTAATTGTTCTGTCATTATTTCAACTGCTGCTGTTGAGGTGCCCTGCTAAAATAATCCTTTCCCATATATCTTCATCCTCTAATTATTCTACCTTAGAGTATCTGACTGAATTATCATATTTTTGTTTTTATATTTTGTTTAGCAGAGATAACATTCTTTTTGTGCATTCTAAGCTTCATACATTTTGAGTTTAAAGGCAGAATTAATTAAATTAAATTTTTGAATTATTTGCAAAATCAAATTTAAACCAAGGGAAATTTCAGTTGAAAAATACTAATCTCTTAGCATCCTTGTTTATTCCTTGAAAAAAAAAAAATCAATTTTTTCTAATATTTTTAGGATTTTTGTGTCAAAGAAATTTTTTATAAATCGTCTTATTCATCAATTCATAACTTAAGAATTTTGTTATATTTTATGTATTTCTCACCCATGGCAACCCTATCGAATCTTTATTTGTAATTATTAATGTTTTTGTGTTGTCTGTAACTTTTTAAGTATTTATTTTAATATTTTAAAAATGTAAATAGCCATTTTCTGGTTTTTGCCTTCAGCCTTCATTTTAAAAACATACTAGATTTTATAACTATTGTTTTATGGCTAGAGAATGAAATTAAACAAATTGAATGAATTTAAATCAAATTTCGTAATTTGAATTTATTGCTTTCTTTTGTGTTATTACCTTTTCTCTAAATAGGGTGTCTAGCCTATTGTCCACAAAATATAATATAAAAGTATATACCTACATAATTAAGTATTTTCAATCCATGAATATACATCAACAGTCAAGTATATAAATATAAATTTGATTTTAGACACTTGTTAAAAAAATTTTGGCCACTAACTTTTTTTGGTTGGCCACTAAAAATTTTGTTCTTAGTGGCCAGTGGCCACTATTAAAAAATCTGAAGTTGAATCTTTATGATTTGTGTAGTGCCATAAAAAATGCTCACCATGGATTTTTATTGTCTAATGTTGGCAGTTATACCAGGCATTTTACTATAGTCATTGAATGTTGATTATAGTCATTGATTAAGAAAAGCTCAAGCAACATAACCTTGTCCTTTGCTCAAAGTGTTTTTATTTATTGATAGTTATTGATTGTTTTTGAAATAACGGTTTAAGCCATGAATAAAACCATCACATGTCAAAAACTTGTCAACCCTGAATTTAGGCAATTTTATGTAAATTCATTCTAATAAAGGAGAAAAATGTATGGTAATATTACATTTTCTCAACCATATCGAGAAGATAAGGAAACTAAAAATAGAAAACTGAATTTTATACATACACTTGAAATATGAGTGTATCCTTGATCCAAAACTAACAACTATTTTCTATTACTAATAACTTCAAAACTTTGCTACTGCAATGTTTTTTTAATTGGCACTTTGATATAGGTGCTTATAGCCCAGCTTTGGATCTTGGTTGTGAAATTGAATTGAAATCCCAATTTAGGAACTTCATTAAAATTTGAATTAGTTAATTTGTTTTAGCACAATTTTGAACAATATTCATACAAATTGGTTCCTTAGCAACTGAAGATATTATACCATCAGAAAGATCGAAGAATGTTTCTTCCAATGCTGTGTGAGCCACATCAGTAGGGCCATTTCTTCATATTTATTTTCTTTTAAATACACTGAAATTAGTATTTTTTAGTGTTTTATATTATGTTATATATTTCTTTCACCGTCTCCGAAAGACTAAGATTAATACAATTCTATGGTTTAAAAAAAAGTTGGGTATATATCTTCGCTTTCTAGGGAAAAAAATAGTGATTTCATACTTAATTTATTTTTCTCTTATTGTTTTAATCAAGCAAAACTGTAAGATTTTTGATGTTCTGCAATGATTCTGTACATTTTCCACCTGCCAACTATGCATGCTCACCCGATGCTGGATTTAAGCTATGGCTGTAGAATGGGGAATCTTTTTGGAGGATTGTTTATTTTTAACTTTTGTATATATACCGCAATGGACACCAAACTTTGCAGCTTGAATAATTAAGTCTAGATGCAATTCTTTTTTTATTTAATTGAAATACTTCTATTTGTTTTTAATTATATTTTTAAAATTTAGAAGCCAAGAAAGAAATTCTAAAATTTATAATAGGAACACATATGCTTATCCGCTGCATAATACATAGCTGGCATATAGCTAATTTATAACAAAGATTATCTTATTTATAGCAAGGTCGTAAATAACAAATTTATTGTAATAACTAACTAGGCTTAATTCTCCTTAACTTAAAAGGAAAATTTATGCTATTACTTTTTTTAAAGCAAACAATTTTAATGACTGTGACTGGTACAACAATTTTTTCTGCTTATATCAAAGAAGCATTAAAAAAAAAAAAAAAAAAAGTTTAATTGGAATTAAGTCAACAACATAAAACTTTCTTCAAGATGACTTCCTTATAGTTATAACTTATATCATGATGATCTAAATTTCATACTTAATGTTCAGAATGACTTGGGTCTAAAAATTATGAGTAGTAATCTCTTAGTGGGTGAATTATATGTTAAGTTCATCTTTTTTGAAGGCCTGTATCACATCTGCTTTTTGTACAAATAAACGTTATTTTTTTTAAAGTTGTCATAATTTTAGCTCTTCTGAAATAATACTGATTGCAGTTGAGGCATATTCTATTCATATATCAATTTAAAGAGTTAATATTTTCAGAATGATTGCATGAAATTTAAAGATGTTCAAAGCAGAAATGTAACTTTTTATTTGCATATTTTTACTTTATTATTATCTTTTAAAATCCTGGTCCTTCAATCCATTTTAACTACTGCTCCTTAATTTTTGCACACCACAGGCCAAATTTTCACTCAAAAATTGTACTGGCCATTTTTCCCCCTCAAAATTATTCAGTGCCTTAGAAAATAACATAATGGCATAAAATGTTAGATATTAGCTTTAAGTGTTATTTCTAAATTGAAATGTTTTATTGCTCGAATCATAGGTATCAATAGTAATTAATTGAAAATATTTGAATAATTTATTTTTATTAAGAGATATTTTATTGAGTACAAAAGTCATAGAAGTTCCTTTGTGATCAGATCTAACATGCTGGGCACTGACTGCTTGTTATATAAGGTCAAGCCTTGGGTTAGACTGTACATAAATTGTTTATAAAACTTTTGTTTGCTATCTTATAGGGAAAAAGTGTATGATATTTGTGTGAAAAATTAATTCTTCCATTGTAGGTGTCATCAGACAAGTGGAAGCTCCAGGTATTAAAGCAGAACTGTCTGATGTGGAGGCAACTGAAGGCGGTTCTGCTATGTTGGAACTTAAAATCACTGGTTTCCCGAAACCGAAGACTACCTGGTATAGAAATTTTTTTATTTTTTAATGGTTGAAATCATATGAAATATGATATTTGTGCCGATTATTTTGTGCCAATTATTTCTTATTTATATATACTTCTATCGTAAAATGCAGTTAAATAAATTAATCAGTAGATTAAACATACATGTAAAAAATGCACTAAAACTCACTGTTGTATACATTGTGTTGGTGGCCTCAAAACCCACCTAAATTTAGCATAACGGGATAACTAAGTTAGAACTAAAAGGTTAACAGGAAAGGAACAACATTTATTTCATTACATAATTATCTTACACTCTTAAAATTGACAAATTATAGAAGTATCACTCTATTCGAATACATATAAAAGTGGTTGGGGGGGGGGTGTAATGCCAGATAATTAATATTTTGGTTGGATCATGTGGTGGGACGAATTAGTTAGTTTTTTTTTAACACAATTTTTGAAGACATCCTCATATAATTCTAATTGTACGGTATCTGAGAAGGTCTTTCATACCTTTGAAGAAGCTCACCGAGGCTTTCCCACACTTTAAACTTTTTTTTAACACCAGATGTACATGCGAGCTCTCCTCCGAACTCATCCATACATCAGAGGCACTCACACCAAATCTCACTGCTACTGTGGCTTGCTCTTCAAAAATACAACTGACTTGACCCCTTCTTGACCTTATATTTATACCTTTTTCTTCTGCTGGACGGTCTATGTGCCTTCTCTTTGGTATACAAACACACCATCGCCATCTCGGTTACTGACAATGGGCTTAGCTTGGGAATATTCACTCCCCCCCTCATTCACCCTGCTTCCATTATTTCTCATTTATATCAATTATTCAACATTTTAGATTTCTGGCATTACAATATCTAAATTATGTACTTTGTTTTTCATGCTTGCTATTTTTATTCTTCATATATTTTATTCTTATTATAATTTTTTATTCTTATAAATCTTAAGAGTTTATCTCTCCCTCTCCCATTTCATCTCAAGTTATTCTATTAAATATTTATAAAATATGTTACATATCTGGATCTTGATTTAAATATGTTTTTTACTTTGGTAGATACCAGATTCTCCATGTGCAATCATAGTTCTGTTATAGTTCTCTATTGTATTTAATCTCACAAATGTTTCAATATGTGAGAAATATTTCAATATGTAAAGTGAAAATGATGAAATGTCACATTTGTGATATGTCACAAATATTTCAAAATGTGAAGTGAAAATCTTGTTAAAACACAGCAATTGGTAACAGTATCAACTGGTTTTGCAGGGTGTGTTTTTTTGCTGAATTTTATCTCTGGACTTGGTTGATACCATTACTAATTTGTCACAAGCTGTGTTTTTTTAAGTTTTTATACACTTATTTTTGCAGCAGTTTGAGTCATTTATTAAAAATATATATTTAAGGTGATTAACAATCATAAAATATTTTATTATGGAAGAATGTATGAAATATAAGCAAAACAACATTATAGATTATTTCAATTATTAAAAATTAGGTACAATTATTTTAATCACGCACAGTCTACATGAGTGAACAGAGTTTGACTGTTTAGCTTCTAATAAATACATAACGTATACCAATGTTGGTCGTGATTTATATGATTTTTATTTATATGGTACTTTTACAGAACTTATCTGCTCTGTAAGTCGAGAGGTAGGGTGTATGTATATGTCATGAAATATGATTGTAGTATCATTTTTTATTTTAATTTTTATATTAGAAACACAATTTCTATTTTTAAATGATATTTTTAATTTGTTAATGCACATATTTCAACTATATAGAGAAAGGTTACCAAGCATCATTACCAACAGGAGATGCTTCTTCGATATCTCATTTAGTCGAATATTTTCAGTCCCTTGAATGTTGTCAGTTTTTTGTACTTCCGAAAAACTTATCTAAAATGTTTAATATTAGATGAGATTGAACTTTGAAGTTATCAGCCCAATGAAAAACATAATTATTCAGTCCTTTGAAAAAATATTTTGAAAGAATGCTTGATTGAGTAAGAACTGTAGTTGTCATTCTTTTTTGTTTTCTAAGAATACAAAATTCCAAAAACATTTTTATTCAAAATAGTCCAGTTTTAATTCTAAGGATGTGCACATTACTTAGAGGTATTGTTGTGTGATGTGTCTGGATTCAAGTATTTGTTTCAACAATACCTCCTAAATATATGAAACTTATTTTGAATCTTGGGACCTGTAAGAAATGAATTCTAATGGTTTTTAGAAATGCTATAGTTTATACTGTTATGAATATTTTTGTCAAATACAAAAGACTATGTACAGTGAAACCTCTGTTAATGGGCATTTTTACAATCCCTGGTCCCCCTTAACATAGTATATTTAATGTATTACCTCATTTTAAAGGACACTCAAAATAGCAGACAGTAATAGAAGTCAGAAAATGATGAAAATTGAAATCTAAATCACATGGCTCTGGGCAAGCAGTTTTGGTTTTGAAAAATCGCCCAAAATCAAATAAACAGGTGAATTGTCACTTAGTCCTGGCTTGAGCCCCCTCAGGGTTGTGCCTAATATCAAATGGGACCCGTTGTAGGAATAGGAATCAAGAACTAAGCCTCTTCTTCTGGATTTCATCTAAACAGGTTATTTGTCTTGAGGAGTTGAGGTGGGATCAATTCCATTTATTATTATGGAATGTATGGAATTGAGAACATGCACTGTTCCCTATCAGTCTGTTAACTTGATCTCAAGCAATTTAGTTAAGCACTTATTTTCTTTGATTTTCCTCACATAATGCTGACAAAAAGGATGAGATAAATCTTGAAGTATTGTGTATATATTTTACTGAATTTTCTGAAATTTTTCATTTTCTTGTGTTTGTAGAAATTTTTTTTTTATTATTATTGTATGATGTAACAAACTTTTAATTGCTTATAAATATTTTTTAACAAGTTTAACTGAGTTTATTATTTTGATTTCCATTAGGTATCATAAGAACAAAGAAGTATCAACTGGAGGCCGCTTCCGCTTCTTATTTGCAGATGAAGAAAGCTTCACTCTAGTCATTAAGAATGTGAAAAAGGATGACAGCGGAAAGTATACAGTAAAAGCTGTAAATGAAATGGGTGAAGCTGAGTCTTCTTGCACTCTCAGTGTAAAATGTGAGTTTTGGTTCATATATTTCAATTGTATGTTTACATTTTTTTGTAATAACCTACAGTCAACCATTGCAAGGCTCCCATATATGCTCACTTTTCTGACCTTTAATTCATTATTTTAAGAATTTGAACCACTTTTTAGAAAATTTTTCTTTCAATAGAATATTAATATTTTCTCACTTTAAAGTATAGAGTTTGGTAAGAATAAAATTACCCTTTTAAGAGTTTTATTCTTTAATAAATTTTACATATTTGTATGCAAAATACTTATAATCATTAAAAGTAAAATTTAAAGATAAAAATAACTACTGCTTAGAAAAAGGAAAAACATTTACAATACTAACAATTTAAAAAAATGAACTTTTCATATTATCTTGATAATATTGTTAATATAAGGACTTGCAATTGTGTTCCTCCACGAAGAATATTGAATGCATGTATAAGTCAAAATGGAAAAGTAGAGAAATTAGTAGCTTCTTTGAAAGCACTCGAAGTAGTAATAGTTGCTATTTATTATACAGTCATTACTATATATTGAGCATTAATGTATTCTTCAAATTATATATTCTATTTATATAAAATAATTATTCAATAGAAAGTTAACTATATGTATTGCAATTTATTTTACAAAATTACCCAGAACATTTTTTTTTATATGGTACCTATGCTACGCGCATGTGTCCACAGTGCATAGCATCCGGCCATCCAAATAGTTGCTCAAGTCCATTGGATGAGTCGGACGGTCTGGGTTTTCAACAGTGCATAGCATAGGTACCATAGGTTGAGTACATGGTTATTAACTACCTTCAGTAGTTAACCGTATACCCAACTCCTATGCTAGTACATGCAATCTGTATAAGTTATATACAATAATGATAATTCCGTTCCTTGAAAAACGAAATGTATACTGTGTGATGTAAATGTTTTATCAAAAAGATGTTTTAATTTAAATATTTCATTTTTATTTACAATTTTCTGAAATTTCACAGAAATTCCGATTTGTGGTGTAAATGCTTTACTAAAAAAGAAAAATAAATGTTTCATTCCGTATTAACAGATTTCCTTAAATTTTGCAAACATTCCAATTTGTGATGTAAATGTTTTATTAAGAGGATATTTTAATTATTCATTCTGTATTAACAATTTTTCTTAAATTTCACAGAAATTTAGAATCATAATAAAAACTACAGAAAAATCCTACCGTTATTTTAAAGTCGATTCCAGTTGTGTGTCATTCTGGTTACGTCTGGCCAGTTACATAAATTATTCCATTCATGTAACAGAAATAACATTTTGATTTATTTTTGTTCTGCACAGAAATAAAAAATAACACTGTAAAACGAAATATACACTATGCAAAACTTGCTTTTATGTACTAACAAAAACATCTGATTTTTAAATTTTCATTCATATTAACACTAATTATTATATGCATGACAGGAATGGCGGGTAATAAACATACACATCAAAAATAAATAATAAATTTGTTTTTCTTTTACCTATTAATTGCAATGTTCTAAAACTTCAAACAGATATGGAACAAAATTCTAAATTATGTTCTTTACAGATTTAAAATTATTGCTGTCATAATCTAGTGGGTTAAAAAGATGATTTTTCGGACACAGTCATACTATTGTTAATTGTCAGGGACAAGCATGCAAAAGCAATTTCACAAAAAATATCATTAGAATTTTTACAAAAAAGGGTTTTTTCACATTTTAGAATCATAATTTCTTAAACTTCACCCATTTATTTTCAGTATTTATGTTTTTTACTGTTGTAATTAAGAAATGAAAACTCAACTCATCACTGGGGGACAGTGACAGAAATTACAAATTTTTTCACTAATGTTTACCTCTAATGTTTACCCACTTCTAGAAAGGGTAGAAACTTGCAGTTTGATACATGGCTGATTCAAATAGTGTAACTGAACAGAGAAATCCAAAAACCTGAAATTTCTTCATAAATGTTTGGTTGAGGTGAATTTTTCCCCATGTTATCCCTATTGCAAATATATATATATATATTTGGATCATATTTAAAACTATTACAATTTTAAATTTACATGACATGTTACTACTAGTGCTAAATATTAATTTGCTTTCAGCTGCTCCATCTTTCATTAAAGGACTGAAAGATATGTCAGTAATGGCAGAGGAAACCATTAGGTTTGAAGCTCAGATTGATGGTAATCCTGCACCTGAAGTGAAATGGTAATATTTTACTTTATTATTTACTTTATTATAATTTCTATTTTGTGGAATTCAACTCTTGTTTACCAGCAATTTGTCCAGAAGAAATTGTTTTCAGGAACCTTTAAGGTATTCCATGCTTTTAAAAGAGGCACTTCACAAAATTCCAATACCCCAATACACAAATTTTGTGTTTCAAAAACTGAGTTCTCATCAAAATTTCCGGCAATCATCCAAAATGAATTCTGCACAAAATAAAAACTTAAAGCACCCAATTCATAAAAAAAATCGAATTTGTATGCAGAAAAAAAAAAGCTCTTTAGATGCATTTTACTGGATGTTTTTCCCTCTCCAATCGTGTGATACAGCAGAATCACTGAATGTTATGTAAGAACATTACTTTTCATATTCAAAAATGATAAAGTTTAATAATAATCATATTTTAAGTAAAGAGGATTTTTTAACACTTTATTTATAGTTACATTCTTAGTTTAGAGTATAAAAATAGCTTTTGATAAGAAACTACTTTGTTTATAAAATGTTATTTAAGATTAAAACTAATTTTTCTTTTAATTTTATGCAAAGTTGTACATCCCCCCTCCCTTCCGCCACGCCTCATGAAATTATATTTTTTTCTCAAAAATAGAAACAAACCGCTACTTATTTATATTATACTAGAAAATGAATTTCCTGGCATTGCCCAGGTTTTAAAAAAGCACCTGTAATGTAAGTAATACAGATACATATGACACCACTCAATTTCCACATTACCTATTTTGAGCAAAATTATTCCCACCTTTCATTTCAATCCAAATCCTTTAGTTCCAATGCATTTGAAGTCGCATGCAACATTTCACCATGCATGTGCACAAACATGATGTCAGCTGCCAGCTGGAAAAAGAACGGCATCTAAAATCTTTATTTTTATGCTTTTGGTTGAAAACTATCAGAAAATAGTGTAATTCAAGGAAATTTTTTTTTAATAGAATGCAAAGATATACATCCATATTTTTTCCAAACTATAGAAATTTGTTGCTCTTCCTTTTATGGATGTGGAAAATAAAAAATAAGAGAATAGGAAAATAAAACATTCATATTTTTTTAATATTTAAAATATGAATGTATTTTAAAGTAAATATTATGTATTTAAAAGTAAATAAATAACCATGAAGGAATTGTCCTATAGATTTGGTTCAAATATTGTTAGTAAAAACATTCTTTGATTTTTGCGATAGAGTTAAGATGAAAATTTTGTAATTATATTTTCGATCACTAAGGAAAGGACAATTCCGATTCTTTTTAAAAGATCTTAAAACCAATTGATATTTGTAGAGAATTTTTTTCTGATTTCAAATATCCAAGCGAAAATCTCTTAAAATAATTATTTATTTAAATATCAAGAAATGAAAAAGCGCAAAATTTTCTCAAACACAAAACGACTCGTGATTGGCTGTGACATCACACAGCCTGTTCGACCTGTCATGCAACATTCTACTATGTACTGTTTCTACTGAGATATTTGCAAGTAGTTGGCGTTTAATTTTGTTTACAATTTGTTTTTAATTGTTTTACCCATTTGTTCTTGGTCTGCTTGAGTTTAAATTATGTGTTCCTTATTTTATTTTATTGTAAACATGGATTCTGGTTTTGTTAAAGTGCAATCAGGCAATTTGTCCAAGATCGATTTTACTGTGATGGCGCTCTCTTTCAGAAATAATAAATATTTTGTGACAGCTGAAACTCGAGATGTAAACTTGATACCCTTTTCTTGAAGGTTTATAATAATAATAATAATTATTATTATTATTATGTGAATTACATTTACGTTTAAGGTATCTGTGGTGGAAATCTGAGCATTACGAAAAATGCAAACACATTGGACACCAATTTCTCCGAATGTAAGAGATAAAAATGTACATATTTTTTGTTGTTTCGTTGGTCCAGATTATGAATACATGAAATAATTTTAATACTTTAGAACTTTTTTAAAAAACACTTAAAGCGTCTATCTGAGCAAGTGGTTTTTTAATTTTTCCTACTTTCACTCAAACTTCAAAAGATAGATATAAATAGTAAGCGACAAAAATATGTATTAGTGAATTTAGTTTCTGAATCTACTTTTTAAGAAAAAAAAGCTAATATATTGAACCTTACTGACTTAGTTTTCAAGTAATCATCTTGATAAGTCGAAGAAGATTGAAAAATTTTCATTTTACAAGTTTGTAATGCTTATATCTCAAAAACTAAAAGTGCTAGCTATGAACAATAATCAAGAATTTGTAGCTCTTTTAAAGTCTTGCAAGTGTATATAATTGGGTTTTGGATTGAGTGGTTCTAATTTCAATAGCTTAGTTTTTAACCTGGATTTTCCAATAGCTGGGAAAGTTGCAATATTTAAAATATCATGATTGCTGCAGCTCAGTGTTTTTACTTACTCCTTGGTGAAATATGGATGCACAAGTACGAGATATTTTATTTTGTTTAAAAAAATTATAAGGTTAAATAAACTTGGGGATTCTAAAGATGTTTAATAATTGGTGAGGTAATAATACATGGAAATATACATAATCCAGTAAGTAATTATGTGCCACCAGACAAGTTTATAAATTAATTTGAATGTTAAATCTCGTCAGATATATTGTTAAGTTTAATATATATATACCACAAAGCAAGTTAAAAAATTTTCATTTTTTGAGAAAATTGCTTATCTAGAGTCAGAGTATCCAGATGAAATCGGGATGAAAACTAAAAGTGCTAGCTAGCTATAAGCAAGTAATTTGTAGCACTTTGAAAGCCTGTAAGTGAAACAAATGAGTGAAAAAAAACAAAACAAATTGAATCTTTATTTTATAAAATATTATTTACGCAAAACCATTTCAGCTCCATCAGACTGGATGACTCACCGCTGAATATATATATATATATATATAATATAAAATCTGAAAAATTGCTACAATTTTTGTTGAATTGATTAAAAAGCTAAAAGCAAAAAATAATTTATAATACAACTTGTAAAGCGCTATGCTGCAATTTTACAGGTGTATACCTATATAAATTCCCAAAAAGGACAAGTAACAATGTACTCGTAAATTTCCAGAAGAGTGACAAGAGTAACGGCCGGGGGGAGTTGCGACCCCCCCCACTCCGGTTAAAGCTTTTTTCCGCCATGGCAAACGCTCCCGGTAACCGATACTCCATACCCTATCTACTTCATGACTCTTATGGGAGTCGGAAAAAAGCTTTAACCGGAGTGTTGGGGGTCGCAACTCCCCCCGGCCGTTACTCTTGTCACTCTTCTGGAAATTTACGAGTACATTGTTACTTGTCCTGTTTGGGAATTATATATATATATATATATATATATATATATATATATATATATATATATATATATATATATATATTTGTAATGTGCTCCGTAATTTTTTGAGTGCAAATAGCCTTTTATAGTTAAGTTTGTTATACAGTAAATTTAAACCGAAAGTTTAGATTGAGCGGTGTATTTTTTCTAGGAATTAAAAATAATATTTCTGTATTTATGTTTATATGTATATATATTTTTATGCTTATATTTTTTATTATATTTATATGATTTGTGAGGATTCTAAATATAATATCTAATAATTTATTTTTAAATTAAAAGCAGTTTTAAATTGTTTCTTATAATATTATATTTTAAAACCTATAATAAATAGTAAATAATTTATGATTCTGAATAGATGAAGGAATTTTAAATTATTTTCCATTTAATTTCTATTCCTTTTGTGTAATGTTTCAAATTTGTGATTTTTTTAGATAAAATCTATTTTATAACTTTTCAAAAGCACATGTACTTAATGAAACTACTAAATTGCAACTGCTCACTGCAGTATATACAGATATAAAAAAAATTTATGCAAGGAATTTTTTATATTCACTAAACTAACTGCAAACATCACACTCTAAACCGGGTACAAAGTCAATAATCCACTTTGAATCTGGCTTTAAATTCATTCATGATAGCAAAACTAAAAATAGAGTGCTGAACCAGTAGTGGACACCAGTAGTGGATTTTCAAAGTTTATTAAATCATAAAGAAATAACTTCTCATGAAATGGCTTTAAAAAGTGTATTATACAGTCACTGATTTATTATCATAACATACGTAATGAACACTCTTTAATGACAGTGGTGAATTTTGTTTACAATCTGGCTTCCTGCTCTTCACATAATTTTTCACGAAAAACAGTTTTTGGCACAGATATAAATATTTTATCTGACGATGTAAAATTAGTAGTCAGGCACATTGGAGCGATACAATACTTATATCTATTCTGAACTTTGGGACGAAGAAACAGTTATAATTATCGGAACTTTACGAATGTAACCAAACTAATGCACCAATTCTCAAAGACGGGAGCCTTGGACGAACCTGGTGACGTCACATTCCATACGTGCCAAAATGGACCGTTTTCCCGCCAGTCAGAAAGGCGAACTTTGACTGCTAATAAAACATGAAATACAGCTCGGAGAATGAAAATTTTTGTACTTTTGTCCATTTTGAAACATTTCGAATCGAATAAAAACAAAAAAAAGAGGCCGGAATTGTCCATTGATTTGTGTGAAAATTGCTGAAAATCGTACTTCAGCATAAAATAACTAAAAGATAATTCAATTGTTAAAAATCTCACAGAGATCTGTCTTACCGGGAATTCAAATAATCTAGTACAGAATTGTGCAACTGTCTGAAGCTAAGATTTTCCACTACCGATGAAACATACAGAGACAGATAGAAAAACAAACATCTTTTATTATGTAAGATATGCTATGAAAATGTATAGCACTAGCACTCACTGAATATAGATTCACTTAGAGCTTCATTTTTCTGGAACAAATTGTTAGTGCTAAACAGATATCACCTGTGAAAACAATGGCATCATGATTCTTTCACAGTTATTAAGTATAGAATTTTCTTTTTTTATCAAAAGTTCTAATTTTTACATGTTTGTTATGCATTAATATTTGTAATTATATAAATTTATACTGAGGTGCAATAATGTAAGTGTAATCTATAATCTATTGAATTGCAATGTGTTTGTATGATAATTTATGACAAATCTACGAACTCTGGGACACAAAATTTTGAACCAGTATAGAGATGGTATTATCTTAGACGCTTAGCTAAGATTTTCCACTACCGATGAAACATACAGAGACAGATAGAAAAACAAACATCTTTTATTATGTAAGATATGCTATGAAAATGTATAGCACTAGCACTCACTGAATATAGATTCACTTAGAGCTTCATTTTTCTGGAACAAATTGTTAGTGCTAAACAGATATCACCTGTGAAAACAATGGCATCATGATTCTTTCACAGTTATTAAGTATAGAATTTTATTTTTTTATCAAAAGTTCTAATTTTTACATGTTTGTTATGCATTAATATTTGTAATTATATAAATTTATACTGAGGTGCAATAATGTAAGTGTAATCTATAATCTATTGAATTGCAATGTGTTTGTATGATAATTTATGACAAATCTACGAACTCTGGGACACAAAATTTTGAACCAATATAGAGATGGTCTTATCTTAGATTCTAGTAAATTTTGGAAACAAAATACAATTTATTCCAATTCAAAAATGTTTCACTGAAATATTTACTATTTACCTCATTTTTTTTTTTTTTCCTCTTCAAAATTTGATGTTTTATTGTCGAAAATGCACTTAAATTTACCATTTTAAGAAATTAAGTATTTTTACTATTTTATAATTTAGAAACACTAATTATCATTCAGAGTTCTGATTCTAAAGTTATCTTTGAGTCTTTCTTTAGCATTGGCTGATAAAACTTTTGAGGGATTCAATGCACACATTCTCCAAAAGTAATCGTTTAAAAAATTGAAATGATGTGAACCTTTCCAGCTTCATGTAATGTATTTCGTTTAAACACAAAATAACAGCTGAGATTTAAATAAATTGCCATTAGTGATAATCAAGGTAAAAAATTAAATAGTAAAGAAAGCTTAAAATTTTCCGCATTTAATGATATCAATTTTAATTGTTTGAATATAGTAGATCTACGTACATTGTATGAAGGTATGAGGGGCATTTATTGGTTTTGAAATACAATCATAATTTAATAATCGAGCAATGCTGATTTTTCCTGCCATTAAGGCTTTGTTGGCATCTTTACTGTTGTGGCCAAATAAAAAGGGACGCCAAGTATTTTAATTTCTTTTATTCACATCCAGTATATATAATTACCATCTGTCACATTTTATCAGGCACTATTGATACTCAACAATCTGTATACCATTAAATCATTTTTTGAAAGCAAACTTATTTTAAAAACATTATAAATTACGAACGAAAAAAAGAAATAACAATTGTAATGTTGTGCTTTTGGCAACAAAAAATAAAGTTTACATAAAATAAAACACAGTATTATTTAAAATATGATATAAAATTTTTATACATTTTCATTTTAACTAATTTTAACTTTTTTTACCACTACAGCTTTACTGCTGTATTTTCTATGCAATAATGTGACAGCATTTTTTTAAAAATGCATTTACATTTCTGTTTATTAAAATGTATTCTTGGAGTTTCCTACCTAAAGACTTGAGAGCATTCCAAGCACATTGTTTATTCTAAATTGATGCTCATAATTTTCTGAAATAAAGAATGATTTTTATGATTGCAAATAAAATAATATATGCAGCGGAAGAAAATGATAAAATTGTGTAAAAATGGAGAAAATTTTCTATATTGAAGTGTGTATGTTCAGAGTACTGTTGGGTGTTTCTGCTAGTATATCCTTAATTTAAACTGGGATCTTGTTTGGACTCTCTTTATTGCAAAATATTCATTTTTTATTCAAATATGAATGTGTTTCTAGATATCAATTGAACATTTATAGTAATTACTAAAATAATTCATTTTTCAGGTATAAAGATGGTCAACAATTGAGTCCTACCGACAGAATTAAAATTTCAAATGATTCTGGCAAACCATGTCTACAAATTCTGAAAGCAAAACCCACAGATTCTGGGAGTTATTCTTGTGTGCTAACTAACAACATAGGGAATCAGGCAGAATTTAGTAATGTTGTTGTAAAAGGTAATATGTATTTTTTTAAATTATTGGAAAAATTTGTGTTTCTTGGTTGTCTTTTCATGTAACCTCTTATTCCTGCCAAAAGAGACCTGATAAATGATTTAAAGTAAGTAGACCACATCATTTAAATTGGTCTCTCATCATGTAATTGATATCTTACACTAGCCCTCTACCACAGACTGCCATGCTAGTTTTTCTTCATTTTTTTTTTTTTTTTACTTGCAGCACTTGTGCACAGGTCCTGACTTCCAGCAGATGGAGCCCAGGGCCTAATCAGTTTCAGGGAGCCCCCTATCAAATATTTTAAAACTTATTTGTACCATCAGCTGTAAAAAATATTTAAAATACAATAAATGCTGGAGGAGGAATGTAAACAAACATTGTAATTCATCATTCCACTGAATCATGTTCATAAACTTAATTTTATTTTTGAACCACTTACTTCGTTTTCGGGAGTGACTCACGGCATTCTTTCAGCAGAAGTCTTCATTCAAATTGAATATCCGACATGTACACAAACTCATTTGCATATTTTGGGTTGGACCTTGAACAACATAGTATTCTAGTAGATACCCATCCCAGTATATATAAGAGGTTCACTGTGGAGACATCTCATCGATTATTATTGGAAGAAGTTTATCTTCCTTTCGATTGTTCATTTCTAATCCCATCTGATCTGACAGTCTTATGATAAAAGCATCTTGGTATTAGACGATTACTGTGTTAAAGGATAGTTCTTATTCAGATATGTAGTCTGTGAGTGACGGTTTTTGTCACTGGTTATACACCGGTGATTTTTACATGCTTTTAATCTTAAGCAATGTCAACCAATCACAGTTCAAAAATTCAACTATAATGTATCAGAAAAGGTTTTGTGTTCCGATATGTGACCTGCACGAGGTGAAAGCCAAACGACATATCAAAGTAATTGAAATTTATCATTAGTGATGGTTCTAGAGTGAACCTCTTGTGTAATTTACCCATGCAAAACAGCTTGTATATATCCTCAAGCTGCATATGCTTATGGCAGCAAGCCATTGTAATTTGACAAGATTCTGCATTTTGAATAAATGCAGATTCAGCATTTTCAGTTGAAAATTTGACTCTTGGATTTTTTTTTCCTTTGCCTCTGCACACAACGGCTAACGACTTTGTGAAAAGTCTATTTTTCACCAATATAGTCAACAATAAATACAAAAGGTTATAAAACAATATGCTAGATCTACAGTGGGTCGGCCATAAAAATGCGGCAAATTTTGAATTCTCTAACATCTACAGTAATATAAACTTTCCTGACAAACTTTCCAGACAAAAGTATTGTCAGATTTCACATCAAATTGTCTTGTATTTTCAGTTTGAATAATCTTTATCATTTGCATCTGAGGCTAGTAGTCAAAGTATGCATGTTTTGAATAAATTTATTCAAAGAGTGAGTATACCATACGCTAAAAGGTGTGTTAATTAGTGAACATAGCAATATTATTTTACTATATATATAATTGCAAATAATCTCTTTTAGTTACTAGAGTGAATTACTCAGCATTGCTTGGATCCTAAATAAATGCCCACTACTTATATATAATTAAAAAAGCACCAATTTAAAATGGCTTTGATCTGAAAATTGCACCACTATCAGTAAAAGAATAAACAAAAAGAAAAGAAAATGATGAGGGAATGTTTGGAAGATGCTTGAAGTGAATATGCAGAGATCATCTACAACCAAACATGGGGGAGAAGCTGATACAGAAGATCCAAACCCTGCTTCGAAATTTTTAACTGTTCGTCAGCTTAAAAAATGTATAATTGATGAACGAATAGCTTCAGAAAATTATTTTTGTATTGGAACAGTATGTGATATTTACAGGAGCTGGGGTTAAATTATAAACATAGGATTATTTTTTTAAAATCAGAATATAAAAATCGGGGAGATGTAAAACACATGAAAAGTAATATTTTTGAAAAATTCGTGAAAAATTGTTTATTAATGGTATGGATTCCAGTCAACATTTGTTTGAAAGAGAATTTTTATAGATTTTTAGAGATTATATTTTTGGTTGATATGGAGCCAAATTGTGTGAATATTGTCCAAATTCATTGTTAATCAGCTAAGACATAAAATAACTACAAAACTAATTTTAAATGAAATATAATAATTTCAAAGGACACCTAGTTGGGTCTTGAAGTGCCTGTGTACCAAGTTTCATAGTTATGCTTTGCTTAGATTTTCTGCTACAGACTGCACACACAGAAATACACATATGCAGATATTTTCTTTATTAAATGAGATATAAAGTTTAGTGCACAATCATTCACATTTAATTAGTTTTAATCATGGTAAGTTTTAAGTTATAATTTTTAATTTAATCTTTTAATTTTTCATATTTCGTAAAGAAAAAAATTATATCAAATGTATTCATCATTTGGAAATTAAATCTATCATTTATTCCTGAAAAATAAATAAATAAATAAATAACATACTGTGATGAATAGGGGATTTTTTGTTAATTTTATTTTTGGGAATTCGGCTGTATGCGAAAAATACACTATTCTTTGGGAACAAACAGTTTACAAAGGAAACTCTACATCCTTTTTTAAGCTACTGCAGTTCCAGAGTGTCGTCATCCACAAATGATTAACTATAAACATGATAGCCATCCATTGATATGAATTGTTCATGGAAACTAAAAGTCCACTAAAATCGTCAGTTTTGCTATAAATACAGGATTCCTGTGCTCCTTAGAAAGTTCTTATTTTTCATTTTTAAGTGCTCTTAAAAGTACTTATTTTTCAAAGTTTCCTTAAAGTACTTAATTTTCACAAAGGTCCTTAAAATTTCTTTATGTTTTCATATCAAAGTCATTTTTCTTCATTGAAAAATAATAATTTCAGCAAAAATCTGCATTTTTTTCCTATGAAAAAATAATTTCAGAAAAAATTAGGGATTTAAAATGATTGCAATCATTAATTAAATTGAATTGTTGCCAGCTACTGGTTTGCCTTATACTGGTTTGCCTTAGCTCTCTTGATTTTTGTTTCTGCTGCCTTTTAACAATTCCATAATAAATAGCAAATTGGGAATTTTAATTGCTTATATTCAGTATAACGTACTGTTAATATTTCTGTCAGTGCTGTATTTGTAAACAAATACCCAAATGTAATTTTCTTTTTCTATGATTTTTTTTTTTTTTAATAATTAGTTGGGTACTATGTTAAACATTTTAATAAAAAAACTATGAACATTTAGTAAATTGCATATCTTTTTTTATTTTTATTGTATAAAATCTTGCTTGAACCATATTAAAATATGTAAATGTATATTGGGTCTTTAAAAGTCCTTGCTTTTTATTTATTGTAAAGAGTAACTTTAAAGGGGGGAGGGGGGGGGAGAAATATGATACTGCAAATATCTTTACAAAATTATAACTATATTTAAACTCAATATTGAATTATGTAAATCACAAGATTGTGAATGAATACAATGGTGGTTTTCTTACTGAAGTAGTAACACAAATTTTATTTTTATTGCAGCATCTCCAACATTTTCAAAGGGTATGGGAAATGTTGAAGGTCTGGAAGGAGATAATTTACAATTTAATGTCGAAGTTAATGGAAACCCCAAACCTACCATAAAATGGTAAGTTGGTGTGAGCAATATTGCTTAACTTATTCAAAAATATAATAAGTATAAACTGGTTTACAATGCAGTGCAAATCAATATAAATAAACATGCATACGCATCTGAATTTCTTTCTTCAGAGCAACAAATTGACCTGATTGCCCAGATAAATGCAAGGCATCTCAATATAGTTGCATCACCTAGTGACACGAAAGAAAATTAAAACTAGGAAATATGAACATGAGATGCAAACAAAGAAAAATTAAAGTCAGAGAATATGAACTCAAAGAAATAAATAATTTGACTTGCCATACCTCAGAGAAATATGGAGTCATTGATAAATCATTAACTAGATTACTGGAGTTTCTTTTAATATAAAAAGATTCAAAGGAATTCAAATCAAAAACTAAAGAGCACTTTTAAATAAAATTCTTTTGATTTTATTCAAAGTGAACATCTTAACTACTTCTGCTGAATGAATGTCTGGGCAATGCTTTTCTGACTAGTTTTTTGGATTATAAGTGTGATATGCATCGATTTCTGCCTTTTGTATTAATTTCTAAAATACATTTTTGATATTTCATTGGTATAAATTTTTAGCCAAATGAATACCAGAGTGAATAGCTAAGACTTTAATTATGCAACTGTAAGACCACTTCTGTAAATAGCTAGGTGAGGTTGAAAGGTACTGTAATGAGCCTATTTCTCTTCCGTAAATTTCCCAAAAATTATTACTACAGTGGACTCTCGTTAAAACAACACCTGTGTAATATGGATTTCTCGTTATTACGTACAAATACAGAGTCCCCAGTTAAGGTCTATGGACATTGCATGTTATAATCATTGCTTAATACATTCATTCATTCATTAAGATAGACAAAATTTATATACTATTATAGTTTGAATATTAATATTTTTTTCATTCTGACCTCATTATTTTTTTTTTATTAAATGTTTTTTTTTTTTTCCAAATTTCTTAATATGTTACATATATGTTACCTAATATGTTACATACGTGAGGATAACAGACTTTCATTATCATTTTACTATTTCATTACTATTTTATGTCAAATTTATGGACTTCTGTTATAATGGACTCTCGCTAATAGGTACAATTAATATTGGCCCTTGACTGTCCGTCTTAACAAGAGATCACTGTATTATAACTTCTTCCTTCCTTCTTTTTATCAATAGGAGCACACCGCATTTTTTTTTTCGGGCGGGGGGGGGGGGGGGGGGGGTGCATTGTGATACAGTAAGGATAATGTGCATGAAAAAAAGACATTTTTGTGTAATGGCACATGTTGAAAGGTGACAGATATTAAGAGTGACAGTATAGCAAGGGAATACTTGTATGTTTAACAGAGTATGTCTATTCTGAACTTAGCAGTGGTGAAAGCTGGTAGCTTGTTGAAGGGTAGTACATCAGGATTTAACCCTTTGTGGACGACATTCCTGAACTACCGTGGCCTAAAGGATGGAGCGCTTCACCTCCAAACTGTTCCCAAAGGACGGCTAATTTTTTGCTCTAAGCCTAACTCTAAAAAAAAATTCACTAAGAATCACATGTTCAACACAGCAATCTACTTTTTTCAGGAATAAAAGAAATACTTATTTTCTATTTGATGTATATTTTTCATACAAATCTCAATACAAAATACTCTTTAATTGCTTTTACTATGAATTCTACTATTTATCATCGAAAAATATGCTAAAAAAATTAATTTCCTTATCTAAATTAGGCAGCATAATATTGTGATATGTTCCAAGTATGCTCAAAAACTCAAGAGAATTGAGATCTTTCAAATCTCCTGTCCAAACATCATTCGCAGAAACAGGTACTGAAATTGGCGGCTTTATAATAAAAGCACGCTTAGAATCTGTAGAATCACTTGAATTTTCATTTTCATCTTCAGAAATACCACAGTTCCACGAATCTTTACTATCTGCATTACTTTTATTACTGCCCGGTTTGTTTATCATACGAGTATATTCTTCCACAGAAAAAAAACGTCCTGGTCCAGCCATTCTTTTATCTAAAATGACCTAATAATTTCACTGCCGCACATTCCTCTAAAACCCAAACTTAGAAAAAATACTCTCTTATATTCCTATGATTCACCAATGAAATCATAAAGCAAAGAACAAAATGAGAAACGAAACTCAATTATAAAATAGCAGAGGATACGAGAAGTGCTCTATTTGTTTATATTATAAAACCATATTTCATCTCTCCAGATGGATAAATAATTCATTGGATCCCCATATGCCAAGGTCAAGTATCTGCAAAATACATAGGAGTTGTTCTCATGGACATTTAACGCCATCTAGTAGACAAATAAATTCAAATATAAACGTTCCATATGAAAACACGTATCCATGACTGCCATCCTTTAGGGTAAAGTTTTCTCCGACGCTAATGTGTGACGACCATCTTTGAATGCAAGAGTGCGCAGTCGACATGCGGGCGCGTCAACCGTCCGCAAAGGGTTAACTGTATAATTTTAGTTAAAGGGTGTACTTTATTTCTATCAATTTGTATTTTAAAAAATGAAGATAATAAACTAAAAATTATTGATACAGAAATCATTGATACAGCTTTTATATATGCATATTCCCACAAATATATTGGTTCAAAATTTGATATATTTTGTTATATATCAAATTAGTTTTTATCATGTTGTTACCATTGTTAAAGGTACCATTACCATTATATTAAAATTTTATAAATATCTTTTTATTTAGGACTAAAGATGGCAAAGAATTGACTGTTGATGGTAAACATGTAAAAGTTATTGAAGAAGCTCCTAATTCCTACACTCTCGTCATCGACAAAGCAGTGCTGTCTGATGTCGGCGTTTATACTTGCGAGCTAAGAAATGAACATGGTCTCAAGGCTAGCTCTGGAAACTTGAATCTGAAAAGTAAATTTTATAAAAATATTGCACAAGTAAAAAAGTTGATGGCTATATTATAATAGACTGGAACAAATTACTCAACACTGCCTGGGACCCAAATAATCACCCACTAATAAATCATTAAAAAAGTGTCTGCTGCTTAAATAATATGTTTGAATGCAATTTCTCGAGTCCTAAATATGTGTGCACTTATTCAGGGTAAAAGCTAATACGGAAGGTTTAAGCATGACATTGAAATTTTTAACAGTTTGTGAGCTTAAAAAATTTATAATTGATAAACAGATGGCTTTAGGAAATTTTTTTTTGCATTGGAACAATGTTGTTGTTGAGACCCAGACTGTCCGACCTACCAGAAAGGTGTAAGGTAACCGTTTGGACGGCCGGGAAGTGCCACCCAATTTAGACCGGAACCCAGTGGGGGAGGCATCCACAGGGACCGTACCCTCCTTTCCCTACCACCAACCTCTCGGAAGGACTTACGGACCCACATGTTTAACTAACTCGTACTCAGCATAAACACGGCGGCAGTCAGTTGTGGCAGCGTGCAAATTCAGCGTGCAAACCACCGGGCTACCGCACCCGAAATGTGCCAACAGCATGCAGTGTTCCCAAGTGGTCACCCACCCAAATACTAACTGGGCCCGATGCTGCTTGACTTTGGTGATCTAATGAGAACCGGTGTTTTCAGCATGGTAGAGCCGTTGGCTTGTATTGGAACAATGTGTAATATTTACAACATCTGGAGTTAAATTATAAGCTTTGTTTTGCACATACATTTTTTTAAATCGCAATATAAAAATTGGGAAGGTATAAAATGCACAAAATGTATATGTTTCTTAAAAAATTACTGAAATTCATCTATTAATCATATGTATTCTGTTCACAGTTTGTATGAGATAATTTTTCGATCTTTCCGATGGTGTCAGGATGGAAACACTGTGATAATATTTTTGGTCGCTAAAGAACTAACATGTATCGCCCAAAATGATTGTAATTTGGGCTAAAACAGTAAAGTAACTAAAAAACGAATTCAAAATTTCTTAAAAGTAAAGCTGAGGTGCACCTATTCGGGTCGTGAATTACATATGTATCAAATTTCATGGCCGTATGATGCTTATATCTCCTGCTACGGACTGCACAGACAGACACACAGATATCTTTCTTTATTAAGCAAGCTTTAAACAGAGAATACTAAAAACTGTTACATTTTATTCATAATATAATGAGGGTTGCTACCAGGGAAAGAGAATTTAGAAAATGTTGTAAACTAGTAAATAACTAGTAAAATAATAAACTAGTAAAATTAATAAATCATGTAAAAATCTGGAAATCTGAAAAATTGTTTTCATAATTGTAAAATTTCAGTTATTCTATACTGCATCTAATTAAAATTTTCTGAAAAATATAAAAAATATAAAAATGCATTCTACATTAAAATTCATATCATACAATTGGAAATTATTTTTAAATTAAAATTTGAGACTAAAATTCAGAGATTTATAAAACTTTATGCTCTTGTTCTTATGTTTTAATTTTAAATACTATCTAAGTTTTTATGTACTTACTTTTGATTTGCTTGTTGAATTTGTGTTTTGGAATGTGTCTTATTTTTAAAAATCCCTTTAGCAGCAAGTATAAAATGTTGATATAAAATATTTTGCTGGGGCTATGGGAGAGTTTATATATATATATATATATATATATTTGCATCTTCTTACTTTTTGTTCATTGGATTTTCAAACTACTATTATTATATATATATATATATATATATATATATATTACTTTTTCAAAAAAATTATATACTTCCCAATTTTTTTTTTATTCTTCCCTAAAAATGTTTCCTTAAATTTTGAGGCATATTCTGAAAAAGAAAAAATCTTTGATCTTAAAAAGAATTTTATTTGCAGCTAAACCTGAATTTATAAAGAAATTAACAGATTCTGATGCAAATGAAGGAGATGTTGGGGTGACTTTGAGTACGATGATTAAAGGCTATCCAAGCCCTTCAGTGAAATGGTAAGATCATTTCAATGTGTAAATACCAGTCAGTTACTTTTTAATGATATCAATCTATAGGGAAACTTAATTTCTTTTTTTTGTCTCAATACATTGTATATATAAAGGGAAAGTATTGTAAGTACATAGTATATATAAAGAGATTTTAGATAGGGATTCCCATTGATTTCTGGGGAACTCAAATCAGGGAAGAAAGCTGTTGATTTAAAAATAGATTGAAAAAAAAATATATTTAAAATTGTTACAGAAATAGCCATTATATATATATATATATATATATATATATATATAAATAGTATAAAAAGAATTTTAGAATGGAAAAAAGAAGGAAGGCTTAGCGAGAAGCTTACTTAATGGCGGTAAGGGGTTGTGACCTTACACCCCAGTTGTCAACAAGCTTGTCACAACTGGGGTGTAAGGTCACAACCCCTTACCGCCATTAAGTAAGCTTCTCGCTAAGCCTTCCTTCTTTTTTCCATTCTAAAATTCTTTTTATGAATGAATGAATGAAATGAAGGTGGGTGGCTCCGGAAGAGCCCAGCACATCGACAGAGGTCTATTGTACTACCCCAAAAAGTGAAGGTCCCTAAGAAAAGAGACCAGTAGCCGATGCGAAAATAAGCAGGCACTTGACAGGAATGTTGTTCAGCTCCCAGGGTTCATCACATGACGGCCAATGTGTTCGAATCTGTGAGCAGAGTAAGCATCACAATCACATAGAATGTGAGCTGCAGTTTCTTCGCTGTGATTGCAGCCTCTGCAAAGCGAATCCTTGGTGACACCCATAATATTAAGGTGTCTCTTGAGGGTGCAGTGCCCAGTAAGGAGCCCAACAACTCTCCTGATGCCAGTTCTACTAAGCCTGAAAAGTTCCTTTTGACGTGTACTAGGGCAATTGCAGTTGAGAATTTTCACTTGCCTTTGTCCCTTAGTGTCACGCCAGTTCTTACATTGAAGCTTCCTGAAGATGTCATAGACAATTCTTCTAACAAGGTCATTGGGAATACCCAAGACCGGCTCAGGGCCCACAAAAGGAGTACTTGAGCCTTTCCTAGCAAGCTCGTCTGCCAATTCATTTCCAGGAATGCCCGAATAACCAGGCACCCAGTAAAGAATGACATTATTATTACTAGCAATTTTACAGAGTGCATTATAACATTCCCAGACAAGGGAAGACGTCACAGTGAACTTCCCCAGAGCCATAAGAGCAGCCTGACTGTCAGAACAAATGAAAATCTGGCTATTCTCATACTTTCTGTCATAGCAAATTCTACAACACATAAGGATGGCAAATACTTCAGCCTGAAAGACAGTTGCAAAATTGTCAAGCGGATAAGATAGCTCAGTGCCATCATCAGGGCAACAAACACCAGCACCAGTACTTGTGCCAATCTTCGAGCCATCTGTATACCATACAAAACAGTTCAGTTTATTGTAGGTTGGAGTCCTTTTCCAATCATCTCGCGAGGGGACAAGAATTTCATAAGGCTTGTCAAACGTAAATTTGACATGGATGCCATCAGGTGGCTTACAGAAATAAGGATGACTAGCAACATTACTGTTAAGTTCACCCCAAGATAGATACCTTGAGTAATCTTTCCAGTATTTCAGATATTTGAGTCTGTTCATACAGATAAGTGCCTCTGCTTCAATACGCATATAGAGCGGATGCAAACCAAGTAAAAGTTCAAGAGTTGCAGTAGGAGTGGTTTTCATGCATCCGGAGATTGCAATGCACACCATCCTTTGAAGCTTAACTAAATCAAGTTTAGCAGTTTCACTTCTAATTCTGGACCACCAAACAATGGATCCATAGGAAATGATAGGACAGACTATCATCGAGTAAATCCAATGGATAGCTCTGGGATTTAAGCCCCAGGTTTTCCCAATAGCATTCCTACAAGACCAGAAGATTCTTCTGGCTTTAGTCGTGCAGTAGTCCAAGTGTCTCTTCCAATTGAGTTCCTTGTCAAAGTAAATTCCCAAGAATTTAACCTCCTTGGAGCAAATAAGCTTCTGCCCAAAGAAGCAAATATTCCCAAGATTAAGTATGCGTTTCCTTGTAAACGCAACTAAAGCAGTCTTCTGCAGGTTAACCGTAAGGCCTGCATTTTTGCACCATGTCTCAACTCTCCTGAGAGCAGTAGACATCATGTCAGAGACAGTGTTGCCAAATTTACCCCTGGTAATGATGACAACATCGTCAGCATATCCAACGCAAGAGACGCCAGAGATATTGATGCTTTCCAAAAGAGAGTCCACAACTAAACACCAGAGAATTGGTGAAAGCACACCTCCTTGTGGACAACCCGAAAGTGCATGCACAGTAATACTATCACCAAGCAAAGATGCACTGATATACCTGTTAGATAACAGGTTCTTGATCCAATAAGAGATTGCGGTGTCAACACCTTTTCTGTCAAGAGCAACAAGAATGGTGTCGATGGGTACCTTGTCAAAGGCACCTTCAATGTTGAGAAAGGTAGCAAGAGCAATTTCCTTGGCATTGAGATTTTTCTCCAAAATAAAGGAGAGACTGTAAAGAGCAGTGTCCGTAGATTTGCCCGGTTGATAGGCATGTTGAGAATTTGACAAGGGCTTAGAGGCCAGAATCACTTCCCTTAAATACCTATCAATAAGCTTTTCAATAGTCTTTAAAAGAAAAGACGTAAGGCTAATAGGCCTAAAAGATTTGGCCTCATAATAATTGTCCTTTCCAATTTTCAGAATGAAAATTACCTTAGTATGCCTCCACGCATTTGGTATATGACCAAAGGCAATACAGGCTCTGTAGATGCTGCAGAGAATGGGAGCAAGCACCTCAATTCCCTCCTGGAGAAGAATTGGAATGATGCCATCAGTTCCCGGAGTTTTATAGGATTTATGGGAATTAATTGCCCATTTGACCCTATCAAGAGTAACAATGCTCCTAGCAATGCTCCAACTATTGTCATCAGACGAGGACGTGGAGCAAGCAATACCACTGTCACACTTAACATAAGGATAAGAAACCGGAAAGTGAACCCTGAACAGCTCAGTCAGGGTCTCTTCACCAGTAGCAGTAAAGTCACCATTGGACAACTTGAAAGTGTTAAGATTACAATTTCTGTCTCTAGCCATCAACTTAACGAGTTTTGCAACGGCAGGGGCATCATTAATACCTTCGCAGTACGTCCTCCAAGAATAAATTCTTTTTATACTATTTATATTTATATCGTGTATAGTATATGTAGCTGCTTTGCGCATATATGCTATAACACTTCAATATCTTTAATAACTTCCATTTTCCATCTTATATATTATATATATATATATATATATATATATATATATATATATGTATATATATATATATATATATTTAATTTAAAAAGGAATAACATTATTTAAAGAAAGTTAACATGAGCCTTTCTTAACATATTGCACATTTTTGATCTAAAATGGAAAACATTATAAAAAAATAAAATTAAATAATTCACTGTTATCAAGTGATTGAATGCCTTGCAAATACTTTTAAACAGTGAATGGCCACCGTGCTTTCAGAGTTATCAACTGCTCTTGAGATATTAAAAAAGTTATTTTTCCATAGGGAGCACAATATCTCTCAAAAGATTCGGGTAATTTCCATGAAATTAAATATGCTTGTTTTATCAGTAACATCAAAAAGCTTATTGATTTCACTATTTTATTCTTTAAATATTACTTGTTTTCCAAATTGACTTATTTAGAAAATCATTTAAAATTTTTTAATGTGCTTATATGGCTAAATATGTTCCCTTTTCATGTAAAGTATAATACCTTAAATTAGAGATAATTCTCTTGCAACTACCATATGGTGTTTTTCACTTTTGTAATAGTAGTTTGTTTTGTATTGCGTTTCCAACAGAGTTTCGAAAAGTGTCTAATTCAATTTAAGTTATATTGATTCAACTTTAACATTTTTATGGTATGCATTTTTCTCGATGGATATAAATGATTGCTTTTTCACACTTAATTTAATAATAAATAACTTTTCACCTTTAAAACAGTGGAAATTAGTTATAACAAACTGAGAATTTTTAAAGCATCTGTTTTGCTGATTTTCCCTATCAATTTTAAATTCGAAAGAATTTTTATTATAATTGTATAATAATTACTATCACTATTGCTGAAGTTTTCTTTTCCATAAGTTTGGTATAAACAGAGTCTAATTAAAAATTTAAAAAATACTTCAAAAATCTACTGCAATAATAATTTGATGAAATAAAACTTTAAATACAACATAAATGCAAAAATAAACTGATTAATTGGTTGTACAGGCACAAAGCAGTCTTCTTCTTCAGGACTGACAAGAAGCTTGGCCTTACTTAATCAGATCGGTAACTAAGGTAGCACATGTCGCTAGAGGTGGGAGAAAAGCTACTGCCATTGCCACAGGAAGAGATGAGTGTTTTTCTACCTCTGTTGCTGATCTGACTTAAATAAGTGAGGTCACATTTTTTGTCAGTTCTGACGAAGAAAGTGGTTTTGTGCCTTTGAAACTGATTGATCTGTTTATATATTTTTTATGCTGTATATACAATTATTTTATAAAGTCTATTTACACCATATGTATAGTACTTCCTTCGGGGCTATGTGTTTTCTATATAAACAAGGTTCATTATAACCAGTTTCATTATAACCAGTTATATATGTAAATAGAAAGTACAGTACGTGACCTTTTATCTGGCGTCCCAATATCTGGATGCTCCCAAAACCGGAATTCGGCAAAACAATGTCAAATTCTGCGTCAACAAGTGACTATGTGCTAAAAATTGCGCCAAATAACGATTTTTTGTTTAAAATTCCACCAAATACTTTTTTGCCTTAATTAACAATATCAATAAAAAATAAAATGATGGTAAATCTGGATAATGGCCACTGCACATATTTTTTTTAAGTACAAATCGCTTCAAGTTGGACCATTCTCCCTTGTTGCAATCGGAAGTGCAGAGGGTGGTCTGTTCTCGGGTTTAACCAAGGTGACCCTGTGGATGGCATGTTCTCCGGTTTAACCAAAATGATGCGTACATTTTTCTCACTTCAACTGTTTGCAACCCTGACATAAACAAAGATTTTGCTGCATCCGTACTAATCACACAGGAAATGTTGCTATTTTTTTTTTCATGGTGGTCTGTTACGATAATGTCAAAGGTGTGATATGGGTGTTAAACAAGTGTTTCCGATTTACAACATACCATATATACTCGCTTATAAGTCAACCCCCTCTACTTTCAGAGAAAAAAATCTGAAAAAATCCAAAACCCACGTATAAGTCGATCCCAAAAAGAGAGAAAAAAATGTCTTCCATTTTTTCTTTCAAAAACACTTGAAAATAAAAAATATATATATATAATAATAAAAACTTCATCGGAACCCTTTAAAGTCCAATTCCAAACAAGTAGGCCTATGACATATGAACGTTGTCTGACGTCCGTTTTGGGGACTCTCATTCTCGTGTGACAAGCTCCAGGCATTCTTTTACTCCCAGCACACAGCTCCTCAAAACGGACGGGAGACCGTGCATTCCTGTCTCTCAAGTGTCCTTGACCCACCTCGCAATCAAAACAATATCTGGCTTCCGCCCGTTATTTGAGCCGCTTTTTTCGTTAACCCTCAACACAGTTGTTATTAGATACTCTTCAACAAACAAAACCAAAAAACACTTTCAACTTAAAATCCTGCATTATAGTTTTAAACAATCAGTGTTACAGAATTATTTCTGCAAAGGACTATTTTTTGTCGAAAATTATCGGCCGTAATTCAAGAAGCGAGTGATAAACATCGAACGAAAATGTATACATATTTTTTGATGACACGATACATTGGTAGTCCGGAGGAGTGACTCACAGGAGAGTTTTGATTAGACTTCGGAGTGCGCGATTGCCTAATTACTACCATATCGTTTTAGGATCGATTGTCGTGTGGGCAAAAGTAACTTTTAGACATATGATTTTTTTTCTTTCTTTTTTTTTAGACTCCTCGTATAAGTTGACCCCCCCCCCCCCCCCCATACTTTGAAGCGTTTTTTTGTCACAAATTTCTCGACTTATACGCGAGTATATATGATATTCCGTAATTGTTTTCCTAGGATACAGGCGTTTAAAATATTTTATAAGATAAATAAAACATAGATGAACTGATAGAACTACCATGAAAGATACATACAACTACCATGTTTTTTCCAGACGTTTACAATTATCAGGCAATCTAGGGATGTTGGGAAAGGGAAAAATGCATGATTTTCATTTTTTCCACTTAACGTGGATAGATTTAATTGAGAAAGGGCTAGTTTCCTTGGAGGCGAAATTGTTAAGTATTTTCTGGGGACATAAAAATTATGAGTACTCGGGATGTTTTTACCTTAGATCAGTCTGAGAGCTGTTAGTTTTTACTTCTAAGTTGTTGTTGTTGAAACCCAGACCGTCCGACCTACCAGAAAGGTGTAAGGTAACTGTTTGGACGGTCGGGATACTTCTAAGTTGTGACACATTTGAAAAAAATTCTTAGTTAACATTTTTTGTCTGAATTATGTCCAAATGACCATCATCTGATGCAATGAGTTCTATAAGAAAACGTGTTTCATTATCTATAAAAGATAAAGTGACCATTTTGAAACATATGAACAAAGGTGCTTCTGCTAAAATATTAGGAGATGAATATGGTGAGGGCTCACTTTAGTTGAAATGTCCCCCCCCCCCCCCCCCCTCCGGGAAAAAAAAAAAAAGACTTCTAATAACTAGCCTGAATAATCAACTTTTTTAAGACATTTTTTTCTTTCAAAAATTTTCTTAATCATTAAATTTGATACTATAATTACATGTAATTTGCATTTTAGTTAACCAAGTATATTTTATCATATGGATTGTAAAAAAACTTTATTTAATACATGTTTTTAAAATGAATTATAATTTTCTATAACATTTTAGACCATTCCAGTAAGTTTTAGAAAATGTGTTCCGAATTACGTAAAAACCCCTTATCCAGACTGCTTGGAAGTCCCAAGCAGTCCAGATAATAGATCCTGTACTGTATTGTAATGGGGTCGAAAATTCAACTTTTGAATTTTGATGAAATTGTTTATTTTTAGCATCTCTGACTACAAACTATTTATTTAATGATGTCTGTGAGACTGTAAGCACTATATAATTTCTGTATGAAACAGTTTATGGTATACATTTGCTTTCTCACTAATAGTGTTGTTGATTGTTGAGACCCAGACCGTCCTACCTACCAGAAAGGTGTAAGGTATCTGTATGGACAGCCGGAAAGTGTCACCCAATTTAGACCGGAACCCAGTGAGGGAAGCATTCACAGGGACCGTATCCTCCTTTCTCTACCACCAACTTCTTGGAAGGACTTATGGACCCACATGTTTAATGTGATCATTCTCCGCATGAACATGGCGGCAGTTTCCCACTAATAGTGTGTTTCTCCTTTAGGTTTCTGGGCTCAGTTGAACTGACAGAAAACAAATCCTATTCTATTGCTACTGAGAAAGAAATTGGAAACCACTCTTTAAAATTAAAGAAAGTCAGTAGAGATATGGCCGGTGAATATACATGTAAGGCTACTAACGAAATGGGAGAAACCTCTACTGCTGGAAAGTTTAATGTTATTGGTAAGACTTAAATTTTTTTACTTTTGCATGCATGCAATGTCAAGAAAATATTCTTTTTTTCAAAAGTTTTAGAATTCTATATTTTGGCATCCACATGAAAGTATATGATGTAAGACATTTTAAACTCATTTTGAATTAATTTGGAATTATGTGTAGTGAACACTCATAAGGTAGTGTTAAAGGCATGTTTTTAGCTCAACGCTATTGTACTGGCATACCATGCATTGGTCCCAGGTTTAAACCCCCTGCACTGCCAAGTTGGTGATTTTGCATTCTCGCTGCGTTGGTGGCCTGGAACAAGTACAAAACATCCTTTTCAGTTACTCATCTTTCTGAGTAGTACAGCATGAAATAGAAATAGGTTAGAAACTTGTGTTTCACTTTATACAAGTTTACACTTTTGTTCTATTTGCATATGTTTATATTTTAGTAACCAAGAAGAAACCAGAAATTGACCAGCTCTTGAAGCCAACCCAATTAGTTGAAGGAAAACCAGGAAAACTAACAGCTAAGATATCTGGTGAACCTAAACCCAAAATTCAATGGTGAGTAAAAGTCTGTGATTAATTCTGTAAAATTAATTATTGCAGTAATATTTTCCTGCATATTAAAGTTAACTAAGCATATTCCTAGTGGCAGTGTGGCTTCTCTGCTGAGTTTTGAAACTCTCACATTGCATCCTTGCAGCTTGGTTGGTTCAAGTCCTCATCTTCAGATTGAAGATGAAAATTTAGTTCCTGATGCAACATTTACAATTGTTGTCTCAACAATAAGAATTGTTATTGGCGCATATCTAGTGAGAGAAGTGTAGGTTAGATCAAATGTGTTTTAAAAAAAAATTAATAAGTTTTAACATTTTAACAAAATTTCATTCTAGAATTGTCCTTAAATGATCATATTTAGGTATGTGTCTTATAGTTATATATATCGATATGTTTTAAAAGAAACTAGTGAAAAATTGTCAAATTCAACATAATGGCATTTACATGATAATAGCTTGATTAAAATTGGGTCCTATAGTTAATTTTCAAATATCATTACATGTTGGAAAGCAAAATTTATTTTTCCTTAGACATTAATACTACTTCACTTTAGATATTTATATAATGTTACTTCACTTTGAATATTTATGCTTCAATGGTATTTATCTGACAATTGTTTGATCAATGTATTAATTGCATACTTTTACTTTTTTAATTATGTAGACTTTAATTTTTGCATATGGCAACACTTGCAAAAATGATTGTTGAATGAAATTCTGTTGAAATGTAAAAAACTCTGGAAAGAAACAACATGTGGTCCAATATAAAAAAAAAATGTACCTTGTAAACCTACAGTCCACATATGGTTTGTATTTTTAAAATGAATATTAACTAAGATCTCCAATACATTATAAAAGAGCTTACAGAAATAATATATGGGTTGTATTACTGATATTTCTTATGTTTCATAACGAAATCCTAATATATAGGATGAGCTGAGTCTAATTGCCACCTTCTTTATGATCTTCAGACATGTTTACATAGAAAGCATCTAGACATATTTACAAAGAAAACAAACAACTCAGCACATTAGGGTCATAAATATTCAAACAAATTACTGAACACATTTTTTTTTTCTAAGGTTAAAAGATGGCAAGCCAATATCTCTTGGAGACCACTTCTCTGTTGAAGAAGCCGAAGATGGCACAGTGAACCTTTTGATTGACAAAGTGACTGCAGATGATGCTGGGGTGTACTCTATTCTTGCCATCAATGAGGATGGGGAAGCCAAGTCTGAAGCACCAGTTTCAAGTTAGTTGCAACACAAAATGCTGTTCATTATTTATCTTTTTTTTTTTCATTATAATGCACCAGCTGTGGTTGTCATTACCTATAGTGTAGTTTCAATTTTAACAAACAATGTGTAACTAAATGTTAATCATCATGTTAAGAAATGGAAAATTTGTCTTTTGTTTTGGCCATAACCAGTGGCAGATTTATTATGAAGCTAAAACTTTAGGCCCCACCACAGTAATTTCTCCCCCAAAAGATATACAAATATTTTAAGAAAATCAATGTATTTAAATCGATAAATAAAATGTCTTCATAATCACTTTTACAACTGAATAATTAAGGAAAAAAGCAGAAGTATAGAAGTCAAAATCTTTAGTATAAATACATTATTACTGCTTGTGTTGGGGGGGTTTTAATGCATTTATGATATACTCAAAACATTTCCAAATATTCAAAATTCCTGAAAACTTTCTGAAATAATTCTGAAAAGTTTTCTAAAATATCTGAAAGACTTAAATAAACTGAAATTCATCAAAAATAAATCTGAAAATGGACCTATTGACCAGTTTCCCTACGTGTACAAATATGTACTCTACATGTAATTAAATGGAACTTTCCTAAAAATATAAAAATGCATTAAAATAAAATAAAAGAGAGAACACAGATTTTAGGTTTTCAAAATCTAACGTTTATTAAAATTTAAACTTCATTTTTAAAATAATTTTCAAAACATTTTACATCTCATTAACTAAAATCAAACATCTTAAATAATAAAAATAAATGGAATGGCCGGTCGTATAGTGGTAGAAAAACGTTAGAATATTAAATTTTAAAGTTAACAATATTAAACTTATTCAATTATTTATCAAAACTAAATTTGGGATAAAAGAACATCAGTTAGCCAAAAGGGAATTTAGAACAAAAGTTAAACTTAACCTCAGGTTCAGGTGACCTAAAATAAATAAGTCTAAAGGGGTCTTATTCTATGCTAGTTCAATTAAATTTTAAATAATGCAAAAGTAAATTAGCCTGAAATTTGAAGAAAAAAAATTATATCACCAAGGCTCCAAGATAAGCCTCTGAGATCTGCAGGAAAGGACCCAACAGCAAAAATGTCACCAAAGTTCCCAGAGGACACTTCCTGAAAGGCAAACATGGCAAAGGAGGGTTATGTCCATCAGAGGTGAGGAAAATCTCCGGCCGGATCCGATTCCAAAAGATTCCAAATAGGACATTTAGTAACGAAGAAATAAATTCTCCACACAGCTATACCGGATCTTTGACATCAGGACTGAATGCATCGCATATGTCTGGTGCTTTTCACCAAAAATGGCGCTCCAGTTCTTCATAATAAGAGCAGCATAACCCGGGAGAACCAAACACTTAGTTGACGTGTTAACTCATCTCCGCTGACATTGCAGAAAGTCTATTTAGAGGATGGGAGACCAATAACACCTACAATCGTTCCGTCCGTCTAGACATAACAAACGTCCGGCTCCCACATCATCCAGACGAAACATTTTCAGAGAGCACGGAAGGAGGAATCAATTAAACAAAAAAAAACAGCAGAAGAATGTTGATTAAACAGTAAACACAGAGGAATTCATCTCGGAGAAATCTCAACGCAGGTTTAGCTGAGAATAAAAAAACGAAATTCGCATTTCGAATTCGCACTTCGGTTCGGCTCGCGCCGAAACGCTAAAAACAACAGCTTATTAGATCACATCTTGAGTTCAGAGGGAAGAGAAGAGAAGGGCGAAAAAGTGCGCGATTTTACTTATATACTGCGAAACATCGCTGCCACAGATTGTAAACAAAATTATCGATGAACGATAAAATAATTAATGACAGACGATTTTAATATTACGGTCAACCAATTAAAAACTCGAAATTTTAAAGAAAAGAAATGGAATTTCAGAGCAGACAAAAATTAAAAAGAAATGAAGTGAAACGATTTGGAAATATACGAATTCGGCAATAATTTAAATATGGACGATTCTGAAATATTTAAAAAGCTGAAAATAGAATAAAACTGTAAAATTGCGGTGAATTAACCAATTTTTAACCGAGGGCAATAAATTTGGAATCAAATTAAAGGGAATAAAAGGGGCAATAAATGGAATTCCAAATTAGCCAATTTTAAATAAATTTAAATTGCTAAAACCTAAAAGAACGAACTTTCGCCGTTTTCAACACAAAACCTATGGAATAGAATATATTTGAACAAAGAATATCAAAACCTAAACAATCGGAAAATGGATAACTAAAAGAGAATGGCTATGTAAATAAGACCCCTGAACACATTTAAACAAAAAGCAAAACTCCTAAAATAATTAAATATCCAAAGGTATAACCCAACACTTGTGAATTTTGTTTATTTTGTTTATTATTATTATTGAAAGCATATTTCCTTGATAAAGAATATATTAATTCTGTTAATATTAGAATAAATTTATTTGTTCCAATTTTCAGTGTAGTTTTTACTCAAATTAATTTAAAGGATAAAAATAATAAAAGAACAACAAAAAGAAAAGTATTCATACTCAAATTAATTTAATTACTATTCCATCAGTTTAATTTTAAAAACAAGATATAATTATTTGAAGTAATGTAAGTAAGGAAATTTTTCAGGTTTTAAATGTTTTTTAGTTTTGTTATCTAAAATAAATCATGAATTTTCAAGTTTTAATTAACGTAGCTGGAGAATAATGTAGATGTCATAATTTATAATGTCATAAATATCTAGTATCATAGGGAAGGGGGGAGGGACATCTACGTTTCAGCATAGGGTGCTTAAAATTTTGAAGTCTGCCCCTGACTGTGATGAAACTTACTTTATATCTTTCCCAGTTATAAGTAAACCATTTGTTCAATATTTAAAAGAAGTTAAATTATGTTTACTTTTCTTAATGAGACACCACCTGAACAAAATATCTGCTGTAGAGAGATCAGTGATTTCTATTAACGATTGCACTCATGCATGAATAGAGAGCACATTTGTGCACATGCTTGTGTATCAGAGAGAGTGAGTGTTAAGAAAGAGAGCATATGCGAATTGTCAAAAAATTATCCAAAATCATCATGTTTTTTAGATTCATCTAATAAACTGTAATACAAGAATTTATTTGTTGCAGGTTACACTAATTATACAAAACTATATTTTTACATTCTTTGTTTAGCAATCATGTCAGTCTATCTTCTGCAGCTTTTGTTTCTAAATCCATATTTTTGAACCAAATGTGCCTCACAGATAAACAAGTTTTGACATAACTTTAACTGTCATAATTTAATAATTTGTACTATACTTGAAACTTTTGATGGAAGTCAGCTGTTAACTGGACTTAAAGATAAAATGCAGAATATTGTTCACCATAATTAAAAATATTTTGTAATGTAATTTAAGTTGCCTAATTAAATATTTTTAATCATAATGTCTTTGTTCTCAATAAACACAAGACACAAGTTGTTTGTTTTAAACACTTTACAGCAGATGTTCTTACCCAAGTAGATTATCTGTAGAGGAAATTATAGAAGTGAAATGTGACGTACTTTCCAGAAAATGTATCTTAATTACCTTCTTATTTGAATAAAGTAAAGAGAATATGTGTGAGCATGGCATTGTCTTTCAAAAGAGAGTGTAGAAGATGTGTCCTTACTTCTAATCAAAGTAAGGACACATCCTCTACAAAGTTTGTTAGTTATTTTTATTTGTGCAATCTTTTATGATACAAAAGGGTGAAAAGTATAAATTTTTAATTTAAAATAGAATATTATTTTTCAATAATAAATTTAAATATATTATCATTTTAATGTAGCTATTCCAGCTGGAAGGAAACCAGAGTTTGTGAAAGAGCTCGAAAAAGTTGAGCTTATTGAAGGCCAACCCCTGAAATTAGTAGCAAAGGTGATTGGAAAACCAACTTCAATTAAGTGGTAAATATATGCTGTTTCAGTTTTTTTTATTTAATCTGATAGTTATGATATTGTCTTGTTCATGTACAGTACACTCAAGATTAAAATCAGTAGAAAAAATTTACTTCACTACTGCAATAAAATGCTAGTAATAGGCCACGATTTAGCTTATTATAAAAGTTACACCAGTAAAGGACAGTTTGTTATGATTTACTGGTGTAACTGATCTTCATTTTCTTGTCCTGATAAAAGGTGCTAATTGTGTTTTTAAAACCAGTGATACATTATATTTTTATTATATATTGCCTAATAACGAATATTTTATTACAGGTAAGATTGTAGTATGTGTGTGTGTGGACCTTAAAAATTGCTCAATTTCTATTTTTTTAAGGTTCTTTAATTATCTTACATTTAGACCATAGTCCTTAAAACTGGTTATTTTTTTTTTCTATAATTTTTTGTTAGCTATTATCAAGATTAAACTAATTTCAACATCACACTTTTGTCATACACTGTAAAAATTCTACAAAAACCAGAAGTGCAATTATCACCTGAACATCAGTCAAAAATCCTCAGTAGGAGACATCTAAAGTTTGTAATATTCTATTTTATCAAGAAAACTTGATAAAATAGAATATATTTTTTTGCTCTCAATAGTTCACTAGATCTGTGCTGTTAACTATTTTGAATGGTTCTTGTAGCCTTGTATAGTTTAAGCCTTATCTTCTATAGCCATTTACCAGACATTCACAAAAATATGGCACATAGTAAATGTTCTTTCTACCAGTGTATTTAACAGTATTCAGTGCTGATAAAAACTAAGAATGGTGAAGCCAGTTCACCAATGCTGGTTGCTAAACTGAAAGCACAATTTAAAATTTGACAACTTAGGTTCCTTAACAAAAGTTTCTGAGTTACCCTCTCTATAAATTATATACTATTTTGGATCTATACTAATTATTTTGGAGTACTTTTAAATTAAAGACAACCAAAAAATAGGCTTAAAAGTCTTTTATTAAAATCTCCTTTTTATGACGTACTAAAATAACACAGCTATAGCGCTTTTGGGCGCTATTATGCCCTTCATCAGTGACGAACATGTGCTTAAATATAGGGCATAACCGCCAGACAAAATTTACATATTAATCAATTTACATTTTTAAATATGAGGCATTTAAAATATAATTATAAAATACAAATTGCAGTGAAAGGGAAAGGTTCATATATTAAATGGTAACCAATAGGAATGTCATCAAAAAAAGAAATACAGCAACTACTAAATTTTCAGAAAATCATATAAAGGTTTGACACATAGTGAGTCATTTTGGAGTCCTTATAATTCATTGCATGTTATGTACTTTTTATACTCTTTCATAAATCTTTCAGGATAAGATAGTTTTTAAGAAGTGCTTAAATTTTCAAATAGAAAATTGATAAATTTAATATTGAACAGAAATTAGTTTTACTATTTATAAGTACTTTTAAGATATTGACTTAATTCTATTATAAAATTCATTCAGTTATTTATTTATTTATAATAAATTATGATGTATTTCAAACTAAAATTCAATTCTTACTGTGTGATATTAGTTTTCTAGTCATAATCTATAGTTTAGTCATAATGTATTTCTTAAATGCTTCACTAGAACAGACAATAAACACTCACACATATATAATGAACTATGGGTTCATTGCTTCTGTACGACTAAATAGATAATACCCTGATTTACATTTAAATATTTATTATAATACAGAGTATACTAAAACAGAGTGCTTGTGCTTCTAAAAGTCCTTAAAATCTGCTTAATTCCTGATTTAAATTTTTAACCACCTTCAAACTACTTAAATTTGTGTCAGTTTTCTTTCAGAAATTAAACAAATGTAGGAAAAATCAGGGTGTATATGGGTGCTTGAAAATCGGGAAGTCCTTGAATTTTAAATAAACATTTTTAAGGCCTTGAAAGTGCTTGAAAAAGGTAGAAATGAAAATGTTATGCAGATTGTCGGCATTGTGTTTTTCCAAGAAGTCTGCTTTTCTTAGAAATTTCTCTAGCATTTCGCTGTTCCCAAAAAATTCCTAAACAACATCCTTTTTTCTTTTCTTTTCAAATATTTCCTCAAGGCCTTCAATAATAAGCAATAACATTAGTTTGCTATTTATCTTTTCTCCCAGAAATGCATACAACTTCATAATGAGGGGTCGATTGACATCCTTAAAAAAAATTGTATTGTACTTGAACGTCCGTGAAAAGCGCTTGAATTTTTCTTACTGGAAAGTGTACTCACCTCGAAAAATTGTCTCCCATCTCAGAGTGATGATCAGATTGTAAACTGAGGAGTTTTTCCTGGAAGGTGCTTAACTTGGGTTCATTAGAAAGTGCTTAATTTTTTAAATGAAACATTTTCAAGAACCCTCTAGAATTCTTTTTTTAATAGAATCATATCAATCGCTGTGGCTTAAAATCGAAATTCCGTGTTACATTGATTGGTAGTGCATAAGAGGTGGTTTCTAAGTAAGGGTAGTTTTCATTTCAGCTATCACTGTATTCAAATGCATATCTAATAAATTGAAAGAAAATTTGGGAGTTCAACTGTTTGCTGCATCTCTGTTATTCAAGAATTTGCATATAAAATGTGCCTAATACAAATTATTGCACAGCCTAATAATGACACATTTTTAGTTACTAATAATTACAAATACAAATATTCAGTGTTTGTATATAAACTTTTTTTTGTATATGAGATTTTTCCATTCATTTCATATAGCATTTTGTTTTTTACTTGAGAGCTGCTCATAATATTGTTCTTGAAACATGCATTTTCTTTTTATGACATGTACTTTTTTAATTTGGAAGTACACCAAGGTAGAAAAGGTTGTATAAATCTTAGGTGATAGACAGTGTTCGAAATTAGCTGTCATTAGTTGTATTTGTGACTAGAAATTTCAATTTGACGACCAGATTCTTCAATCTGGTCGTCAAATTTGACGCTAACAATGCTATTGTTAAATATCAGTCTTCCCTTTCCCTTTGACTAAATTACGATCCCTGGTAGAAGACTGGACAGTGGTCGAAAAAAACCCGGCATTTTATACATGTCCGCAGTGATAAATCTGCAGGTGGTACACAGACAGTAAAATCCCCCCTCTGTAAAATGACAGTAAAATCCCCTCTATTCAGGGAGGGAAACATTTTGGATCTTTTTCGTACTTAATCTCACCCCCACCCTTTAAGACCTGAAATTGCACTTCTGAAGAATTTATTTGTTTGCTTTATCCTCAGACATTCCGATGTCCGAGACTCCTGGTATTTAACGAGTTTCTATTTCTCCCCTCCCCTTTATTCCCTCGTAGAGCTATGTATCCCACTTGGAAGAAAAGGGAGTGCTCCTGCAGAGTCCTTACATTCTAATTGCTTACTATTATAGAACACACTGCATTCCAGATTAAATCGTTCCAGCGTCTTGCAAATTTGGTTAGCTAATATTTTGTTATCAGACAGGGAAAAAAAACTGCCAAGTGTTCCAATTTTTATGTACTTGTTTCATTTTTTTCAGTCTTGTTCTGGGAATCCGATTTGGATTCACAGTAGTCCAATTTTTCTTTTCCATAACATTTATATTTTATTGTATGCAAATCTGCATAAGCGTATCTACAAGTCATGAAATCGGAAGTAGGTCACGAAATGAGAAACAAAGTCAGGAATTTTAAGATTGAGGTTTTCCCATTTTTTCATCTAAAAATCCGTTTCCATTTGATTGCGTCTGTTTCTAATTAATGTGGGAGAAACACATTTTCATCGACTAAACTTTTTATGATTATTTTGTGTTATATACAAGAAAACTATTTTTCAGACATATTATTAAAGAAATGAAGAGCTATATTGCACACGTACCAGGTACCACGATAAACGGCATTTGTCCGCGATCTTCTTTATATTTCGTTTCATTGTGAAAATACTTTTCTACTTCTGCCATCTGTTTGCACTGTTTGCAACATCTAAAACGTTTGTAATTATTTTGTATATACTATATTATACAGAAAAACTATTTTTCAGGCGTATTTTTAATGACATGAAAGGCTGTTTTGCAGCAGTATCGCGATAAACGGCATTTGTGCGTGATCCTCTATATATCGTTTTATTTTGAAGTATTTTTCCACTGTTACAATTTGTTTGAATTGTTTAAAACATTTGTAATTATTTTGTATATTATATAGAAAAACTATTTTTCAAACGTATTATTAATGAAATAGAAGGCTATTTTGCACTAGTATGGGGATAAACGATACTAGTGCTCGATTTTTCCTTGTGCACTATGTTCCTATCTTTCTTCCTGGTAGGTTGGCATCTATGCATTTTTTATATCAATCCCTGAAATTAATGTGATTCATACTTTTTCTTTTGTTATTACCCAGGCTCATCCATAGCGTGTACATGAGTTTCAAGGGTATGATTTATATTTTGTCAAAGCGACAAGGAAAAGAGTAGCAACTATAAAACAAAAACTTATTATTGACTTGCAAATACTGAACCCTAGCTGCCAACTCTGCATTTCTTCGTGAAGCTCCGATATTTGCATTGACTGCCGATCTCCGGACAAATATGCAAATTCCCTCTCCCCCCCTTTTTTACTTTCCCTGCAATACATGGTAATGTATAGGGAAAGTATTGGAATCATGCCGAAAATCGCAACTCGAGTTTTCGACGGATCTACACGTTTCGAGACCTCTAGAATACGAAAAAACCATTTTTAGCGTGACGTCTGTGTGTGTGTCTGTCTGTCTGTCTGTGTGTCTGTCTGTCTGTGTGTCTGTGTGTCTGTGTGTCTGTCTGTCTGTCTGTCTGTCTGTGTGTCTGTCTGTGCAGATTTTGTATCCACTCTAACTAAAAAACTAATGGACCGAATTTTACAAAATTTTGTAGG